>CM052551.1:5628703-5642939 GCA_028533065.1 Trachops cirrhosus | reverse complement strand
TCCGGGTCCATCGGGAAGTCCCATGTCTAACGAATTTCTAGGTCATGAGGTCTGGGCTGGAACCACGCTCTGCGCAAGGCTCCTGCAGGCCCAGCTGTTTGCGTAGATTATTTTGGGCTCCGGTCGCAGTGCCGACCGTGATGGATGTGCTGGACCGCACTGGATGTGTGGACTCGTAACGCAACACCAGCACAACACGAAATGCAGTCTGCCTCGCCACCCTTTCCTTCAAACTAACATCTGCTCTCTCCTGGGCTCTCGGAAAACAATCCTAGGATGTCTGTCTCTGTAACCACCACCAGGATGAGCCTGATGCAAAAGCGTGTTCAATTGCCAAACATCTCGTTTGTGATGACAAAGGATTTTTCTTCTTTCTCTAATTTGAGCGATGCTTTGTTTTGCCTTCCGCGGCGGCTCGAGCAGGTGTTTCTTTCTCTCTGACATCTGGCAGGCCGCGCGGCTCAGAGTTTTTGCACCTTTTCCCAGCCTTTACCCTGCAGAACCGTGAGGTGATAGGGTGTGGGCTGGCTCCGTGTTTCGGGGAATCTCTGACGATTTCAGCCGTGGCCTGTTTTGTCTCAGAGGGAGATCTGTGGCGTCTGGCAGTCGGAACGTCCAGTGAAAATGTTTGGCTAATACTTCAAGACCTTGGCATTCCGCAGGGATAGAAGCCAAGACTTTTGTCTCTTCTCCAACCGAGAATTTGGAATGCAGTCTGCCCTCCTCACCCTGACCTCAGGGAGACGCTCCAGATGGTGGCTTCAGGGGAACAAGCCAAAAAACAACAGGAGCACCTTAAGAAAGCAGGGCGAACGGTTCCGCAGAGGTGGAAAAGGAAGGCTGATGAGGTTTTCTGGACGGTATCCCCGGTGCCCAGAAATGAGGGAGAAAGTGAAACCGGGCAAGACCTAGAAGGAGGCCTGGCTCGCTGGGCGATCGCGAACAGCGACTCGAGATGGGCAGGGCTGAGCCACTGCGCATAGGCTTTGGTGCATAAGCAGAAGCAGCGCCCACTTGGCTACAGGAATAGCTGGTACAGGGCCAGGGGCACGGTTTGCTGTGGGGCTGGGCTGGGCTAGGGCCCAGCATAGGTGATTGGGCACGTCCCACCAAGGCCTGGCGTTGGTCAGACAAGTGAGAACAGGACTGTGGTTGGAGACTCCTGGCTGAGGCCAGCAGGGTGCAGTGGGGAGAAGATCCACTTTACACCATGGGCCTGCTGGGTGTGTGTGTGTGTGTGTCGGGTGTGTGATGGGGGAGGGGCGGTTAGAGCACCACTTTAGAGAATAAAACAAGCAGAGGCATGTTGCACCCGGTTACATTTGAATTTGAGGTAATAACGAATATTTAGGACATGCTTACACTAGATAATTATCGGTTGTTTATCTGAGACTTAACTGGCTACCCTGTGTTTTTATTTGCTAAACACGGCCACCCTTCCTTCAGGAGACCAGAGGGAGGTGGGGGGTGGGGGGGGCAGCAGCCTGGCCATACAGGGCCACACGGCACCCACGGGCTCTGCTCTGGAGGTGGGCTTGCTGTGGAGTGTGTGGGGTCCCCGTGGTCGGTGGGGGCTCAAGAGACCCGTTCTCCCCAGGCCCGGGCAGCGGGGACAGCACTGCCGTGTCCAGGCAGACTTTGGACTGAGGGTGGACTGAGCAGAAATTAAAAACCCTTCTCATTTTTGTAGGGCTTTCTCTGAAAGGAAGTGGGGGGTTAGCCGTCCTAGCGGCTAAGGCGAGACCCCAGGCAGAGATGGCGGTGTGCATTCTCTGTAACAGCTGGCACGTGTGGCCCAACAGAGGCAGAAGAGGAAAGGAAACGAGCGAGCCTCTCCTGTGGGCCAGGCCTTTTCTGTCTGCTCCTGGATTTACCTTCCCAGCAGCCGCCAAGACCCAGAGGAGCAGCAGCGCCCACGAACTCTGCAGCAGCCCCGCCCTTCCCGGGATCTGTCTCACTGCCCTCTCCCCCCACCCCACGCACATACCCAGCACCTGCACCTATCAGCTCTGGTTTCCACGGAAATGTCACCCTCTAATCTGATCCAGCAGGACGCTCTCCGGCAGCTTGGAACGGGCCAGAGACTGAACCTCTTCATGGTGGGAGGAAAGTTGGAAGATCGGATGGACTCAGAGGTTAGTCTTTCGCTAGAGGTGGCCCGACTGAGCGGTGCGTGTCGTTTACAGTGCGGAGAAAGTCACAGCACAGGAACGGAGGACGACACACACAGACAGGGAGACAGACAGACAGACAGACAGACAGTGTCGGCAATGTTCCAGTTTAGCCATCCTTGTAACTGGCTGGGCCGAGTCACTCCTTTCTAATTCACTTCTACTTTATTTTTAATCTGACTGGTTTCTTGTTCTTCTCAATGAGTGCACCGTAAGCCACTGTATTTTGCTGTGTATAATATGCACTGCTTTGCCCAGAGTTTTGAGGGAAAAATAAGGATGCGCATTATCCATGGGTAGAACCTGAAATACCTTGTGTCTGTTCTTGTGTATTGTGATTATTTGTTACATAAAATTTCCTGTACCATAATATGTTCAAAAATAAATGCTAAAATTCCTTTATAATACAAAAAACAAGTGTCTAAAATATAAATAAATAATTGGATTAAAAAATTAAAACGGAAGATTTTTTTTTCCTGAAAGTTTGGGCCAAAAGCATGGGTGCGCGTTATACACAGGAGTGTAATCTATGCCACAAAATACAGTAGTTGTTATGGTTAACTCTCCCCGACAACACATCACGTGGCAAAGAAACGCTAGGACCTGAAATGGACCCGAGGCAGCTAACACAGCCGCCCTGCTCTGCCAGACCCCACCCACGGCGCCTCCTCGTTCTGGGGCATCACAGGGAGCCCCCGCTCCCCCCCGCATGGCCGACGAGGGGTGTCAGGCATTTCCTTTTCCTCTCTTGGGTAGACCGCAGAGGTGGCAACGATTTACCCCGAACAGGCGCAGGAAGTCGTTGCTGAGATCAACTGAAAGCGGAGGCTGGGCTGGGCTGGTCTGGCAGGCGCGACCAGGCTCTTCCAGGCGCAGGGTCTGCAGGAGGCCAGAGCTGCTGGCAAAGGCGTAGGGGGCCGGGCCTGGTCCTCGGGCTGCCGAAGACTCAGAGGTTTCGGTGCGGCTTGGGCAGGGGCAGCGTCGGAGGCTGAAGATGGGACAGTTCCCAAACGGTGCCCCTGCCTGGCCAGGTACCTGGGACACAGTGGTGACACCAGGCTGAAATGGTTCCTGTCCTCAAGGACTTACAATTAGCCCTGTGGCTCAGTTGCTTGGGTGTCGTTCTGCAGAGCGAAATGTTTCTGGTTTGACTCCTGGTCAGGGCACGTGCCTGGGATGTTGGTTTGGTCTCCAGGTGGGGCGTGTACAAGAGGCAACACATCGATGTTTCTCTCCCTCCCCTTCTCCCTCCTTTCTCCCCTGTCTAAGAGTAAATAAATCAAATCTTAACTTACAGTTTAGTGGGGAAGACAGAGTACGTGGGTTCTAGCTATGAGGGCGGGGCGGATGCAATCACCTGGCACTCAGCGTGTCCCAGCCTAAGAAGGAGTCATGACCCTTCCGAAGCAACAGCACCAACCGTTCAGCCCGGGTGCCCAGAATGTCCTGGGGTTGGAGAGGTCCACTTGCGGGGACTGGTCTACTGAATGGGAAGGGAGAAGCTGAACTTTGTAAGTTCCTTTTGGGTTTCATTTTTCCAGCCTGTCCCGATGGCGAGGTGTTTGACTGGGTTCTTGGTCAAGTTATTGAAAGGACTTTATTCATAATTCACCTGATGACCAACTTGCTAGAAGATTGACTTACTAACATTGGTTAGATATAGTCGTTAATGGATCTGGAACAGTCTGTCACAGCCAATTTGTGGGCTTGGGTGAAGACAGGCACCAGGCGGCTGCAGGAGGAGAAGAGAAACAGGTGGACTCGGGGGTACAAGGTCTTGACCTAAGGTAGCAACGGGCAACCTGTATTTGAGGGAAACTCATGCTGTTTGCACGTGAAATGTGTTCTCTTGACAACATCCTGGGCGTTTAAATAATGTGAAAACCATAGGAAACTGACATCACAGCTAAATGCTGAGTAGGAGCCTCGGAAGTCATGGCCGAACCAAAGCCTGGGGGAAGCCCTCAGTTTTGTGACCAGCCTCTCAGTAAATAGATTATGTGAGGAATTGATTTTTGCGCAAGTGGTTCATCAGAGAGGTGGCTCTCAAAAACGTGGTGATTCGGGGTGCTGTCCTGTTTCCATTTGATTCGATCCATTTATTTGTCAGGACTCATACAGACTCAAGGACAGAAACTCGAAATGGGTTCGGCAAAGACAGTGATTTATTAGAGATGGGAGCATCCTCTGTGATTGGAGGCGGGAACCGACAGCTAATGGGGAGGGTAGAGGGGCCCCAGCTGGTGTCTGCCCCGCCTTCCTTGTGACTGTCTGGCTTCTGCCACAAGGCCACCCCCTGGTGCCAGTCTCACATCCCCCAGCTCCCGTACCTGGGGCCGGGTGGCTCTGCCCAGCGTGGGTTTGAAAATCGCAGAGAAGTCCTCTGATTGGCCAGAATGAGAAAGGCACCCCGAAGCAGGGGGAGGGGAGGCGGAGCTTCCAGAAGAAAGGAGGAAGTGGGCAGAGAAAAGAGGTGTCCCTGCCCTGGCCCCGTGGCTCAGTGGGTTGGAGGGTCGCCCCATGCACTAGAGGGTTTCAAGTTAGATCCTGGTCAGGACACATGCCTAAGTCTCGAGTTTGATCCTGGGCCAGTGTGCGTACAGGAGGCAACCTGCTGATGTTTCTCTCTCACATCCGTGTTTCTATCTCTCTCTCCCTCCCTTCCTTCCTCTTTCTCTAAAAGCCATAAATATATCCTAGGGCGAGGATTCATAAAAAATAAAAAGAAATAAGAGATATCCCTTATAAACCTCCTGAGAAACGAGAAAGGTACCTTTTTGCCTTTTACACACACAATGCAGTTCTTGTTGACCCAAAAGGATAAAACCCACCAATTTCCCAAATGAACAAGCTCTCAAGTCTCTCTTCACTCTTCACTCAGAGGATAGCAGGCCCCCCAACCCCAGCCCTCAGCTCAGGGGACAGCAGATGGTCATTGCCAGTGGGGCCTGACAACCTGCTGGCCAGATCGGGGTCCGCTTTGAACCTGGCGATGACTGTTCACTAAATCCCACGGGGACGTTCGAGAAGCAGATGGACCGAGGTGCCCAGCTCAGGACCCTGGAGCTCACCAGACAGAGCTCCTGGGAACCGAGGCTGCCCAGACGCCCCGAGCCCGGCCCAGGAGTGGACAGGTGTGCTGTCTGCCGGATGCCCTTGATCTCAGAGAAACGGTGAGAGACCAACCAGGCGGCAACCTCCTGCCAAGGACTCCACGAGCCCGCCCTGGTGGCGTCTTCCGAAGTGGCGGCCACCGACTCCGCGTGCCCTCCTGTTCACGGAGGACAGATCGGCCAGCGGGGATCCACCGGGCAACATCTGGCGGAGGAACAAATCAAACAGCCCCGATGACTAATTTAGGAGTGTTGGCTCTGCATTGTCCTTTCTGTGGCTCCATGCAAAGGTCACCCAGCGTGTCAGGCTCAGAGAAGCCACCGTGCCACCATCCGCTGTCCCCAGGAACCACCTCGTCCTGAAAAGTGAATCGATAGCTCTTTCTCTGAGGACAGACAGCAGCTCCCTCTCACTGAACCCTCACCTCCCCCCTGCACGGTCGGCCCCTCCTCCCCGGCCCCCAGGCACCAGGTTTCTTATTTGCTGTTTATCATCTTGCCTCCGAAATCTCTCTCTTTAAAAAAAAATCTACTGAATTCAAGTGATGTTCTATTTCTGCGACTGAGCTTTTTCTCCCTTTGGTTCAAAAAAAGGAAAGAGAGAATATGCATGACAGAAAAGGCACAAATGCCCGGACCATTAATAGACACAGTCACCTGTGGTTTTGATTTTGGTGGTTTATGTAATAGCTTCAAATGCTGGTGAAGATAGGGCCCAGCCTTGCCAGCAATGATCTCTAAATTCAATACCCATTTTCTTTTAAATTACCTTTAATGGCACAATTCTACCATATAATTTTCAGCCTGAAGAGAGGGTTTGGTAGGATATCTGATCCTAACTAGATCTTCTTTCTTTGGGTCAGGATCACACACCAGACAGCTTATCCGTAAAGTTCTCCGCTGGAAATAATGCACCTTCCCTTGAGAACTGTTTCTGAAGCATTCAGGGCCCGCCGTGAGGTGAGCCAGGTCTGCTGTGTCTGGCTGTCTGCATCCCACCTAGCTGAGAACACCTGGCCGGTAGCAACTCCTGCCGTAATGCATCCTCACCTGGTACAACGCACATGTAGGGCTGTGCGTGCCCGGAGTCACGGGTGCCAAGACGGGGACATCCTACGGCTGGGCAGTCAGGACTGTGCCTCCCTTGGAAACACCTAGAAGTGTCTCCGGGCCCTATTCCCAGCAGAGAGAACATAGTCCACTCCCCTCTCACTAAATTCCCAAGGGAAGCAAAGGCGAGGTTTCTATGCTGTTTTGTCCTGCTGTCCCCGGCCAGCTCCCAGACCCCAGCAGTGATCTGGCGTTGCCCGCATTGTCTTTGTCTGGTTGTCTTTGTCGGATTTCTCCAGGGCAGCCCTAGCTCCCCTCCTCCCTCCCTAGATTGGTGTCCTTTGTAAGGTGGGCTGTCCTGGGCAGATGGAGGGTCAGTGGAGTGACAAGAGAAATTGAGTCTAGTCTTAGCTCAGTCACAGACGTGCTGTGTGCTCAGGGACAAGTTACAACCTCTCTGTGCCTCTGCATCTGTATGTTCTCGTAAGAGATACGAATACCCATCCTCGGATGTGGTGATCACATAGGGTGGGAGAGGGTACCAGGGTCAGGCAGAGCTACCCTGCATGCGCTACATGATGAGAATGAACCCAGGTGTGTCTGGGCGCCCTGTAGTCCGTTCTTCAGAGCAGTTCCCTGTGTCTGGGTGATGCCGAGCTCCTCAGAGGCGCACCGTGAATCAGGACGACCTGTGGATTGCTCCAGGTCTCCTGGGAACTCGGCAGGAAGGCGATGCCAGGCACAGGCTGGAGCGCGTTCCTCCTGGTTGTGTGACCACCCGTGTGTCTGCTGCTGATGACAACACGGTGACTTGTCTAGTGATTACACGGCACTGTCACTTCACTGCCTCTTTGTTGTTATTTTTATTCTTTTCCAGTGGAATGAGTGCTTTTTAAAAAATGCATAATCTTTATTATGTTTTACTGCCTGTCTTAATATACCCAATAACCCTGTGGAATAGATATCATTTCTCCTGTTTTATAGGCAAAGAACCTGAGGGTTAGAAGGGTTCACAACGTATTAGATGGTGCTCAGCTACTCTGGGGTAGAGTGGGGATACCACGCTAGCAGTTCTGATTTCAAACCTGACACTATTTCTGTCTTTCCTGAGGTTTTCAAGCTGTTCCTTCACAGACCTGGGTTTTTGGGAGGTCTCTCGGGGGGCAAGGGAAACTGAACCTGTGTTACTCACCCACCCCCCGATTCAATCAAAGCACCTATTTACTCCTGTGTTATATTTATAGCGTTCCCCACTAAATTTGGTTTTGAACAAAATGTTTCTAATGCTCAAAAACAAAGATCACGAGCCACAGCCCCATACTCTATGTGTTGAAAACGACACCTTTTTCAGTCCCTGGGTTAACATTCAGAGGATTCTTCACTCTTTGTTCCAACAACAGCAGCGTGAAATCCTCTCTCCCAGAGGAGCCGGCCACAGACACCGGTCCTTTTCCAAGTGCCCGGAGCCACATTCTGGGCTGGTGGGTCTTTCACAGGAGACGCTTTCGGTGGCCGAGGTGGTTGACGCCAAGCCAGGCATCTTGCGGCTCAGATCGAGGCCCTGATTTTCCCTTCCAGCTCCCAGCTTGCCTCCTGGGTGTGAAAAGAAAAACCTATTTTCCATTTCAGTTAGATGAAATAATTCCATGACCCACAGCGCCCAGGTGGGCTCATGCTGGGGCTCCCCGGGATGCTGGCCCGAGCAGGCCAGGCGCTGCGGGCGCTGCGTGCCCAGGTTGGGTTTCTAAGCTGTCATGCTCCTGGCGGCCACTAGATGTCAGGCAAATATGGTCATGGGAAGTTGGTGCAGGGAGGTGCCAAGGCTCCCGCAATAGCCATTGATGAGTTCATCAGCTGATTAAAATCCTCCCCATAAGCTTGTCAGAGGAGTGGAGGGAAAGCCTATGAAATGTGCCATGGTGCCATTCTGTGGTGCAGGTACAGAACCCCACGAGCTGGTAATCAGATTGAGATGAGCACGTATCGATTGTATATGCCTTCGTGATTACATCCTGAATAATTAAAGGCCACCCAGTGCCCCAGCTCTTCCTCTGGCACATGCCACCCTGAGCACCGTGGGCCATATTCACAGCGTCCTGTGAGCGGTCGGGACTACAGAGAAGAAACAGGATCCATCGAGGCAGCAAAATCTCCTTCGAAAGTTTCCGCTTGAAAATCTGACGAGATGAAGAAATGGGTCTTAACAACTATCAGAGGATCAGAGAATCATGAGACATTTTCAAAACTGAAATACGTGCCGTTAAACAAAGCCATGCATCTACGCATGTGCATACAGCTAATGGAGATTCGCTTACTTGATGATTTGAAGGGTGGGCAGGAATTAACAGACCCCCACCCTCCCTATTCTTTCAGTTTCCCGAGTGACTTCCTCGAGTGACTTCCTGGAGCGGCTTCCTTGGGATCTGACCGCGGGAAGCAGTCGGTCCTGTGGTTCGAACAACAGCTCTGTGTTTTGAAAAAAGCATCTGTAGGTGACTTTGATGACCGTGGGGACATCATAGAATGTACTTACGCAAAGCTGCATGGCACAGCCTACCGCCCCCAGGCTACAAGCCTGCACCGCCTGTCACGGCACAACGCGCCCTGAGAGTCAATCAGGCACGAGAGAAAGGGGTGCAGTCGAGAGACACGGTCAACCCGGGGATGTGCGGCTGCCGCCTGCAAAACCAGGCACACTTAAAAATATGTGTATATATATCATATATATATGTAGAAAGAGTCCATCCAATAATAAAGATTAAAGTACAGCATGGAAAACACACCAACCAGCCACATCGCCGTTTACTATCATCACCACTGTTCTGTATTGTAGGACGACTGTGGGTGCTGTGCTTTTATACGACAGGCAGCGCGGTAGGTGTGTTGACACCGGCACCACCACAGACACCTCGGCCGTGTGCCGCGCTGTCACACCACAGCTGTGACAACCCAGGCGACAGTAATCTTTCAGCCCCATTGTAACCTCATGGAAGCACCATTGTATGGAAGCACCGTTGTATACGCGGTCTGCCCTTGACCCGAACGTCTTTGTGCAGAGCCTGACTGTAATGACGAACGAAGGTCGGGTCCCACCAGTGGTGGTGTCCCTACAGAGAGCCAGAAGCTGCCGAGGGTGCAGAGGCCCTCGAGGACAGGGTGTCACCCTTCTTTCCTTCCTCCTCATTTACCCTCTTTCTCCACTGTCCTGTCTTCTGCTTCTCAACCTTTCAAATACTCCTTACTGCCAACCTATGAGATAAGAAGATGAGCCACCGTTCATTTCCCTTTGAATACACAGTGACGTCCCTCTGTGCGCTAAACTCCGGCCTGCAGGTGCACACTCTGGAAATCGAAGCAGCATAGTGGGGCTTTACCGTTTACCAATTTGGACCATGTTTGTGGCTCACGTAATTCTCACGCCAACCGTGTGGGTTCCACTGAGACTGTAGCCGCTACTCAGAGACCGGGGCACATAAACCACGTCCCCAGAGACTAGCCTCCGTAAGCCAGAACAGCAGCTTCGGCACTAGCACGGAGCCCTGCAACGGGCAATCAGACGCGTCGACTGGACCAGCTCTCTGGGGGGCACGCTGCGTGGGACGTCAGATTGTTAGAAGGTTGCCTCCGGGGTATGGAATTGGACAGGGGAGCTAGAAATGTGAATATTGAATGATGCTGAACTCTGATAGCTTGACGTGTTCATTTCCAGGGCGGGAGTGTGGCTTTTGGGGGCACTAACTTCTTGGGTGGGACTCATCAGGCATCTCGTCGTAGACATTATTACCTAACTTAGAAACTGGAGTTTCCGTCCCCATAGCCACGCTAAGGGACATTTATAATGATACCTCACCCAGGGAAATTCTGATAAGAGCCAGGACCCCCAACCCCTAATTTGGGGCCCAATGAGAGTCCGTTTTATTCTGGACAAGTGCGGGAAGAGCTCGAAGACAGAGATCCCAGACTGATCTTCTCCATTGGGGCTTAGTGAGCTTTTTCTGTAGAAACCAAACAGTCAGAAGCCATTTTACATATTGCGGGACAAATGGCTTTTGTCATACTGCTCAACTCTGTAATTATAGCACAAAACAGCCTTAAACATTATGTAGCAGCCTTAGACAGATGTTCCAATTAAACTTCATAAAAAGCAGGCAGGCAGCTGGATTGGTTCGTGGGCTGTACTTGGCTTACTCCCCTGCTGTCTCTTGCCCACAAAGTTTTTCTCCAAAGAGGATTCAATAATATTGATTATTTTTCTACTAAGTAAATCTTAACTATGTTCAAGTGTACCCTCCCTGAGTCTGCACGCGGACAGACCTAACTGGAATTTAGGATGTTTCTAAGGCTGCGGGTCACGGCGAGTCTCTTCCGGTATCACCACAGGTGTTTGTCATGACCCTCGTCTTGGCACTGCACTGGTCGGGTTCTCGGAAGCTGATCTCATTTCTCTCCAGATCCCAGAATGGCAAGCCTGTCTGTGTCTGTTGTCAAACCCGTTTTGGTCTTGCAGACGAGCCGTCCACGTGAAAGGATGCTGGTCCTCGGATGCGCAGAGCCTGGAGGCCGCACCATCCAACTCCATGTCCCCTCAGTCACACTCTCCTGGGTTTATTCAAACTCTGCCAGTGCAAGCTGCGGGCAGGGAAGCAGCGAATTGGCTGAGCTTAGTGTCACGACAGCCGGGGCACGTGGTCGTGTGGGTGTGGTAGAAAAGTATTGGGATTTGGGGGCTGCACAAACAAAATGGAACAAAACTGAAACATCAACCCAGGCTCACCGCCCAACACCCTCTTCGTGTCTGCAGCAAACACGACCTCCCGGCACAGAGAAAGGAGGCGGTTCAGTCAGTCGTCGGAGTGGACGCGGGTTCCCGAGTCTGTGTGCGTGGACTGAATCTCTACACCTTCCTGAGCGCACGGTCGTGAATGAAGTCTGCTTCTCACTGTGCTGGCGAGCGGATGTGACCGGAGATGGCGTCACACATCCGCCAGTGGCACTGGGCGCCACCAGGCTTGGCAGACCGGACCCCGGAAAGGTTGACTCCGATGTCCCTCATTGTTACGGCAGTTGTCATCCCGGCCAATGGCACTCCTGGGACATCCTTCCTGACCCTGAGCCCCACCCCAGTGGGGGCCACTGTGCCCTCTTCTTTGTAACTCTTGCCTATTTGTGAGTTTACCCACTTATGTCTCTTCCTCTGTCTCTTTTGATACAACAATTAGATTGAATCCACCAAGCACAGGGCCCGGCTCTTAATAGTCAGTCTATAAATATTTGATGAGGGAGAAAGAAAGCTTCTCAGTGAAGTTTTTTTGCCCCCTCTCTGTTTTTTGTGTACATTCTCCAAATAGTGAGTGTGCGGTAACAATGGCCTCTTCTTCTTCTTCTTCTTTGCTCACCTGGTTCCATTCCGTGTTTGTCCCCGGTGGGACGCACGTCTGTGCATCGAGGGTGGCAAGTGCCAGGCAGTATTTTAAGTGCTCTGCACACCTCACTCTTTTAATATTCTCAACGCTGCTCCAGATCCCACTGCAGCTCCAGAGTTAGACAGCTTGAGTTTAGATTGTGAATTCTTTTTTTTAAATCCTCACCTGAGGACATTTTTTCATTGCTTTTAGGGAGAGGGGAGAGAGAGGGAGAGAGAAACATTGATGTGAGAATGAAACATCGATTGACTGCCATCTTGCACGCTCCCCGACTGGGGATCGAACCCGCAACATGGGTATGTGTCCTGACTGGGAATCGAGCCCGTGACTTTCCAGTCTATGGGATGACACTCCAACCAACCAAACCACACTGGTGGGCTGGATTCTGAACCCTTTATGACTTAGCTGTATAACTGTCCGTGTCTTACCTTCCTAGACCATAAAATCGTCACAGAAATGATTGTACCCAGCTGACGGGTTTCGTGAGCTTTAACTGAGACGATATATGTGAGGTGCTTAGCCCAGTGCCTGGCACAGAGGCAGAGCTCCGTGGAGTTTCAGCTCTTCATAGGCTTGAGAGATGATCGATATCAGCAAGTGGAGAGTCGTGTGCCTTTCAGAGATGGTAAGCTGAAGAATGCGTTTATGTACCTACCATCCACTTCTGTCAACTGAGCCAGGACTGTGTCCCGCGGAATTGTGCCACAGGAGCCACAGCTGGGTGGAGCCAGGACCTGGGGCGCAGAGAGACCTCGAGGAAAAAGGAGAGAGGAAGAATAGCAGGCCCCCTGAACCCAGGAGAGATAAGGACACTGTCTGCGATGTTCTTGCCCCTGTGCATGGTTGTGATCCGCTAAGAATAGTAGGACCGGATTCTCTCTGGTGAAGGATCGTGTGGTTTTCCAGGAGTGCAACCTAACAGCAAGCTTTCAAAGGTCTCACTGAGGTGATTGAGCAATCGACCCATAGTTATTTATTTACTTATTTACTTAATGTTATTTATTTATTTTTAGGCAGAGGGGAAGGGAGAGTAAAAGAGAGGGAGAGAAACTTCATTGCATGGTCGCCCCTCCCTACCGGGGACCTGGCCCACAACCCAGGCATGGGCAAATCGAACCAGCGACCCTTTGGTTCACAAGGCAGCACTCAGTCCACTGAGCCACACCAGCCAGGGCAGATCCATAGTTATTTATTGTGAGCCTAGCAGAGCACTGTCCTGAAAACCTCTGTCCCTCTCTGCTCCCATAAAGGGCCACACCTGGGCTTTGTTGGAATGCTAACGGAGGTGGCCTGGGCAGTGACCTCCAGGCACGTCAACAAGGGCTGGGTTCCTGCGGGCAGCAACTCCGGGGTGTGGTTTGTGGCCGTGAGGCGGACTGTGGAGAGGAGATGATGACAAGGGTAAGACACTCCATCACACGGAGGTCTTCTGACACCTACCATTCAAATGGAAGTGAAAACCATGACAAATTAAAGAAAATGAAAGCTTCTTCTTCCTCCTTTCCCTTATAAGGTCCCTTCTGGGGTGTACGACCCAGGCAAACAGATCAGAGAGGTCAGCACGCCCCACTTCCGAATGCACACACATTAGAGGCGCAGGAAGCCTGAGGCCCGCTGAGCAGGCTCTGGGAGGACATGGTTCAGCCACGGCGCCCTGATGTGGGAGTCCCCTCCTCCCAGCACCTGTCATACCCACATGCGACATTCCCAGCCGATACCTTGCAAGAGAAAAATCACCCTTCACGTTGTGTGACTGGCATTGTTCAGAAGAAGCACGCTTCCCTCTTGGCTATATTGCTGTCTGTTACAATGTGTTATAAATAAATGATGTGTCTGTAAGCGCAGAGAGGATGGAAGCAGGAAGGGGGACAAGTTCTATCAGACAGCACCGGTGTGGTTGGGAGACCCCCTACTGGGGTGTGAGCTGGGATCCAACGGGAAACACGCCGCTGGTGGGGGAGCTCAGGCAGCAGCTCCCACTGGGCGCTGCTGGGGCGTCGGGCTGGCGGGATGGCCTTGAGAGGCCGTCCCCGGTCAGAGCGCTGCCCGTGGCCCTGCCATGAAGGTGCAGGCAGCCCGAGGGGAAGTGCTTCCCGAGGGGAAGTGCGCCTACAGGGCGACAGTGAGGTTTAAGGGAACCCGGGACCCCTGTGGGAATTGTTTCTGGAGGGAAAAACCAAAAGGTGCTTAAGTAGCTCCAATAGTTATAAAAGGTAAGAGTTTGAAATGCTTCTGTTCTGCTGTGAATCTCAGTATAGGAGCAGTATCTACCATGCATCCATCTGAATCAACATCTGGCTTCTGTCTAAGGATGTGTTCATTCATTCATTCATTCATTCATTCACTCACTTGTCCAACAGAGAGCTATGTAACACTAATGATGTGCCACTTGAGACATATCTGTTTTTTTAATTATATTTTATTGATTATGCTATTACAGTTGTCCTGACTTTTCTCCCTTTGCCCCCCTCCACCCAGC
>CM052551.1:5613316-5628603 GCA_028533065.1 Trachops cirrhosus | reverse complement strand
CTTTTCTCTTGCTTTTAAGAGTCCCTCTTTATCTTTAACCTTTGGCCTTTAAATAATGATGTGACTTGGGGTGGGCTTTTTGCATCTATCATAATTGGGACTCTGCCCTTCCTGGACTTGCATGTCTGTTTCCTTCACCGAATTAGGGAAGTTTTCTTTCACTATTTTTTCAGATAGATCTCCAATTTCTTGTCCTTTCTCTTCTCCTTCTGGTACCCCTAGGAGGTGAATGTTGGACCTCTTAAAGTTGTCCCAGAGGCTGTTTATACTCTTCTAATTTTTTTTTGGATTCTTCTTGTTCTGTGTGGTTGCTTTTTTGCTTTCTTATGTTCCAAATCATTGATTTGATTCTTGGCTTCATCCACTCCACTGTTGTTTCCTTGCAAAGTGTTCTTTATTTCAATTGGTGTATTATTCATTTCTGACTAAGTCTTTTTTATGCTGCTGAGGTCCTCACTGAGTTCCTTGAGCATCCTTATAACCAGTGTTTTGAACTCTGCATCTGAGAGATTGTTTATCTCCATTTCATTAGCTCTTTTTCTGGAGTTTTGATCTGTTCTTTCATTTGGGCCATATTTCTTTGTCTCCTCATTTTGGCAGCCTCCCTGTGTTTGTTTCTATGTATTAAGTAGAGCTGCTTTGACTCGGAGTCTTGGTAGTGTGGCCTAATGTAGTAGGTGTCTGTAGGGTCCAGGGGCACAGCCTCCCCTATCACCCAAGCTATGTACTCGAGGTGCCTCCTTCATGTGGGCTGAATACACCCTGCTCTTGCAGTTGAGCCTTGGTTGCAGTTGGCAGACCAATGGGAGGGATTTACCCAGCTGCAAAGACTGGCTGTGACCACTGACCACCAACCTCCGCCCTCCGTGGAGGACCAGCTGTGCAGGGGCAGGGCAGTGGTGCTCTGACATGGTCTGTAGCTGTCCACTGGGTGCATTGGCCCTGGGGCTTCCTGGGTGGTGGAGGCCAAAGTCAGTCCCCACCTGTGTTTTTCCCGGGGCACGCTGACTGAGCTGTAAAGCAATCTGAGATGGCTGCTACTTGTGCTGGGCTTGCAGATTTCCAAGTGAAGCGAAGTTGGGACTCTAATCTGGCTGCCACTAGGGCTCACTAAAGCCAGCTGTTGCTTGTTTGACAGGATTTAGGAGCTGAGACTAGCCATTCTTCTGGAAAAGCAGCTTGGGTGGGCCCATACGTCGGGTGGTACAGAGCCTCTGTGGATCTCCAAGGTGGGTCACACAATGTTAGCCGGGCTGACGGAGTCTCAGATATGCACCAGTTTACTGGCTCTGCTGGGGGAGGGCTCTGCAAAGGGACAGTGGCCTCTGTTCACCCCGATGCCAGACACTTCAGTCTCTCCCTGTATACCACTGGTGTCCTCCAAGCTGCCACCCCAGTGCTGGAGCCGGGAGGGAGCAAGTCTGAGTAGGTGAGTCCATGTGTAGGTTCCCCAAGAGGAGCTGCTTAGGGCTCCAGCGGCCTCCTCCACCGACTCAATCCCTGCTGGTTTTCACAGCCAGAAGTTGTGCCGACTTATCTTCCTGGCACTGGAATCCTGGGATGGGGGCCTGCTGTGGGTCTGGGGCTCCTCACTCCCAAGATACGGGAGTATCTTGGAAGTATGAGGAACGGGCTGTGGGACCAGCCTGCTCTTCATCCGCACTGCCCCCACCAGTCTGGATGGATGTGGTTTCTTCAATTCCACAGTTGTCAGACTTCCATTCAACTCGATTTCTGATGTTCCTGAGTGATGGTTGTTCTACATTTTAGTTGCAATTGTGATGTGGTTGTGCTAAGAGGTGAGCCATGTCTGCCTGCATTGCCGTCTTGACTGGGAGCCAGACTCTTGAGATGTATCTTTAAATAAGATAGGCAAGGAAGGGGAGGACAGATGATAAGCAATAAACATGAAATAAGTGAAGCCTGTACGTTAGAGGATAATAAGTACTATGGCAAAACCCAGAAAAAGTAGAGGAGGGCAATGGTGTGTTGACATCTGAAGCATAAAGGACAGGGTGCACCTGTGGAGAAGGTGGCATTTAAGCAATGGCTTCAAGGTGGTGTGGAAGCAGCCACGGCGGGTGTCCGGGAAGAGTGTTCCAGGCGGAGGACAACAGAGAACGGGCCCAAAGTGGGCGCAGGCTTGTTCCGAGGGACAGCAAGGGGCGTGTGGGGCTGGAGCTGAGAGAGTGGGATGGCTGGGGCCAAGGTGGAGGGCCCCACGGCGTCCTGCCTGTGGCCGGAGCAAAGGGCTTTGGCTCTGCCGCAGACGGCCTCAGGAGGAAGGGCGTGGGGGTCGCTGGGAACACGCTCTCTGCGCGTCTGACACAGGACCTCCCGGCGGCCAGCAAACCCAAGCTCCTGCCGCGGCTGCCGTCGAGGACGCGGCGTGCTGTAGGGGTCAAGGTGCGTGTGAGTCTGAGAGCTGTCGGTTATCTTGAACTCCAAGTGGGTTTTCTTTGGCATTTTATTCCCCCCCCCAAATTGTCCTAGTGATAAGTGGTAAAGTTTTGCATGGAAAGAATTAGGACTCAGCCAGAGGTCACAGATTTGCCAGCTCTGTCATCTTGGTTAGTGGTACGCTTTTCTTTTTCTCATATGCTAATGAGAGTGATGCAACCGTACCCCTCCGTCTCCCTGGTGGGGTGGGGGGGACAGGGTGAGTGTGAGCATCACCTCAGACAGGCTTGCAAAGGGCAAGAGAAAGGGAAGTACCCCGGCCGCCATTCCCTGCATGACAGGCTGGTCTGCTCCTTCTGGGCAAAGATCACTTACGGAATACTAAAGATATAATACAAATGTAGGGTTTTTTTTTTTAAGTCAATAGAAATAGTTAGCCCATCACTCTGAAAAGGGTTTGTGTGTGTGTGCGTATGACTTGAATACTGGGCTCCAAACCTAGGAAGGAGAAACCCAGGATTAAGACAAAAAACAAGGAACTTCTTGTCTTTACCAGAATGGAAGTGGTGGTTATATCCTAGCGTGTAAGCTTCCTGAAGATAAGGTCTGGCCTTTATCGTATTGATCCAGTTCTGCCTACGAACAGTGCCCTGATGGAATGAAGAAGGAATCTCTAAGGAGTGATAGAGAAACAGAGACGAGTGAGCGGGTGGAGCGGCCGGAGAGATGGGGGATGAACTGATGATGCTCACGGTCTCCATGGGCCACGGTTCTGTGGGTCTGCTTGTTTGACGTGCCTTGTCATTGAAGGAAGCCTGTCTAGCTAGGAAATTATTGTTTTTTACTTAAAAAGGGAGAATTACAGAAAAATAGATGCTGAATATGTGGAAAGATATAAGAAGAGACATGACAGCGCCTGCTCCACTGATTACACTGAACAGGCCAGGGGCCCCAACCTCTGGGCCGCAGACTCGTACGGTCGGGTCGGGCCTGTCAGGAACTGGGCGGCACAGCAGGAGGTGAGCTGGAGTGCAATGCACTTGAATCGTCCTGAAACCACCCCCCGCACCCCAGGCCACGGAAGAATTGTCTTCCACAGAAGGTTGGGGACCGCAGCCGTAGGCCACTCCGAAGAGGGGGCTTGTAGCTGAACCGAAGGTAGGGCCGATGCTTCCCTCCCTCATCTTCCAAAGCCACGCTGAGAATGCGAAAGGCAGCATCCGAGCCCATTTCCACACATGCAGAAGTGTCCAGAATGCGAGGGACGTTCCTGTCTACTTCCTTCTCTCCTTGTCTGCAGCCTCTTTCTCCCTCCTTTTAATCGTTGACACGTGTACCCTTTGCTATACTATATGCCCCTCCACATCTTAGCTTGTGTTTCCAAAGACTCTCCTGTACGTGTTTGATGTATTTAAACCTCTAAACATCTCTTGCTCTGCTCCGCTACAATTTTTCTGCCCACTTTTCTCTCCTGTTGTGTTGCACGATTCCTTCCACCCCGCCCCTACTGCAGCCACACTACCCAGGATCTCTCAAAGAGAAGTTTCTGTTGACTCATAGTTGGTAATTCTCTATTTCAACTCTATTTGTGTTCTCTGCCTCCTCTTATTTTGAATCCTTGCTGACAATACTTTAATCTGCTTTAGTGGAGCATTGAGGGAAAAAATTGTCTTAGCATCTCTGAGCAAGGAGTAAATACCGGACCCGGCAGAAGTAATGCCTGCTGGAGTGTGGTTGGTAGGGTAACAGTATGGGTGTAATAATTTATAGTTTTAATTAGAATATTTCACCTAAAATGTTATATGGTGTGCTTGAGTGTGATATACTTATGTTACTGATTTACATGCTTACGATTTTTGCAAAGAAGATTTTGTAATAAAAAAGGGGCGATATTTGTGCCAGACCTGCATTATAAGGTTTGGAATTTTTCCTGTGCATTAAAAAAGTAAAGCTTATGTAGACCTAGATGTCAAGAAAGGTTGGGGCTATATTTTTGAGACAAGCTGGAATGAGAATAAGCCTAATCTTTCATGTCTCCACTAAATCAGGGTGAAAGAGTGAGCTCTCCGGGCCTGTGCACAGATTTTCTGTGTGTACTCGGACTTCAGGGTGAGGTAGGCGCAGGCGTGGTTACCGGACACTGTGCCTGGGTAGCGTGTTTACTTGCTCACAACGGCCAGTGCCCTGAGGCATTATCAGTGATGGCCATTTTGATCTATTTAAATCTTTGGGAGCTTAGTTGCTGGAGGTGAACAAAAAAATAAAGGAATCTGTCTCCAGACCCACCTGCTCTCAGCCAAAGTCACATCTCAATCTTTTGTCATTTTCCTCGGTTGTGTGCCTTTGCTCCCGCATTTCCACTCTCATTTCCACAGTCAGAAGTGAAAACCAGGTCAGGCGAGGAGGAGGCGCGTGGCCTCTGTGCACACTCCTTGCACGGATCAGGTGAGGGTAGAGTGGCCCAACAGGAGAGGATGTGACGGAGCCAGATGCCTCGCTGCTGCAGTGAAACCGGAAGTGAGGAGCTCTCCTAGAGAATTCACCATTTCACGGCCTCATCCAAAAACGCATCAGGACCAACCGATACGAGTGGGCAATGAAGCAGACAAGGCACTTTTGATCAGGAATGGGGAAGAAAATATCACACACACACAAATAAAAGCCTAATGAATACACAAATGAAAAATATGTCAATTGACTGTGGCTGTTTCCCAGTAGGAGGATCTTGGGAAACTTGAACATTTTATTGTTTAGTTCATCAGTATTTTCTCTAGTGATTTTTTGGACTATAAGATGCACCTTTTACCTGCCCCCGCCCCCCAAATTTGGGAGGAATAATGGTTGTTAATGCTGCTGTTGAGTTCTGTTTACATTGACATTGGTGAAATATTATGTTATTTATGTTACTAAATATTTTACCACATTTTTTGCTTCGAAATTTTTTTTCCTATTTTCCTCCTCTAAAACCTAGGTGCGTTTTATGGTCCGAAAATACAGTCATTGGAAACTGCAACTTTTGCCCAGACTGATGTGGCTCAGTTGGATGGAGCATCGTCATGTGGTACAACCCGAAAACCCAAAAGGCTGTGGGTTCAGTTCCTGGTCAGGGCACATACCACGGTTCCAGCCTCAATCCCCAGTCGGGCTCAATTCCTGGTCGTGAGTAAGGGAGATAACCAATCGATGTTGCTCTCTCTCTCCCTCCCCCTTCCTCTCTGACTATAAATGTATCCTTGGGGAAGGATTAAAAAAAAGTAACTTTTTTTCAATAAAGAATACGATGAAAACTATTGAAGTATTACTAACTTCTCATGAATATCCAAATGACCCTGGTATCTTAACCCCCCGGGAGGAAACCTTTGAAGACATGGGTGAGATCGAAGGGCGCCCATGGGTTCCCGGGCTAACTGTGTATTGGCTTCAGGGTAATCTGTGCAATTCTCAGGCATGGTGATTTATGGACTAATTAATGGCACACAACAAAAATACTTATAGAAACTCTGTCCCCAACCTGAAAACCTCCCAACAATAGGAAAATGGGTTTTGCATGTTAGAAAATGAAATTCAATATATATTTATGAGGCCATTCAAAATTGGAGTCCTTTTTACTAAGTCCGCAGTAAGCAGAAATGACCATGTATCACAACCTAATTGCGCCAGAGTCTAAGGCTTAGGGAATAAATTAAGTCTTAAGCTATGAAAGACATTGGACATTAATTTTAAGGCTTATTATAGCTCTGATGATATGGGCATTAATAAATCCAACAGGAAGAAAGAAGAAGGCAAAGCGACAAATAAGATAAACCTATTGGTTTTCCTCGGCAAAATGTTGATTGTTGATAATTCATTGAAAGTTACATAGTTATTTTTACACGGAAGCATCTTTGTCTCAGCAGCTTATTAACCAGGACCGAAGAGGGTGTTGAATATTTCATAGGTTTTGAGGAGTTCGTGCCTCCTTTCTGAGGTGGGGAGGGAATGGAAAGGATTTTATATGATGTAGTAAAACATTCAACATCCCTCCCACAAAGCTTTATTGAGCACTTTGTATGATAAAGTGGTGTTATAGGCCGTGGGTAAAATTTGATGGGCATTCAGAGGAGGGAGACATTATTCAGGCCGAAAAGAGAATTGTCTTCAGAACTGGCCTCTGAAATATCTGCAGGACTTAAAAATACCGAAACGTGGTTAGGAAAGCTTCCAGGATAGGAATGCAGTGTGAGCAAAGACACAAGGATGGGAAATGAGGGGGGCAGACAGTGAAATAGAAAGTCACTGGATTACGTGGTAAAATGAGGTTCACAGAGGCACATCATGGCAGTAACGCTGGAAAGGTCCTAGGGGCCAGACGATGATGGAGTCTGCGAGTTTGCTCTTTACGTGGTAGACCACGCCATCGTGAACCAGTCTTTCTCGAGCACCTATTAACCGGGTGGCCCTGTGAATAAGATATGCTACTTATTCTCAAGGTTTCGGTTTGCTGGGGTAACATCACAATGCAAAAAGCAATCTCAGTACAAAAATGAAAAATGTACGGTGATACAGTAAATGCAGGGTCCACGCAGATCCATTCACCAGGGTGTCTGATACATTCTTGAGGGGCCACAGAAGGTGTGTTGGGTGGGTGAGCCCTGAGAATGTAACCAAGAAAGCATGAAGGAAAGTCGCCCTGTGTTGGGAAAAGTGGAAGTATCTCAGGAAGGCTGGGACTTAGACAGTGAGAAGGAGCTGGGAGTAGCTGAAGATGGGCTCAGCAGGATGAGCAGGGAACGGGCCACGCAGACATCCTCAAGTGTGGCGGGCCTTACCACTGCTCGCTGAACCTCCTTGCCCTCTTTTTCTGGGTACATGGGAGGGCTGTGCCTCTACACTCCCTGGAATCAGGCACGGCTGTGGGCTTTCCCTGGGCTGATAGAATGTGCATGGGAAACACCTTCAATTACTGGTGCTCTACTCTATATCTGGTTCCGTTGTCATGAGACTATAAAAACGTGCGTTGACACAGAAGCCACACTGAGTCATCAAATGCAGGGTGGCTTCCTTGGAGAGTCATGTGAACCCATGCCAGGTTTCTGTGAATGAAAAATAAATGCATTGTTTTCAGGCACTGAGACATTGGGGACTGCTTGTTACTTCAGCAAATCCTAGCCTGTCTTGGTTGATGTTCAAGCCATGCTTGGGAGTCTGGATTTTTTTTTAAACGAGGACTGGGGGAGTGGTGTGTCTTCCATGGGTTTTCACAAGTAGCTTGGTCTCTGCATCAGTGAATAACGCGTTGTGTGTGAATAGCTGCTTTCCTGGTTTAGACCGAACACCATCGGATGTTTTCAAATAGCTACTTACTGTTCGTTGTGGAATCCCCAGTGCCTACGGCGCACGTGCCATAAAGCTAGCGTGGTTTAGGCTCCAGGTCCTAACTTGCATTGTCCCTTTGTTTTGCGGGGGTTGGGGGGTGGGGGGGGAAGGTGGCAAAAGTTCACAGGACCATTTATTTTTGATAAACTCTGCGCAAGTGAGAAATGTGAATCACGATCAAATGTATAGGTCTTTCCCCACTGACTTCTCTGTCACATTCTCCTTCGAGGGAGAGTTAAGTTGCATGTATATTGGAGGTTAGTTTTATGAGATACTCGTAGTTATGTAGTCTATATTCACTTCTCTGTGTAGCTAAGTGGTTGCTTGCTGATCTGGTCCAAGAATGGCTTCCGGGTATAATCCCACTGTCCCCCAGGCCAGCTCATCTTCGGTGATGAGGGGCCTGCGGCTATGCTCTGAGGGGGCGTTTTCTGGTCGCTCCAAGCAGGGGAGGGGTGAGGGTAGAGGAGAACCCAGGCCCGGCCTCTATGGTGCCAGGTGTGAGCCTATGAAAACCACTCACAGCCTTCAGTTACATGAAATCCCAGAGGGTTTGGTTCTCATCGCTGGAACCAAATCGAAAGAAGTTCGCTCCTCGATAAATGTTTTCCCAGGTTTGACGGCAACCCTGAAGTTGTGTATTACATTAACCACCATGAGTTGTGGAGCTGAGAAAACATCTCAAACAGCCAGTTATCAAAAAGAAATTTTGATCGGTGACACTGGAGGGAAGGCTCCGGTGTCCCCTTCCTGCCTGTAGAAAACGGCATTGTAAAATCATTGTCCCCGAAGAGGTGATCGCGGCCCATCCAGGCAACATTGTCGGGAAAACTTATTACAGGGGTGTGACAGGTGGTTAATTAATACAGATGTTAAGTTATTTCTCTGGATTTTATGATGACTGTAATGACTGCTAGCTTTCACATTGTTTTCATTTCTGTTTTGCCATTATTCTCCATAAGTATTCACTTTTGGCCCCAATTTTACACTTTTTTTCTTAAAATGACATGTAGCAGAGATGACCCAGAATCCACAAAGCTGGCTCCACCCCCGCCCCCTGGGCAGCCCGGTGCCCGGCTCCTCATGGGGCCCGTCCGCACTGAAGGCGTGAATAGCAGACGTGGCTGGAGGGATCACTTTTCCTCTCGGGACCTTGGTCTCTTCGTCTGCAAAACGGCGGAGCCCGGGTAAGCGGCTGGAGCTGAGAGCCAACCCACGTTCTTCCAGTCGCTCACGTTTCTACTTCAGGGCTTCACAATTTTCCTCGGAGAGAGGAGCCACATTCCACGCACTGAGTTCCTTGTGTCACCTTTGCCCCTCGACTGATGACCCGCTCCCCAAATCAAACAATGTCTGTGCCATGAGGACTGTATTAATCAGTAACCTGACGGGGCCACACACTCAAACTAGAAAGTTCTCATAGAGTCACAGGGTTAGATTTGAAACTCCCTCCCTCGTTCTCAGACAGCTTTCGTCAAATCCGTGTCTGTGGCCCACGACCGCATTTCCCCAGAGTGATTGTGTAAAAATCCTTCCTCTCCTTCCTGACGCTCTAGAAGATGGCCCACCGGGGCAGGACGCCCGAGCGAGGCCTGGCATTGACATCCCACGCGCTCGCCAGTTCAGAACAGAGAGGCCGCCGCACGGTGGGCTGGCGTGGTTTTCAGAACGCGGCCGAGCTCCCTGAGCAGCCTCTCCCTGCTGACTTGTCCCTCCTGCCGGATGCGCTTCCCCCAGGGCTGACTTCGTGCTCACTCCCGGCGGCAGACACCGTCTCAGAGCCTGTGACGTATCTCAGTACAGTGTCGCCGAAGAGAGGGCAGTTACGCCTTCACTGTAACCAGTGTCCATCTGAACGGAAAAGACGCCAGTGTTCTCACTTACAGAGCTTTCAACTCACGGGCGGACAGTGTCGGTGACCCATCCCTTGGGGGCTGGAGGCCTACACATGACTCGGTCTCCTTTTGCTATTTAAGTTTACTGCTCTTGAGGGCTAAACAAGAGTTTTTCAAAGTAAATGAGAAAGTCAAAGCAGCATGGAAGTGCTGAAGTTTGCCCCTTAATATACAACTATCTGCCGTCCATCGACTCTAGTTACATCGATTATTTATTCTAAAATTCAAGCACTTTTTATGATCTGTGTTCATGTCCTACCACTCATGAGAACTTATTTTAGTGGAATGTCTTCGGGGGAGAGAATGAGGATCGTTCCTTTGTTATTTCGTAGCGTTTTAAACACACTTGCACTGAAACCGTTTAACATTTCTATTGGTCTGGCTCGCTCACGGTACGTATTCCCCGAACATGGGCTGACACAGAAGAACTTGCCCCCCACCGCCCCCTGGCGCCCCCCAATGCAGAATGAATCACTGTGCTTCCAGGCCGACATCCCCAGAGAAGCAGTAAGTGAAGCTGAAAGAGCAGAGGGTGAGGTTTGAGGGGAGCCGGGTCTCAGCAGGAAAAGCCCAAAGGACAGGAAGTCATTTTATAATTGATCAAATTATTCAAACTCCTCCAAACCTGAGCATAGATATTTCCAGCCACTCGTGCTGCAACTCATTGACTGGAGTCTTTGTGTCCCGTAGATGCCACCAACCCCCAACATTTGCTTCTGCTGGAGGAAAGCTGAGAACTCCCCTATTTCAGGAATTTATGGTTAGCCCTGGCTGGTGTGGCTCAGTTGGCTGGAGCACTGCCCCATAAACCGAAAGGCCGTGGGTTTGATTCCCCAGCTGGGCACATACCCGGGTCGCAGGTTCGGTCCCCAGTCGGGGCATATGCGAGAGACAACCAGCAGATGTTTCTTTCATCTATGTTTCTCTCCCTCTCACACTCTCCCTTCCTTCTCCCATCTCTAAAATCAATAAGCATGTCCTCGAGGAAGGATAAAATATAAATAAGTAACCTTAAAGAAAAAGTTTACAGTTAAATGATTCTAACTACTGTTTACTTAAGAAAAAAGCAGAAACCCAGTTTGGGTCCTCGTTGGCTCTCCCCCATTCGCTGTACGGAAGATGCTGACCATGTGGAAGGCAGGGGGTGGGGAAACTTGCAGGACATAAACCGTTCGGCAATCTCTCTCCAGCTCCCTCCGCCTCCCTGCACACGGGCAGACCTCGTCCTGAGGGTCTCTGCATCCGCGCTAGTGGCTGAGGTGCTGAGGCCGGGGTCTCACAGGCAGTCCCTAAGTTATCCTTCTGGAGAGTGCTAGTGACAGCAGGGGGCGCCGCAGACCCTCCGCGGTGGGTGGCGGGGAGGGAAGATAGAGAGGGAACTTACACAAGATCATAAAACAAGAGTCGCAAGGATTTGTTTTCTGCAGTTTTTGAAGGCCACGTATGATAAATAGAGCACCGAATACCCAACCCCCTAAGAGGAGCATATGTTAGGAATAAACACCTAATTCATGTGTTATGGTTAAACACCCATCCAGGGAGTCTAATTAGCAAACACATTAATTAGGATCCTGTTTACTTTTCTACTGTCAACATTTGTTTGTTTGAGCTAACCTGTTCTACCCTCATGCAAGTGAAGCAGCGCATGAAAATGTGGCTCAGTCTGGGAAGGAATGGAGGATCCACACGGGTTCCTATTTCTCTACACGTCTTCTGCTCATTTAATATTTTCAGTAAGTGAACAAGGCACAAGGCTTACAGTAACACAGACTGCAAATGGAACCGCAAATTATAGCATCCCTTCTACGGATATGCGTTCATTCATTCATGCACTCATTCATTCATTCATGTCATTCTGGGTATGGAGCATGCCCAGAACAGAAAGACACGACTCCGTTTTCATGTGGCTTGCGGTCTAGTAGAAATCAAGAATGTCAACACATAAAACAGACGTGACCCAGCCTCCCCGGCTCGTGGGTACAAAAGAGGGCAGGATTACAGGAACACCCGAAATCTCAAATTCTAAGTCCGTTGTCAGCAAACCACCACTGAAGGTCAGACCCAGCCAGTCACCTGTTTTTCGGGTGGAACAGAGAGCATGCTGCTCACAAAGGTAAAAGGTTTGCGATGCAGCTCTTTATGGAAAAAGGTTGCTGAGCCCTCTCTCCCTGCCGCTAGGCTGTTCGAGGGTCCCCTGGGGTGCTTACATGTCAGTCCCGGTCGTAGCTCTGACCATGTCCTCTTTGGGGAGCTTGGGGCGTGCATGTGCCCCCTGAGGCCGGGCTCAGAAGGTGCTGGCCTCCGGACATCCTCCAGAGGTGCCCCTGGACAGGATTGTCCACCCCTCTGGTCTTGGCGATCTTGAGGTCACACATGTCACTGCACCCTCTGCTTGGGCTACTATGTTGCAAAATATCCTGGTAGCTATTGGTAGAACCTGACACTTGTCACCCTTACCCATCAAGACAGAACAGGCCCTGACAGTCTCTGGGGGATGTGTCTGATCAGGTCACATGGGGTGGCCTCAGCAAACATTCTCCGATTGCCCCAGGGGGCCAGGACCTTGGGGAGTGAGCGGGGTGAGGCTGTAGCCCCTGTAGGCGCCCGAGCCCAGCCTGTGGTCTTCACCACCTGCTCCTGCAGTGGGTCATCCTTATGTCTCTGCCTCGGCCGCTGGGGTGGGAACCTTGGCTCTCTTGATTCCCATTGGGTTTGGCCAGCGGGAGGCACTGGCGAAAAACTCCAGGGTGAGAAGAATGGGAGCTTTTCTCCCCGTGGTCTCCCCCGACAGCACACAGGTCGGTGGGGCCTCTCCCGGGGCTCCCTGCCCCTCCAGGATCGGGTGACGGCTCACTCCCTTCACCCTTCAGGCCTTGCGGTGGGAGCTGCTCCCCCAAACCCAGATATGCCCCCATTCCTTTTTGCTCACCTCTCCCCACATCCCCGAATGTCGGCCCTGCATGAAATTCTCCTCTGATGCCTGCTTGGGCTCCTCCCCGTTCCTGCCGGAACCCTGACTAGACCGGAGCCACTTCCCCAAGGCGCCCCCGCGTGGCAGGGCCGCTGCACTGGAACACAGACGCCTCCTCGGCGTCTCAGGCGGTGGCACTGACTCCAAAGTCATCTTCTCCCTCCGGTGCCTGTGTCCTTATTGAACTTTGGTCTTGGGTATGACCCATTCTAATAAATCCGAGACTCCAACTGGTGTGTGAGTGTTGGGAGGGACAAGGACGGAGGACAACATCCTGTTCCGTTCCTTGGCAGCATCGGAGCCCTGCGCCCTCCCAGCTGAGTCGGTGGGGGGAGGTGCGGTGGGGCGAGGAAGGTGTCCCTCCGCACCATCTGTGAACTGCACAGAGCTCCAGCTCAGCCAGGTCGCCGGCTCCTCTCCCCGGGGCCGTTGGAGCCCCAGATCTGCGCAGGCGCGATGCCCTGTTCCAAGGGGCATGCATTTGAGGACCGTGAGCTCTGAGCCCGTTTTGTCTCTAGACCTAACAAACCTGCGCAGCTGCGAGTTGCCTCTCGGGTGTGGGCTCGGGTCGGCAACGTGTCGGGACTACGCCCCTGTATCTGCACGGCCACCGAACAGAAGCAGAAAATACAGCACCCCACGGAGAAGCCACGGTCTGCCAGCAGGAGACGGCTTGGCAAAACTTGCCAACAGCACCCCATCCGCTCGCCCTTCCCTGCTGTCTCAGGGTGCGTCCCTTCTGCCCGGTGGCCCGCCCTGCCCCGCCCCGGGTCTCCGCCAGGAGGCGCCTCTCAGGTTTGCCGTCTTGAACAACCTCAATGAGGGACTTTCTCGCTCTTCGCACTGCAGCAAAGGCCGCAGGGCCCCACCGCCCTGCTGGTGGGGAGCCAGCTCGTTCACTGCTGTGCTTCTGTAACGGGGCTGAACTGTCTCTTTTTGTGCTATTTTGCCTCTTTTCGCCCTGAGGTTATACGGTCCTACCAAATAGTTTTAAGGCCACATCTTGAAACACATATTTCCCCCTTCAGGCTCTATTGCCAAGGGGGATGAGAATGTCGGTATGCGCTCACCCAAGTGCATTTCCGTCTGCACAGAACGACCTCCCACCTCGGGGAGACAGGAGTGGGTAGGGAGGGAGCCCTCCAGGGACCCTGAGTTGCTCTTACCTGCAGGCAGCTCTGTCAAGAGGAAAGAGGTCTCTATGAGCGGAGGGGAAGGCTTAGAGACCAGAGGCCCCAGGCGTCATTGCTTATGACTTCATCTTACTTGGAACGTGGAATTCTGCCTACAGCTGGGAATCCAGGGAGTGTGGGGTCCCCTGTCTGGAGGTTTCTTTGGTTCTGTCTTCCCGTTTTAATAGCACTCCCACGCTGGAAAACGAACTCTGTATTTGGGGATCTCACAGGACTCAGTGGGGTAGGAATTGTCTCAGTTCTCAAAGCCGACAACCGAGGCTCAGAGAACTTACGTCACCTGCCCGAACACCCACCACTCCTTAGGGTGTCGGCACGCCACCCTGGACGTGGTGGCTCCGGATCGCGGCTGTCCTTACTCCCTGCGGCAGCTCCTGCCCTGCCCAGTGTTCATTCGGATGGTCACAGGTTTTGAAAGAAGATGGATAACGAATGCATTTAGGCACGGCACGTAGTCCCCGCCCTTCCTGGCCAACTGCGGAAGACACGTCACCTGTGGCCCTTCCATCACACCATTCTCTGTGTCACCCGGCACCTGTCCCAGGTGTTCTCCATTCGCCTTCAGAGTTTGTCATTAAATAAGTGATTCCACGGTGAAGGAAATCACTCAACAGCGGCAGCATTTAAGTGAGACGCCTCCTTTGTGTGAGCACTGTGTATGAGCCGCGTCGGGTCCTGTCCACCCCTCTCTGACACGCTCTCCACTGGTCCCCAACGACCCCTCCTGCTATTCCGTGGCCGCCCGGTGTTCAAGGACCAAGTGTTCACCAAGTGTCCCTAGGCCCCGTGGTGAGATGGAACAGAGAGGCCGCTCGGTAAACACATGGGTGGGTATGTTCTGGGGACAGGGAGCAACCAGCTTTGCTAGTGGGTGGGAGAGAAAGGGAAGGCCTATGGATTTGATCAAATAATAAAATGGGCATTTGTAAGGGTTTTGTTTCAAAAGCAGAAGTGGAATTCTCAGCGTGTGTTTTATACAGACACCCCCGCCCCCAACAAGCAGGCTGTAGCTGGGGACACCTGAAGGGGGGCTAGGATGATGGTCCAGGTGGCAGGTGAAGAGGTTCTGAAATGAATGTGGGGGCGATAAGAATGAAAGAGAGGAGGCGGATGCAGAAGCACCGGGCTGCCTCGGACTCAGCAGGACCTGCGGGTTAGACAGAAAAGCGACAGTGAGGGAGGCAGCAAACGCAACCACACGTTTTAGGACCTGGGAGAGCAGGGGATTGTCTTCTTATCCCCCCATCTCCCCCTCCCCCGCCATTTCACAGTTCACTCAGCTCCTGAATCGCTTGCTTTTCCACTAGTTCTGGCTTTTCCCGCCCATTTAAACTTAAAAATGTGAGATTTTCAATGCAAGCTTTGCTCCTTTAGGACCCCACATGACCACTTTGGGGTCACTACTCGGGCACTTGTGCTCAAGATCACAGCAGGATCACCCTGCCAGACCCAGTGTCTGCAGGCCCCAGTGTC
>CM052551.1:5539931-5613216 GCA_028533065.1 Trachops cirrhosus | reverse complement strand
CCAGTGTCTGCAGGCCCCAGTGTCCGGAGGACCCAGTGTCCGCAGGCCCCAGTGTCCGGAGGACCCAGTGTCCGCAGGCCCCAGGGTCTGCAGGCCCCAGTGTGTGCAGGCCCCAGTCAGCCCTCCCGGCTGCTTGCTGGGGTGGGCAAGGGGATTACACAGCAGAGACTGAGGCACGCCCACATCATACATGTGGACACTCACATAATGGGAGGGGGTGCCACCACCGAAGACATGGACTAGTAATTGTCCCACTCGCCGAGGCTGCTGTAAGAAACTAGCACAGGCGGGTGGCTCACACCACAGAAATTTATTTCTCATGGTTCTAGAGGCTGGAAGTCCAAGGTCAAAGCGCTGGCACAGTTGGTTCCTGGTGGGAACCCTTTTCCTGGTTTGCAGACGGCTCTAATCCCGTTCACGAGAGCTCCACCCTCATGAGTGAGCTGCCTCCGAAAGTGCCCCCCGCCCCACCGCAAACCATCACAGTGGGGTTAGGGCTTCAGTGTATGAGCTTGGGTAGGAAGCACAAACTTAGCAGTAATGAAACTAATAATGACAAATTCAATATTTTTTAAGTGCTTAGGTTCTCATCTTGAAATATGTCATGGACATTCAATTCCTAACACATTGGGATACTGTTATATTCCTGTAACATTGTGGATATTATCGAACCCATGTAGCAGTACAGAAAGTGAGGCACAGCAAGGTTAGGTCAGTGCCCACGATGGCGTGAATGCAGGACCGTGCTTCAAACGCAGGCGGGTGGGCCTCAGAGCCCACACTCAGAGCCACCCTGGGAGGCAGGGAAGGATGGCTGGAACCCGGATGAGTGATGAGGGCCTGAGGGGGCCCCTGTCACGGCTGCCCCCCCAGCAGGCTCCTTCTGTGAGCTTAGCTTGCGGGCGTGGCCCCGGCTGTCCTGGACGGCTGGCTTTCTGCCCACTGAGGATGCTGGGGAACTGGAGCCGTGCGCGGAGAGGGCGGTGAGCCCGGCCTGGCCTGAGCATTGCAGCTGTGCGTGATACAGGGAGCGCTCAGCCTGGGCCGGGGCTGAGCTCCCACTGCTGCTCTAAGCCACGGTCCCCTCCCCGTAGGAGGGACTGCGATGGCATTGAGGGAGCTCGGGGATGCCAATGCACTCAGGGGCATGCCAGGTGTGTAGCTGGTGCCGGGTGAAAGTTTACCGTTTCCTCATCTCGTTAGGGAATGGCTGCCCGAGGGCAGGGGCCAGCCTTCCCCTGACTCGCGGGGAGCCTCCTGTCTCCTGTGTGTCCCGGTGGTAATGTTAGCACACGCAACCACGACCCTGAAACCACGTCAGACTCCCTCGTACGGCAGCGCGGGGTCTCCCCCTTCAGAGGGGCAGTCGGGACCCAGGGGAAGCTCCTCTTGTACTCCATCCGTCCTCTGAAGCCTTGTTTCCTTGTATTTGTCTCATTTAATGTGCTGATAATTTCATTGCCCAAGCTGGCATTTCCATCCCGTGTAATTACATTTGCAAACTGCTCTAAGAGGCCATTACGAAAGAAATCAAATGTTTCTCCTCTTTATGTAAAGTGCAGATGATAATTTCTCTCAACGTTTGTACCGCGTTGGTGGGCCGGGGCTGGAAGAGGTTTAGCGAACACACGGCAGCAGCCCGTCTCCCTTTGTCCTTGTGTGGCCCCTGTCACAGGGGTGCCATTCTGGCACAAAGCCACGCAGACAGCTAGGTCCGGGGCCTTATCAGATGGGCAGGCCACCTGAGTGACTGGGTGTTAACACTGGAAGACAGGAAATGTCAGATGTAATCAAGGGTGCATGTCACAGACTTTCCTTAAAAGTTCTATGTAAGCATGGGTGAAGACAGTACCGTTTTGCATCTCCCAGGACAGATGCCAGCAGAGTGACCAGTCACATGGCCCTAGTCCAGGTCACGTGGGAGGGAGCTGTGCAGGCGAAGGCAGTAGCCTACAGGTGCACTCTGCAGCCAGCTGGCTAGTAGGGAGGAGCACCTCTTCCTCCTTCCAAAGCCTCACATGAGCCACGGAGATGGGGGACCCGCACATGGGACCCCTAGCTTCATATGTATTAAATGCCAATGGAATATGTGCAGAATTATACTAGGGTTACATACCACCAGTTAATCTTTGCACACGGTGAGTCTCAAAGTCATCGTGTCCACAGAGTGTGAGTTCGGGGAACGCCTGTCAAGTGCCTGTTGGTCCCAGACTCTGTTAGGTCCTGGGAAGAAAGAGACGAATAGAAAAGCCCTTGCTGTAAAAACAAAACAAACCACCACACCCCAGTGTAGTGCAGGGATGGACCATCTTTCTCGTTTCTTGAACCAACAGACTTTAGATCATTCACAGTCACTTGCAGCGCTCGTCAGAGGGGCCTAAGGCTCGTCTGGGTCCTGTGGGCAAGGCACTGTGTGACCAGCGCCTTCCAGGAGCACGCGTTCATTCATTCACTCACTCATTCATTCACTGGTTCCACCAACATTTACTGAGTGCCTTCTGCACCGCCGGCTCTGTTCTCGACGGTCAGGATGCAGCAGCCGACACAGCAGACATCCTAGTGCGAGGAGGCAGACCATAAACCCACTAATAACACCGTGTTGGTGGTGGGACGTAGCGGGAAGAAAAGAAAGCGGGATAAAGAAATAGGAAGTGACTGGTGATGGAGAGGGGCCGTTCTGATGAGGTGCTTTTGGAGTCAAGTCCCGAATGAATTATGAAGACTATCTAGGAAAAACGATTCCAGGCGATGAAACAGCAAGCAGAGAGGCCTGAGGCCGAGGGTCTGGGGTCAGCGAAGGGTGGCGTGGGGGAACAGCAGGGTGGAGACGGAGCTGAGGACCGTTCCCGTGGGGTCCTGTGGACTTGAACCTACACGTGAGGAGAAGCCATTGGTGGGCTGGAGCAGAGGAGGGACTTGACCGTATTTCCTTATTTCAAGGGCCTCTCTGCTGGCCCAGGGGAGGCGTGAAGAGGGAGAGACTGGATGCAAGGAAACCAGTAAGGACACAGTGGCGGTCCACCAGGTGGGGTAGGTGCTGCATTGGGAGGTGACTTGAAGGCTTGCTGACCAGAACTGTGATGAGGGAAAGAGAAGATTCCAAGCTTCTTGGGTGAAAGTTGGTGCCACACCCGAGGTGGGAAAGCTAAGGAGGAGCAGGTGGGGTTGGGGGAGATGGGGACCTGAGAGTTTGGCATTTTAGACATATTAGTTGAGTGCTCCTATTAAGACACCCAGGTAGATATCCCATAAGCCCTTGGACATGGAGCTGAGATGGTGGGGACGGAGGACAGCGACCATTGGCTGTGCCTTTCACAGCCCTGGTGGGTGCTAATAGTTCTAGTTCATGAACATCAGATATTTCCTTGGACAAAACTTTTAGCATCGGCAAACTTTCTCCTGTGATTGTGGAGGAAGTGCACACGACCCTGTGAAGTTTATTGACAATATTTCCCACTGAAAACCTGGCGTAGATGGTCTGGCACATATACATATTTCAACGGTGTGACTATTCGAATAATCTGAGTTCATTATCACTGAGTCAGGAAATTCAAGTGGTCAGGAATTCATCCATTCCCCAAGCGTTCATTGAACACCTCTTACGTGACTGGCTCATTTTTTTGTGTAAGTTGCAACACAGATATAAGACTAATGGGGGCAGAACCCTATGAGGGGTCTACTTTCCCTCTCTCATTCTCCCTTCTGGGGTCCCTCACAGCTGCCCCTGCCTTGTGGTGTTTGCCTCGGCTATTCCCTCCACCGGCGATGGTTCCCCCTGGATATTCATCATGTCCATTTCCTCACTCAATGTCGGTCCCTGCTGAAACATTGTTCTGTCATGAGGTCTTATCTCAACGCCGTCTCAGGTGGCATCGACCTGTCCCCTCCTGTCCTGTGCCTCCACTGACACATCCTCTCTGTGCTTTTGTTCTTGTCGGTCACGTGTCCCCAGGGTTCGTCTCGTTCTCCACTGCATCCTGGCCCTGGGATCAGAATCATTCCTGGCACGTAATAAGTCCTCCATAAAATCATGGAGAATGAGGAAATGAACTTAGTACTGGCTTTTAAAAAATCTTTTTAAAATTCAGGTCTACAGACGGTATATTAGTTTGCCAGGGCTGCGGTAACAACATACCAGAGACTGGGGAGCTTAGAACAACAACAAATGATTTTCTCACAGTTCTGGAGGCTGCGAGCCCAAGGTCAAGGTGCCGCTGGGCTGGTTTGCCCTATGGCCTCTCCCCTCCGCGTGCAGAAGGCCCCCTTCTGACCGTGTCCTCACGTGCCTTTTCTCCGTGTGCGTGCATCTCGGGGTCTCTTCCTCTCCTTTTAAGGACACATCATAGCGAGTCTTATATGCCTTGCCAGGACTTCACCATACTTGCTTCCAATCAGGCTAATCTAACCTTGCCCCTGTGCCGCCATTCCGAATGATTTATTCATGCCCTGATGAGTGAGTTAGTAGTGACATCAATTGCAGCACAATGCTCCAGAGGCTACCTACCGCACGGAACCCAAAGAAGCTCTCCTAGGCCGTCAACCTCAGGCTTTTTAGGTTGTGGTTTGAACACTTCAATCATGAGTGTCACCGCCTTGTCCTCAAGTGCCACTATGTTGTCCCCTCAAAGGGGAAAGCCGTCTGCCTTCTGGAATATTCTCACGTCTACGGGTCGCAGTGGCCTGGGGCTCAGGGTCTCCTAGGGAGAGAGCTGACCTCTCCATGCCCTCAGAACGCCTTCCCCACGCCTCCCGCCCTGCACTGGCGGCTCCCTCTTCCTTTACCGGGGAACAAAAGCCTGTTCCCTCCCTGGAACGGAGGCCCCCCATTCTGTCGCCTTTCGGAGGCAATTTTAGAAGGGCCCACTCTGCACTGCAGGAGATTGCGGTGCATTTCTGTAACGCAGTTAAAGCCTTGCTCCTTAAAACTGTCACGTCTGGAGAGCCCCAGATAAGTCAGCAAGGACACAGGCGTGACCACGCTCTCCTGGCCCTCGTCTCCCAGGCAGCCATCAATTCCAGCTCATTTAGGCTGATCCAATCCCGGCACCAAAAGCCATTTCCATACTATTACAGCAAACTGGAAATTACAGAGGCTGTGTATTCCTCTGCAGAGGCTCCAATTTAGGCTTATAACTTAGCACCAGGTTATTAGTGACATGCATCATTATTCTCAAGCTGCATTCATTCTGTCTGCAGCCTTCTGTGCTCAAATCCTCTGGAAGACCTCGGCGGTGCCGCTCGGGGTCTCCGCGAGGCAAGCTGCACGGCTCGCGTTAATGCTCTCTCACCACGGGCTTTAAAATTAATTTTTGATCATCGATCCCTTGCATTAACATTCCCCCGAGCCCTTCTCGTGGGTTAGGGAGACATCACACGGCGAGGCCTCAGAGGAAGTTAGTGGGCAAGCCGGAGTGAGCTGGGGCTGCCGGGGCTTTAATTAGGTGGGATCTCGTGGGATCTCAGCATTTCCGAGTGGAAGCCGCCACCACCGCGAACTGACAAGAAAAACGAGAATCTCGTTTTTATTTCTCCTGTCGTCTGCCTGCCGCTTGTTTCGGTCCCATAATTCAATCTGGGAAAAACCAAACATTCTGGGTGAGGAATGACAAGGCAACCAGCTCGATCGTTTTGATTGCTTTATTGAATCAAGCAAGTAAACAAAACAGGCTGGACGACGTACCTGGTCCGAAACGATTAACTGCTTGCTCCAGAAAACCTCTCGGGCCTTTGTCAACTGCAGGATCCTATTAGTTTGTCATCTTGTCAGTGCAATCAGCTGGATTTGGAGGCCAGGATTCCTCACTAATAGATGGCAGGAACTGTCTGAGTGGGAGGGCAGGACCGAGTGCGTGCCTTTGCCGCATCCTGTGGCTACAGGGAAGGTGTGTGCTCTCAGCTCCCGTGGGTGGGGCAGCAGCCTCAGCCTGGACGTTTCCTGTCCAGCATCTCATCGTAATCTTACCACAAATTGGCAGGAAAAGGATCAAGACCCTGCATTACCTGAGGTGACCGAGCCTCCTACAAGGGGAGTTAGGGGCCGCCCTGCGGGGGTCTCAGCAAACTTCTGTGAGTTTTTAATCAGCTTAAACCAATGGGCCTCAAAGGGTGACCTCTCCCCGCCTCCCGCAGCAGCCACCTCACCCCAGACCCAGTGAGTCACCAACCCCCAGGGCTGGCTCCCGCAGGCTGTTTTACTAATGCCCTCCCTCCGGGGGATTTGGGGGCCCCTCAGATCTGGGAACAACTCACTCAGGGGCAAAAAGTGTGGCGAAGACGGAGGCGTGCAGATATTTCTATTTTAAGAGAAGACCCCGTACATCCTAATCTGCAATTCGAAGAGGTAGACTGGGGATATGTTGATGGTGTTAGGAAGAACTGTTTGCTTTTCAAGAAGCAGAGGCCCCCAGTTTTAATTAAGAACACTCCCCTAATGCATTTAAAATGGGATTCAATCTGCAAATCTTTAACATATACACATTTTCTCTTCAGGAATTCAGTTTGCTTTGGTTCTTGTTTATATTATTTAATACGGTCATTTACTTAAATTGCATTGTTTAAATATAATAAGAAGTGCACACACTCAAATCTGCATTAGACTCTGTTGCTCTAACGACTTAGAGCCTGGCACATGTGATGTGCTTAATAAATATTGGCCAATGAACGTATAGAGCCTATCATATGCAAGATCCTCTGTGTGTGGGTAATGTGAGTATTCACAACAATAATCTAGTGGGGAGACAACGAGTAAATCACAGTGTAAATTGCATACGGCAAGAAACCAAGCGAGGAGTCGAACATTCAGCCCAAGCGCAGAAGTCGTGAGGGTGGTCAGGCAAGGTTTCTTGGGGAGGTGAAGCTCTACCTGGGGCAAGGTGTTTACGGGCGGAGCACGCTGAAGGGCACTCCAGATTTTTACAGAGACGACTAAAGCCAAGATGGTGGTGACCTGCAGGGTCCTCTCAGGTTTCTTGGGGTGGAGAGGCGTAGCTGGGGACAGTGTGGAAATGCATTTTGAGTCCACAGCTGTGGAGTGAGCAGTTTATCCTGAAAGATCATGGAAGGGAGTGAACAGATATCGGAACTGTTATCTCATGGAAATCACCCTCGAGCAGGTCCAGTTCGCCGAGAGGGTCAGCACTTCGATCCAACTGCAGAAATCCTAACACCTTTCGTGTTATCACCTATACCTCTATCTGTTACGTAAACTTCAGCACACGTCGTCGACTCCCATTTCGCCTTTGTCCACTGAACGGCTGCTGTTCAGGCACATCTTGCCAATTCCATTCGTGGTAGGCACGCATAACTTATCAGAAGCAATCAAACTTACAGAAAGAAAAATATGAGTCGACCGTGTGCTCCTAGCTGCATTAATAGAAGTGCAATGTGTTATTTAGTGTTTTTAAAAAAGATTTTGTTTATTTATTTTTAGAGAGGGGAAGGGAAGGAGAAAGAGAAGGAGAGAAACATCAGTGCGTGGCTGCCTCTCAAATGCCCCCAACTGGGGATCTGGCCTGCAACCCAGGGATGTACGCTGCCTGGGAATCGAACCTGAGGCCCTTAGGTTTGCAGTTCGGTGCTCAGTCCACTGAGCCACACCAGCCAGGGCGTAGTGCGTTATTTAGAATCGAGATGGTAAAAGGACTCACCACAGTACCTGGCTCAAGGCTGTCGTTATTACTATTATTTCCTTCAGCTGTACGTCGTCTCCTTGCTGACATGATTGCTGACCTACCAGTTCAGGTCCTGGGTCACATTCAGAACTTTGAAAGTGGTGCATTCGTCACCTTGGGAGTGCTATTAGAGGGGGTTATGGCAAGACCTCTGTCTGAAAACGTCCAGGAAAATCTGGAAGCGTGGAACTGGGGCTTGAAAACATCATCATCATTGTCACCGCCACGGGTCACCGGCACTTTAGGCTCCTCCTGCTCTTTATAATTTACCAAGTGGTTTCACCTTCATCAGCTCAATGTGCTGATTTTCCCAGGGACTCTGGAGAATGGATACTATCATTTCCATTTTACAGATGCGAAAATTAGGGGTCTAGAGCAGTGCTGGCTGATAGAAATGTAATGTGAGCTGCATGTGGGCTTAAAAAAATCTCTGGCCACATCATTAGGAAAGCAAAAGGAAATGGTGAAACTCAATCCTAATAATGTGTTTCATTTAACCCTGTATATTAAAAATATTATTATTCAAACATATACTCAATAGGGAATGATTGAAGAGATAATTCACATTCTTTTTTTGTTTGCTTTGTACTAAGACTTTGAAGTCTTCCAGCGAGTATCTGACACCCCAGAACTTGTCAGTTTGGACTGGCCACAGTCGCGTGCTCCATAGCCATAGGTGGCCAGTGGCTACCATTTGGACAGGGCGGGTCTAGAGGACAGACGAGCGTAAGTGCCCCGAATAGTGAGAATGGTGCCCACAACTCACGGAACCAGAACGATGATTAGAAAGACCTTTTCTCTTAATGTGATTAATGCTTGTAACCTAGAAGACCTATAAGAATGAAACGAAGCAGCGAAAACCAAAAATGACCTTGTGCCGTTCAACCCAAGTGCATTCCAGTGTCACACACGTCATTCTTTAAAAAAACTTCTGACAAGTGTGGGAAAGAAACTGTTTGAACCCTTTCTAGCAAACCGTCTGCAGCAGAGACATCGGAGTGGCCTGTGCCGCCCACAGCCTTGGGGACAGAGCCCGGACAGGGACCGGATCTCGGACTTCCTCAGAGTGAGGTCAATTCCAGGTGATGGCATCTGACCAATGAGGAGCGTTGAAGTCCGTGTGGTCACAGCCCCTCCTGGGCACGTCTCAACGCACACAAGGGCTGCCTGCCTCTAACTGGGGGGACCCTCACTCACATTCAATGACACGGGCGTGTGATTGGAACTGGAAACATGTCGGGTGATTTGAAGTGAGAATATGCATGGCCGTTTGTCCATATTCAGATTGAACGGAAAAATGATGTATTTCCAGTTGCCAACATTTAGTGATTTCAGTGGAACCGATGATGACACAGGAGGCTTTTATGATCAAAATAGTAATGCGACTGTTTAAATTATTCCAAAACAGAGATTCTCTCAGGAGCTGCATGTAGGACCCTTTCCTGGAACCAATATTCTTCAAACCCTAAGGGAAGGCGGAGCCAGGGCCCAGAGGGCGGAGTCTCCAGGGGCCACACCTGCTGCCACAGGAAATACACCAGAGACGCCGGGATATTCGATCCCGTGATACTCACACCACGCTGAGCCTGTTCTGGGCCATTTTCACTTCTACTTCATGCTTGATTTGCAGAACAACCATGAACGTATTAGAATATACGTCTACGAAAGGGAATGTGTAGATCGATACGTATCTCAGCAGCTTGGGAGAGATGCGGTCCGTATGAAATGAACAGTAAGCCGACGGCTGGAAAACATGTGTTCTCAAACACCTACAGGTTGTCTTCACACGTCCCCTGTCAACAAATTCTCATGTAAACAGACCTTCCACAGCTAGGGCCAATCCTCATCTTAGGTGTTAGAGCAGTTGCCATTACATTTTTAGGCCTTTTATAAATTAAAAAAAAATAGCGCGGATAATAGATCCTCTGCCCAGGGGAAAAAGAAATCATCTAGCCACAAAATCATCCACATAATTAAAAGCATGTCGCCACTAGAACCCTTCGCGGTCCTCCCCAAACCTGGTTTGAGCTGCAAGCGAAGAAGTCACGTTTGCAAGAGCCACTGTCCCGAGGTGCCGGCTCCGCTCGGCAGGATGAGAGCCATGGATTGAACGCATTTCGATTCAGCTGCTTTCCCAATCAGGAACCGTAATTGCACAGGATGGAAACACATGTCTAAGGGCTTGTAGAATGGCTGCAAAACCTGTCACACTGTTCAACTGGACATTTAGCGGGGGTCTCCCTAACCGGGCATCCGCTGCCTGGAAGGTCCTTCTGGAGGACGTCGTCGTGGTCCTCTGTGTGGCCTGTTGTGTGTTTTTTTTCCTTTCCCCAAGGGAGAGAAAATGAGAAGGAGAGCGATGACACCAGTCTCTCTGCCTTCGGGTGTTTCTCACGCCACGAGAGCCGAGACAATTACTCAGGGCTTGGCGAGGTGGGCAGGACTGGAAAATAGCAAAATGCTATTTCCTCGGAGAATGCGTTCTCGCCGTTCCCCACCGGCAGAGGGAAAACCATTCCCCCCAGGAGCGGCCCTCTGTCAGAGCGCGAGCACAAACGAACAGAAATGACATTATGTTCCTGCCTGCCTGGGGCAGAAAGAATCACCTACTCTTAATGGGGCTTCAGGTGTGCGCTTTCCCGCTATTTCCCTCCTCTTATTAGATTAGAATGGCTGCCCCTTGTAAGAGCAAAGCTGTGTGGGGGGAGGGGTCACACGCCGTGGTGCAGCTCGTCTTTAGTGAGACTGTCACTGCGTGACATTCTTGTCACGTAGGAGTTTGAGTCTATCCAGACAGATGTAGGAGGGGTGGTCATTATCTTTTCTCTCTTCTAGTTTTTTTCCCCCCACAGAATTCATAGTTCACTAATTAAATCATAGTTAAAGTGATGCCTTTGAAAAAAATGGGACTCGGTTAAGACAATGGGTATTATTTTTACTTTGGAGCTTAGCTACATCTTTAGCGTTAACTTAATTAGGTCTTGCAGAGTAATGGCCCATTTTTACCAGCTATCATTTCAGGTTAATAAAAACATCGCATAATTTTCAATGTTCCTACTGTATTTGAATTCACCCATCAGTTAAAAAGGGCTCTTGGGTGATGGGAGAAGGTGTAGGGGGGATTTCAGCATTTGTTACATGCTCAGATATGAGGTCTGTCCAGAAAAAGCCCAGCTATTGTTAATATAATGGGAACGGTTTGTGAAACATCTATGTGACCTGGCAGCCGAGAGTGGACTGGAATGCGCATGTGTGACCAGTGACACCTTCACTGTACTAGTCAGTGGGGGTGGTAGACTCTTGTTGAGTGACAGTTGACTGTGTGGCCATCACATTCCAAATGACTGAGCCAGCAGAGGGATGTATCTGTGTCAAATTTTACGTTAAGCTTGAACATTTCTCCACGGGGAACTATTTGGGTGATTCCGAAGGCTGAAGCCATGGGCAACTGGTGATTGGCAGCCGAATCACCATAACACACCTGCTCACGCATCACATCTTGCACAGAGTTTTTTGGTGAAACGTCAAATCACCCAGGTACTCAGCACCCCCTACAGCCCGGATTTGGTGCCCTGCGACTTCTGACTTTTCCCTAAACTAAAGTCACCTTTGAAAGGGAAGAGATTTCAAACGGTTGATGAGATTCAGGAAAATACAGCAGGGAAGCTGATGGTGACTGGGAGAACTGTGTGAGGTCCCAAGGTGCCTAATTTCAAGGGGACTGAGGCATCCCTGTCCTATCTACAACACTTCTTGTATCTTGTATCTTCTTCAGTAAATGTCTCTATTTTTCATTTAACATGGATGGATGCTTTCTGGACAGACCATGTAGAAATCTAAACGATGCTTATGCCCTAAAGTCACTTAAGTCTTCTCGGTAGACCTGTTTCCCGACCCATGCTAAAAGTGTATTAGGGGCAGGATTTTTCTGCCACAATAGACCTCAAATAACTGCACTTTTCAGGGTTAATATAAGTTTTTCATAGATGTTAGTTTCTCATTTTTAGCTAAATGCAGTGATGACTTATAAAAGATACATGTCTGTTTCTTAGTTATTTGACTGTTCAGATGCAAAATAAAGATGGTAATGTGTGAGTCATACCTTCCCAGGTGTTGCAAAGGGTTCTCTCTTTTCTTCCCAAGATTGTTGGTGAAAATTCGAACTATGAGCGGTGGCATTCCTAACTCTCCCTGACACCATATTATGTTTAGGGGCAGTTTCTGCTGGCATTGGTTGGAATCCATATTAGGCAACGAAATGGAAGAACTAGTTATAGTGTAAAAAAAGTCCAAACACAGTTAAAAGTGAAAAATTCTCGTATATGGAAACGGTCGGAACTGTCGGAATCTTGGTGCCTCTAGATGAACCCTGGGTATTTCTGAGAAGGAGAATTGATCAGCACGGAGTCCCGATTTCCTGAGGCAGAGGAGGAATTGCTCACGACCAGACACTGGGATCAAAACCGTGGGGGTGTTCCTTATCCACATTTTTCACTCCCCTGTATCATTAAGGGAATCCAATTGGGTGTTCTCAAAATAAATTCCAGAGTTTTACATGCTAATTCATATTGTTTGAGTATCACATTAGCTTCTACCAGTCTTGCCATCCTTGTCAATAAAAACTGGGAATACCAATGGTGGGCAAAGAACTCTAGCTCAGATTTTGGAAGATGAAGCTTTAAATCATACCAGATGGTAAATACACAGCATCCCATATGTAAATGCATGGAAACTGTCGTTCAGACTTCCAACAGAGTCTGCGTAATTCTGGGAGCGGAGAAGCTGTCGCACAGGTGTTTTATTTAGTATTTAACAGCGGGGGGAGGACAGCAGCCCCTTTTCCATGCGACACGGGGCACATCCCCTTTCCGACTGCAGGGACTTTACATCCCCGAAATCCTGGGTTACTGATGGTGCGGAGTGAGGGCGATGGGACAAAAGACCTGCTTTCCCAGTTTCCTCACCGCTGTCCCAGTCCATCCCAAAGTTCTCATATTCTGCCCGGTGAGGCCACAGGCCTGAAAAAAGGTGAGGCACAGCACTACCCACCAACGGTGGCCCCTAGGCCTTCTCCACACCTGCACCTTTCTTTCTGTTTCCTGGGTGAGTGATTTGTGCCTACTTCACGATTGGACCCAAGGGCACCTCCAAGGCCCATCCAGGGAGGTCCACTAAGCAGGGGCCGGGACACAAGGACTGGTGAAACCCACATGCCATAGGTCTAAATACTGAAGAGTCATACATCATGCTAACACAGCGTTAAGTAACAATGTTCTGTCTGCTACCTTTATGCAAATGCTTTTGTAGCAACTGGGAACTTGGGTGTAGATTTAGAGTCATGAGACTACTCAGCGTTCTGTCCCATCTGGCCCTGAGGCAGCTGCAGGCTCTTCCCTTCCCCCTTCGCTCCTTCTTTTCCATCCCTGAGCTCTGGTGTTCACTGCAAAGAGCCTCTGCTCACTCCTGTGTGAATTCCCCAGTGTGCACTCCCAGGCCCCGGCTGCTCACCTACCCACACGGGTTCCCTCCAGGTTAACCCCTTGTGCTCAGGGGCGTGCGCTCCCGGGGCGGCCTGCCTTGCGGAGTCTGGACTCCCAGAAGAGGTGCACACACACCCGAAAATGTGGAGGACATTGGGTAGGGAACTCTAGGTTCCTCGCTACTGAGATGAAGAGGGAGGAGGATTGGTATGGACCCTCTAAGCAAGGGCTTCTCTTTGCTGGGACGGTGGCTCCTCCTCCGGGCTTGGATGGGTCGGAAACAAAGCACTCTCACATCACAGCAGGGCGCTCCAACCCCTTTCCCATACAGATCAACACTTTTCACGGAGCCCAACCTTTGGACCAAGATGCCTTTGAAGTCTTAGGCTCATCAATGGTGTTGATGGAAAGAACCATAATTTACTTTGCGGTGCAGTCGACAGGCGGGCTCACACACAAGACTGTATTAACGCACCTTAAAGGTTGATCCAAACACAGGCAGAACAAGCACTAGGACCTTAAGTGTGTGAACAACTCAGTGCCCACTTTTCAACCCAATCCTGCTCTTAAGACCTAATCTTATACATGGAACCTGCTTTGCAAGAATGCCAGAAAGCAAGCAAGCAAACAAACAAAAATCCTCCAAGTTGAGGTTTCTTCAAAGAAACACATCCTTAAGAGGAATCTGAATCCAGATTCAAAAGAACGTTTCATTCCCAGGGGTTAGATACCTAAAAGTGAATTTTTATTAAAAACAGATCACATCATTTTAGGAAATTCATAAAACTATATCTGAACACACTGAACGCAATATATTCCTCCTCAATTTAGATTCCTCGAGCCTCATAAAGATGAAACGCACAGGGAGTGATTCCGATCAGGCCTTCATTAAGTTTTAGAATTAGCTTCTGGAATCCCAGGTATTGAAATGAAACGTGCAGTGTGACTCCCGGGCATGGCGACAGGAAGCGCGTCATGGCTGCAAAGGACACGGTCTGCCTTTGGTTTGTGCTAATAAACGGCAAGACAAAGCAAATCCCAACTTTATCTGGAAAATCTGCCTCATCATGAGGACTCTCAGACTCTGTGTGCTTTTGGCATTTTCACGTGTAGTCTTCGGTGAGCCCGATGGGTAATTTGCTGTTTATATTTCTCATGTACATCTCCAGGTTCTGGCTGGCCACTGTGGCACTCAGCCAGAGCTCTAATTTATTTCCATCTTTCCTTATTTCTTACATCGAAAGAGACCGTGGGTTAGAATAGCAAACATTCAATTGACTTGGACGTGGGGTGGCAGGCAGGGCAGGTGTTACCTTTTTACCTTTTATTGCCTTCTTTGAATTGGCTTTTCTGGGAACAGAACCAATAAGACACACTGTTCCTTCATCTAGTTTTTAGCCGGGTTATTTATCAGAAGACATTATGCTCCCCCCACCCCCACCCCACCCGGATTCAGCGAGGAGTGGCGAAAGATCCGGGGCAAAGGATTCAGACAGGAAGCAGGCTCCCGACCTTCCTCTACCAGAGCTCACTGTGCTACCCGGTCATGTACGACCTCATTTCTTTAAGGCTCCGGTTTGGGCTGATAACCGTTTCTGGGCCCAGGAGGAGTGGCTGCTGCGTACACATTTGTCACCTGCAGGACGAGTGTGCTGGGGAAGCGATGCACACTCTGTCAGCCACCCTGAGACCCGCCCACACTCTCCCCCACCCGCCTCCCCTTGCTGTCTTGCACGGTAATTGGCCTAATAAAAGGCAGAAACAAGAATGTATTACACCTTGGGCGGTACTTAAAACAAACTTTATTCTCAGGAACAGCAGTTATGTCTACTTGCTGCTGTATATTTGATATTTCCTCTAAATAGTTTGTCTGAATATATTCAAAGTCCAATTGCTAATCACTCAATTTCCCTGCGACTTCCCTGGTTCCCCGGGTTGCCCCTTATGACACTTGTGTAAACACTGTATTTGGAAAGATACATAGATCAGCGTCCCTAGAGTCACATGGTCCCATCGATCTGTGAAAATAGCGTGACTGAAAAATAAAAGTCTCTTAGTACTCTGCCAACAGGCTTTGGCATAATCTTGGCAATCGCTTAGATTTTTTTTTCTGTTATCATTTTCCCGAGTGGAAATAGTCTCATATTTTGCAGAAGCTGTCCAAGCTAGGGAACATCATTCCATCTTCCTGGGTGAACTGAATTCGTCAGCTGAGTGTATTCAGTCCACATAGAAATCAGTGAAGTGAGTGTGAAACCGCTCGGTGGCTTCTCCTTTCATCTTAAGAAATCGCAATACAAATTCCTGAAACCATTTCTGCAGGAATTTTTATTCTTTAAATCTTCCAGTGTTAAAGCAACAAGAAAACACTTAGAATGTCCTTTGGTGGAATCTTATTACACTTGTTATATATGTAAACTGATATTCTTTGATGCCAGCACGTTCGTTGCCCTTACAGAGAAATCTCTGCACAATGAAACAGAACAGAACGGAAGAGAACAAAGGAAAATGTCAGTCTTTGCTGATTCGAATGAGATACATGAACAGATTGTCTGGTAACACAAACTGGCAAGAATACAAAAAAATCTACATATTACAGTATTTCAAGAAAAATAACTTCATTTGAATACAAAAAGGATAGATACACTTTCTCTTTTCCCTATGGCCACTCTCGGACAGCGGGCGCGGCGCGGGCACCGGGCGCTGGGAGGACTCAGTGCGGCTTGGACAGCGGGGCGCGCCAGGCTTGAGCTTCTGGAGGGGCTGGTACACATGTGCATCACCGACATCAGACAAAGAAATCTTTCAACCAACGAGGGTTACAGAGCAACGTTCACTAAAGCACAGGTTGGAAGGGAGTCAGGGGCTAGACGGCCCGGCGGGCGGCAGCTGGAGCAGATGTGCGCGCGCCCGCGCCGCCGCGCGCGCGGGGTGCGCTCCGACTCGGTTGGCCCCGCTCTGGGCCGAGTGGTACTGGGGCGCGCCGCGTGAGAGTACCGGCGCTTATTAGGTCGGTTGATTTGTGTTTCAGTCTTTCCTGTCGAGGGGCGCAGGGGGTGGGGGGCGGTGTCCCAGCCTTTCCCACCGGCAATCAGCTCTGCGCTGGCCACGCGATCTTCCGTGACACTAACCAGCCGCTGCCCGCTCCGGAGTCAGAAGGGAACAGACTCGCAGGTGCGCCCGCGGCTGACAAATATGGCTTAGTTCAGTCGGGCCTCTTGAGTTCGTTCCCTGCGTCCGAGTGGGGGTGTCTGCGTGTGGGTTTCTAGGTCAGTGGCAAATGCTTGGGCCGCGTTTGCTTCCCGAGGGCACAGGCCCGGCCGGTGGCCACAGCGCAGCCTAGATCACCAGGGGCCCGGCGGTGGCCAGCAGCGCGGTCACCAGCAGCGCCGGGCGGCGGAGCGGGGACGCCCCCGGGCCCGAGCCGGAGCCCGAGCCGCAGCCGCCGGCCTCCTCGCACCGCAGCTTCTCGCACAGGACGCCCGTGTAGGCGGCGGGGCACAGGCAGCGCACGTTGTTGTGACACGTCCCTCCGTTCTGGCAGTGCAGAAGCTCGTTGTCGCAGACATTGGCTGCAGAACGAGGGGGGAGGGGAGCGGGGCGCGGGGAGGAGAAGCAGAATCAATTTAAGTTCATCTGGTACATCATGTTTTCAGCTTAAAAGAAAATCTCTATCGATTCCGCGCTCCCCCCTCCCCGCCGCAAAGTAAGCACGTGACTCCAATTTCCAAACACAGGTGGTTTGCTGCCTTTGTTTGCACCATCCGTTCTTTTTCTACAGATTTTGGCTGCAACCTGAGATGGTACCATTGTGCATTTCAGGCCGTAGAGTACAAAGTAACGTAATACACCTGCTTTGGCAGTGGCTTCTCACCGGACACCTGCGGTGACCTCCCGGGTTTTCAAAGGACAAGTGCCTCATGCAAGAATGCAGCGCTTTGAAGCCAGATGATGGTAATTAAAATGCAAAGCAGGATTGCTAAAATGACCAAGAGCCTCAAAGGGATGCGACTGTTCTCCCTGCAGGTGATTCCAGTGTCGCATGCATGATGACAGAAGCCAACTGGAAGGGACAGGATGGGACAGGGGGCAGGCAGCATGCTCCAGGCGGCAGCCACATGGGAGGAGAGAAAGCTGTTTCTCTGAGAGGTGTGAAGAAGAGCAGTCACTTCTGCTCCTGACAGCCTAGTAGGATTTTTATCCTCTTGTACATTTGGGAAGTAGCATCCAAGGTTACCTTGGTTTCCCGGGGATAATAATAAATGCAGTGGTGAAACCCTGATTACCCAAATTTCACTCTGTTCGCCGATCGATCACCTTCATTTGAATAAGTCAAGACAAGCAATTCCAGAGACGAAAATGCATTTGCGGTCCCTGTCATGTAACGTTCACCTCTAATAATTTCTTAGTTCTTCAAAATTCTGGTTATCCTCATTAACGCCAGGTTTCTGATTCTTTTAGATAATCAAGGTTTCACTGGTTTAGCAGAATGTTAAATAGAACCCAGGGACGTGAAAACAACAGCACAGTGAAGAGCCGAGAGCACTGCCCAGCGACAAATGCTGCTGAAGCACTCCACACGCGGAAACACTCTGGACTGGGCGGTGGGGGCAGAGCAGAAAAAGGAGTTTGTTGAAAAATAAATTAGAACGTTTTTTTCTTTCTTTTTTAATGCGGTGGTTACATTTCCCCAGGGGTACCATGTGACGTAACCACGCACATACACGCACTCAATATTTCTATCAATTGCAAAGTATTAAAAAAATAACCCCCATCTCCCAGGTAATAACTCAGTAGCGAGTGTTGTCTTGTCATCACTCGTGTTCCGTGGTCATGTCGCCTTCGGAAGTAGCTTCTTCCAGACATGCTAATTAACGGTCTGTGTGCAGCTGAGGTGAGAGCAAAATGGTGAAGGGTGCTCAGAGGGTTGATGGCCAAGTGGCCTCGACAGGACCCTGTGTTACCACCTTCCACAATTCCTTGGCGACTTCTTGGTGGCAGTTGCGTAATGTGTTGGTGTAATTTTCAAATGGACTCACACTTGCTATGTGTAAATGACAGAAGCGACAACTAAGACCTACTAAACCCTGCAGCTCAAGATCCTGATAGGCAAGGTGGCGTTCCAGCTATAAAGGAGACAGCGGGTGGTTATGCGGGCTGGCTCTCATTGGGCGGCGTAGACATGGTGAGGGGCAGGCCCACATCATAGTGTTTTAGGGGCCAGGGTTTAAAATGTCGAGACCTGTAGTCAGCAGGTCAAGCCTACAGGTGGAGAGAGATTAGATCATGGTCAAAACTGACAAAAGCCTTTTCCTTCCTTTTTTTTTGGTTAATTTGGAAAGCATGCATAGGTTTTCAGGATTTTGTTTTGTTTATACTTCAGGAAATATCTGTTTAATTGGGGCCACGTGGAATAAACAGATCCAAGTAACTGTGTGCATTTAAAGTTAAAGAGTCTCAGCATTTTGATTCCAGGCAGCAGATTGCTGAATGGAATATTTCCTTTCGTTCAGGTACTGGAGCTCAGGAAATATCTGTTCCATCAATATCGATAATTGCTTGCCTTGAGTAATTGAGAAGAAATCAATAGTTAATTAAATACCGGTCCCCCTTAAAAAAAAAAGCTTTTTTGCTTCTTCCTGGGCCTGAATGTAAATCAGCGTTGAACAGAGGTTTCTTTTTTCAAGGAGTTGGTGATTAAGTTAAAATTCAATGCCTTTTCTACATTTAAATAATCCACTGGTTGATGTGGATGATTGTGAGAAATTTAATAAACGGACAAGGAACAGATGTAACCTCCTGAACTGGGGGAATGTATTTTCTGTAAGAGAGAAACAGGGGGCAAAAAGAAACACAGAATCTATTCCATCACTTTAGAATTCACTGTGAGACACACGACATTCAGTCTCTTGATCGTGCTAGCCTTTCGACAAAGACAGAACCTGGCCCCTCTGTTGGGATCGTGTGCTAGAAACACATCTAACCCTAACTACAGACCTTACCTGCTACTCATAAGCTTACGCTCCATCTTTGTGTGTCTTTGAACCAAGATCGTGGTGCTCACTGAGTAACTGGGTGGTTAACAAGTATCACTGAGCTCTTCCTCAGCGCATGCAACTTTGCACTCAACCCCACGAGGACATAAAAGAAATATAAAGCTCAGCTCCTACGGAGTTCCAGTCTGGTGGGGAAGATAAAATATACACAAGAAATGATGTCATATTAATTTCATTAAGATGCGCTCGTCAGTCCCATCCGACTGAACCAGCATACCTGTGGTGTGCCAGGCGTCCTGCTAGATTTTCTGGTTGTTAACTCTCCCTGCCCTAAGGGAGCTCACAGTTTGGCAGAAAACAAACAAAATGAGCGTATACAGAAATAATTATGATACAATGTAAAAAAGACAATGAAGGGAGCATTTGCAAACTGCTAGGGGAACTCAGATGCCGGTGTGAATAATTACTTGGGGGGAGATTAGAGCAGATTAAAGAAAGAAGACGGTATTTGAACAGAGGCGTGCACCAGGCAGCTATGGCAGAGAGCGCATCAGGGATGGGAAACTGTAAGAAAAGGCACAGAGGCCTGAAGGAGCATTGTGCTGATTATTAAGCAATTGTCTCCCAATTCTAAATCCACCCATCCTTCTGATGCTGAGGCTGGAACCCTGCAAGTTGTCTGTTGGCTTCCACCCACAGGGGGCGCTAGAGGGAGCAGAGGAGGCAGGAGGGAGGGAGAAGAGATTTCCCTACTCCCCCTGGAGTTGTGTGGCTCTTCCTAACAGGATTGCCTCAGCAACGGCCCCTCTTCCAACAGCTGCATTTGAATCCAGGGCTCAGCATTTTCGGAACCAGCTCCATCTCCCCCGTGGAGGGCCCTGCGCCAACCTTGTTTTGGACTTATCGACCTCGAGGGTGCAGGCTCTCTTGCAGGGGCCTTGTTACAAGCAGGAAAAGCTCATTAAGGGTTCAGGAGATACGGATTTGCAACAGGGCTGATGGGTCATCGTGACAAAGGGTGAAGCTGCGGGAGTAGGCGACCTCACCCTGGTAGAACATAGATGAAGCAGAAATGAGAACTGGGGGTAGAACACTGGAGAATATTAGCGTTTCAGCCATAGGGAGAGAAACAATGACCATGAAGGACGCCGGGAGCAAAAGATGTCACCAAAGCGCAGGGAGGGCGTGAAATGAGTCACAGAGGGCCCCCTGCTGCGGTGGCCTGGGTCTAGGAGCAAAGAGATGACAGGAAGTGTCTGAGAGGAACAGCACTTTGAATTGGGGCAGGGCCGCGTGCAAACAACCGTGGCATACTCTTACTGACTGAAAGAAGGGATTTTGGAATAATTAGAAAATGGGTTGAAGAAATGGGAGGAATTGACATTTCAAAGAGGTCATTGGCTGTCTTTCCAAAGTAGTGGTTTTCAAAAGCGGGTGGCTGGCTGTGCCTCCCAGGGGACACTTGGCAATGTCTGGAGATGTTATTTGGTTGTCACAACCGCGGAAAGGACGTGCGAGTACGTAGAAGCCAGAGATGCTGCTAAACACCCTGCAATGCCCAGGACGGCCCCCACCGGAGGGATCAGTCCTCTGGTGACGCTGGAGTTAAATGGGGAAGGCCTGGCTCAGGGAGCCAGCCAGAGCAAGGAAGACGAACAGGGGCCCTTACGAACACCGGGGAGAGGAGCACAAAGACGCCTTGGCGATTCTAGATCAGAGACCGTGGGTTTTGCAGGTGAGGAGCCATGGGGATTCGAGGTGAGAGTAAGTACTAGCAGTGGAAATGAAAGAGTGGGTTATCTTCCTGGGGGTGTAAATGCAGAAGATTGGGTTTGGAGACACACGCTTCAGTGCTGCTCACAATGAAAGGGTAAGTGGGACCCCCAGCACCCTCTGTCTTTTGTCGTGCTTTGCTTTGACAGAAAGGGTGAAATCAGAGCTTGAGGACAGCTCGGGGCCTCTAGCTCAGGAAGCTGAAAGCGGTCTGGGGTAGACACAGAGCCCAGGGCCCCCAGTTCGGAGAAAGGCCGCCGCACAGAGCTGTATGCCGTGCGGCCCGAGGCCGCGGAAACCACTCCGTCCACCCTCAGTGGATTTTCAGTGGCACCGACCAGCTGTTCTGCTTGCTTTCACTCCACGCGGTGACCAGGTGAGGTCCTTGTGAGTAGCATTCAATGTCACATCTTCTAAGTTCTACCGCATCCTGGCAGCGCTCCAAATGCAGACCAGCTCAGACATCAAACCGAACCCAAGCACCGAAGGCCCAGGTTGGGAATGGCAAACACGGTGTGTACTGCTCTCGTTTTCTCTTCCCCACTACCTAGAATACACAGCTACCGAACCGTGGCGCTCGCTTGCTCTGCACTTCAGAATCCTTCTCAACACAAGGTGTCGGGCGTCTGCCACCAGCTGATAGGACCGGCGGCCCTCACCTGCAACCCTGGCATCACCTCCGCTTTGAGAATCCTCCGCAGAGCAGATTGAAAACCCCACTAGGGAAGGATTTCTATCCAACGTGCACCTAGCAGCGAACAGCAAGCACCCTCTTCACCTGGTGCCTGTCTGTGCGGATGGGCCTTAAACTGAAAACGCTGAACTGATTTGGGGAAGTACTGACCTTCAGCACGTCCCGATTCTCTCTGCACAGTCTAAGAGGCGCCATCGCAGTCAGCACAGAAGGTGCATGTCCAAATCCCTCCCGCAGCACTCGATTCGGTATTGGATACACAGTGGTATTTGCTAGGCACAATTAATTCTTTTTTAATGATAAACAGGAACCTCTTAGATATGAAAAGCTAGCATAGTACTACTTTGATCATAGCTGGACTACATTCTAAAGGATCATTTTACGCTTGATAAAAATAATTCATTTGTGGTGTGTCCAATATCACACCATAGGACCTATAACCCCCGATGTTTCAACGTCAGGAATGCTCTCAAATGCAGCGGCCGAGAGAATCTACGGCCTCTGACAGGTAAGGGTATCGTGTTATTGTTAGACTCAAACACAGTTACGGGGCGAGAAGATGAAGTGTGGTCCTTTCCGGCGGAGCGGCTGAAGTCAGCAAGGGGTTATACTAATTCTGATCACAGCTTCAGTTAGCGAGCTGCAACGGTAGATAAATAAGCTCCCACCACGGCTGTGAGTTGATGAAAATGCTCCGAATTTTCACAGTGAAAGAATGAAAACAACGAGCATCTCTTCCTCCCTCTTTCACATCTTTGTACTTTCCCTGCAGCATGGATAATGAGGGTGACCGGGATGTAGCTACATCCCTCAATTCTTCAACTTGATTTTGGTGGGTTTCTTGATCGCCGTACCCATTTCTTCTTCCCCAACCTCAACCTATTGTCAAAATGTGAATTATGAGACTTTGATTCCTTTTCCCTCTGTTAGTCCTTTCTGGAAGGTCTTGAAAAGCAGACCTAGAGGGGGGTTTCACGTGCTCCGAGGGCACCAGCCGGGATGCAGTATTGCTAGTTGTGTAGTCTTTTTTCCCTCTGTGACCTGAAGGGTCACTTATCCCCATTAGGGCCATAATGACCCATTACACTACCAAAGGCAAGTTTTCTTTTTTCTGTGTGGGTCTTGTTCAAAGCTACACATTGAAGCCCCCCCCGCCAGGGAGCTGTACGCTTGAGCAATGCTGGGTCTGTATTTATAGACTTGAAAGTTTCTCTTTTTGGCTTTGTCTCCCGCACTTCAAGGAATTGATGCAATGTGTTACCGTGACAACCTTCCTTGATGGCTGTATTAATAAAGTGACCTCTCCCTTCACCGCCCGAAACAAGCCCAGGATTGCCGAGGGAACGGTGTTCTAAATTGTTCCCATCCTTTTCAAAGAAACGTCAAAGCATGAATGACCTCCGCCCAACTGGCTAATCACAAAAGCGTGTGCGCAGGGCTCGGTCCTGATTCCGGCGTTGGAGAGCGTGTGGCAGGGAGATAAAGAGCTGGGATTATGACCCACTTCTGCAGCCTCGCCAGCTGTTTCCCTAAGCTGTGAGATGAGACACATAAAACCGAACCCACAGGTTAGCCCCGGGGAATGGAAGAAACTTTATAGACCGCTGTCGAACGGCCTTGTGGGTGGAATTGGAGGTACACTCACTGCGTTTTTCCCTGTCTTTTCTCACTTCTGCCTGGCCCTGATTGGTGACACGGGGCAGTGGAAGGTACACAGTGGAAGGTCACAGACATGAGACCCGAGTTCTAGTCCTGAGTAGCCATCGCTTTGCTGCGAGGCCTCAGACACATCAGGAAGCCGTGCAGTGACGATGGTCCATCTGACCCTCCTCCACCCGCCAGGGGCCTGTTCTAGACGACCGTGTCAGCCGATGGACAAGCCACCGTCTTCTGGGGAATCTGCCTCCATTCCAGGGACAACTCGGGAGTGGGGGAAGAGTTTGGAGCGGGTGTTTGTGAAGTTCTCTTGAGCTTAACGACTTGCATAAATATTTTGCGTGGAAAGTCTAGCATGTTAAAAGGCGGCGAGTGGGGAATTCTTCCTCTTTGTGATGGAATCCGTGATAACTGCTGGATTCTCGGCCCGATAGTAGGAATCTTGGTGAGGAATCCCGGGGCTGTTTTGGCTGGCTTGGTGTGGCCTGTCCGTCTCCTCTGGTGCCCCGTGGAACAGGGAGAGGTTTTCTGGTTTGTTTGCTTTTTGATTTTTGCCCTACAAGCAGGAGGAGTAGGAAGAGAGTCAGGTGAAGGACTTGTGATTCAAGTCTGGTCTCTGCGGTTAATGGGCCGGCCGAACTGGGGAAAATTGTTTCACCTCTGTGTGCCTCCCTTCCTCCACTTCTGAAGCAAGGATAATAGCACTGTCCCATCCACCCACCTCCCAGCTGTTGGGGGCCTCCAGATGACTTATGAGGAGGAGCTTTAAAAATCCTGAAACACAACCTAAGGGTCCGATACCTCCCACACTGCCCCTCGTGCTGGAAGAGCGAGCGGCTTGTTCCTTTCTCGGTCAGAGTGATGAGTTCGTCCCTCCCTCTCCAGTTCAAGGTGCCTGAACTGAAGAAGGAAGCGCGTGCCCTCCCTCAAAGACAGCGTGTGTCCCCTGCGGGTGTGAAACAGAGGCAGCCTGGGGTCAGCGTGCAGCTCCTGAGACACAGCGTGTCTCCAGCCCTGTGTACGCCGCAGAGCCCCGCACGGTGGGGCTGGGGACAGTGAGAGGCAACCGGTATCTTGGCTGAAACCCAGGGAGCATGAAGTGGGAGCCTCCATGCTCTCCTGCTCTCGGTCTCCACTTCTGTCTGTGTCTATATCCACCTGGGGACAGTGGTGCTGGCAGCATGATCCCCGTGTGACAGCATCCAGCCCACGTGGTTTCAGTGCAGTCAGGCCGAGGGACAGAGTGGAGGGCTGTGCGGAAAAGGGCTGAAGCTGACAGCTGGGTGGCGGTGAGACAGGTCTGGGTCCTCAGGACGGCAGGCTCTGCCATCTGAGAACGGCTGTTTTATTCTTCCTCCTGGAACATAAGCACTGATTACGGGGACGATGCCTGCTCTTGTCTAATCAAAGGCAACACTGCCCAAAACATCATTACAAAGCCACGTTCACTGTGACGGAGGCCATGTCTGCGGTACGCAGTCACCCGGCTCCAGGAGATGTCCGGTGACGCCGGTACAGGCGCGTGAGGCGTCGCCCCAAGCTCTCCAAAGTTTCCAGCGTTTGCAACCCGAAAAAAGCCTCTGCTGATGTTGAGAGAGAATTCATTTCCTGAGACTCCCACAGGCCGCGGGCTGGGCACCTTTCCCAAAGCGATCATGAAGGATGTATTGAAATCCTATTTAGGTCAACACCTTCAGACGCAGACAGAGGCAAGGTGCTCGGGAAAACGCTGCTGAGAAATCACCGCCCTTCCCACCCCGGTATCAGAAAATGCACCTGTCAGGTTTAATAAAAAGCTGCCACCTCTACTCTTTTGCCTGAGGTGAAAGACGGGGTCCCCTGGAAGGCGCAGTCCCACACGATGGCCACGCACAGCAGGGGGGAAGCCGTCATTCAAAGTGTGTGACATTATGTCAGGAGGAAAAGCTGTACAGATGCGTATCCAGCGTGACCCCCGCAAACACCGACGTCAGCCTCGGCAGACGCGTTATGTAACGCCAGCCTCAGAAAGAGCACCGTGACGGACCACACCGAAATGTGGCCAGTGCGACTTCTGGCTGGCGGGAGGGCGGGTCATTTTAGTAAGTTTAGTCTTCATCTGTATCCTTTTCACTCTTTCCAAATTGCCTACAATAAAGATAGAGTCCTCGGATGATATTAAAACGGCCATGAAAAGAACTGTTGTTCGTTGAGAAAATAAGTCTCTTTTACTGAGAGGATAAAGGCAATTAGTTTAAGAAATGAAATCCTGGGACCAAATTTTGCCATATTTCCCTACTCGTGTTCTTAACATATATTTCTAGTCAAACTACCAATGATCTTAAATGTCTAATAATTATCTTGGAAAAGGCATACAGGGGTGTCCAAGCTTTTGGCATCTCTGGGCCACACAGGAAGAAGAAGCGTTGTCTTGGGCCACACATTAAATACACTGTGACACGTAATCACAAAAAAGTCTTATAATGTTTTAAGTAGATTTACAGCTTTGCGTTGCGCCTCATTCATCGTGATCCTGGGTGGCATGTGGCCCACGGGCCGCAGGTTGGACACCCCCAGAAGAGTTCCTACACGAACCCACAATCACGAGAGGGCCCTGCACCCTGGGGTTCCTTGCCACGCCCGAGACTGCACAGCCTCAGGTGACCGGGGAGCCAGCACAGCTTCCTGAGCTAAAGGGACCCGCAGCCCGAGGCCACGTCAGTCACCTGGTGAAGACAGATGCAAAACGAGGGGACATTTTTACACTTGAGCATCAAGACACAGCGATGACTGTGACTGAATTTCCCATGGCCCTCCCAGCCTAGCGGCTCACAGGCAGATTTAGCTTAAAGAGAACGTATCACCTGCAACTTGACTTTGTGGGAGACTCACACCTGCCCCACGCAGACACATCTGCCCGCACATGTGACCTGTTCACTGTGGCTACGTCACGAGTATTAGCGTTGTCCCTGGCGCTAAGCAGAAGCCCCATCAATATTAAACAAATAAACATCGTCTTTGGACCTCTTATTGGTAGACAGATGATAGACAGGTAGTTATTGATAGAGAATGATATAAAGCTTCTATTACAGGTTGGAGAGTGGGAAGTAAAAGGAAGTTTCCCCTGACCTCACGTTAACTTTAGGAAGGAGTCGGAGGTAAGCATGAAAAGGCAGGAGTAGAGTGGGGTACTGAAGGGAGGGTGAAATATTTTTTGAGGAATGGGACAGGAAGTAACCCAGGGACCCGTGTAACCGCTGCACACTGTGGATGGTCAGGGCTTCCGGTACGTGGCTTCTCAGTGGAGAACACTGGCAGGACAAGAATGGTGACTAGTCTGGGGTTTCCTCCTTCGAGCCCTGACACACTATAGACTGCAGCGGCGGGGGGGGGGGAAGGGGGGAGGGGAACAGCCACGTGGCCAGGTGAGCTCGAGCTCACATGCGTGCCCTTCATGGTCATTGGGGAAAACGTATCAGCTCTGACCTTGATATGACCATTGCAGTTAAAACGAAGGCAGGAAAGACTCAGCCCTGAATCAGAAGCTTTGTGGGTTTTTTTTTTTAGTTGAAAGGTCACTAGGGGAACTGTGGCTGGGATGGAGGTAAGAAGCCACCACGGGGACACAGAAGAACGAAAGTAGGAGGATTTGGTGTTCGAGATGGCGTGGGAATTGTGAAAGACAGCCGATGTGTAAAATACCCACATTCTGAGTGGGGGGCAGAGCGATCCCACTGGCTCTGGTAGTCGCCACCAGGAAATTCAAGTCTCTGAGGCTAAAAGGAGACAACTGTGTCATTAATTCACATGTGTGATTATTATTTTTTTGAGCCAGAATGTTTTTGAGCACTTCATAAAGCTAAATATAATCTGAGGTTCCTGTTTGTTGAGCTATAGCCAAATGTCTCCTTAGAGACCCAATTTTTCCTGCATGTGCTTGGCAGGAGTGTCCTAAATACGGGCTGAGCCCTCTCAGGATTTTTAACCAGCAGGGATATTTAAGTATGAAAAATAGCTACTGAAATCAAACAGCAGTAACTTTTCTTAATGATTTTTCCCCCCAAGAGTCACTCTTGTCTGCTGTGGTCTTGCTGTCCCCATAACCACCTCTTGACAATGTCAAACCGCATCTTGAGAGGTGATTTTAGAACGGCAGAATGAAACAAAGCCATTTCCTCGTTAATGCCCGTGTCAAGGCAAAATGAATTGGTGCCGATAAATTCAAGGCGAGGACAACAACGACGACAGGAATCATTTAGCGATGCCGCGCTCCAGGTAAAAATGACTGCTAATTTTCAAAAATGTCATTTGCTCCCGGAGACCAAACGTTCCAGTGATCTAAAATACATTAGTGAGGCTGGGGAAGGACAGAGGGGCGGTCATTATAGACACGTCGTGAGCGTGCCTTTTCAATAAAGTCACTGCCGACCGTTGGAACTCGCCTCGTCCTTTCCCACCGATACATTCCCGAGCCACCCAACATACGAACGGCACAGTCGAGTATTTCTTTGCTGCCGTGGCGTTGCCCGCAAGTCTGGGCTCGAATGCGGGCACTGCCACTCATGGCCCTCCGATCTGGATTTCTGAGTCTCTGTTTCTTCGTCTGTAACACAGGCCACTTCACGTGGCTGCTGTGACTCAGAGATTTAACTCAACAATTATTATTAAGTGCTTTGTATCTCCTACAGTAAAAATGTGGATGAGAAGAGCCACCGAAATGGTGGTTATTTTTATAGATCAATGTATTTCCATCTCCGAAGACAATGTAACTTCGAGGTGCCTGTGCTCCTGCATCTTCTAATTCACTTTCCTCATTAATGATTTCTAGCTCCTTGGGTGCTTAATTAATGCTTGTTGATTTGGACAAAAAATCATCTTTCACTCCTACTAATAGGCGACTCAAGAGTTGGAAAATTTTAGCTTAAGGTAAAAAGTTATAAGTCTAGCAAGTATACGTTAAAGTTTTGTTTCAGAAACTACAGATAAGGCCAGTCCTGGCTCCTGGGAAAACAGCCGACCTCCTGGGGCACTGCTGAGGATGACCACCTGGGGACGTGGAGGCACCTGGGCCTTTGCGTTCCAGGGAGACAGACTGCCACCCGCCCCTGGGAACAGCTCACTGCCCAGGACAGGAATGTTGAGCTTCTATCACCCAATCCTCCCTGAATCTCAGAGCCCTCACCACACCTTGTTTATTCCCCTGTTATAAAAAGTCTGGCCTGGAAAGAGAAGGCAAGATGGTCTGTTAGGGCATGAACCCACCATCTTCTCAAATCGCCAGCCATCTGAATAAAGCGCCCACAAATATTCAGCCGCTGTCATTGCATATTGGTAGTGACAGGCAGCCCGAACGCCCGTGTCTTTTCTGGGTTCACTACAGTTCCTTACATGCCGAAAACAACTGCTTACCTTTTGAAAAGACCTGCTTGTCTGTTTTTCTTTAATGATGAGAAACACAGAAAAAAGCTCTTATTGAAGAAAACATTTGAGTAAAGACAGGGATGCGAGACCAACTCATGAGCAACATGAAGTGATTCTATGCAACGTCACTTTTACTAACACTAACTTCACACTTAACCCGGAAAGAAGAGCTACTCAGAATCCTTTCTTAACACCCAAGGGAAGTCTTTCTTAACTGGAGAAGAAAAAGGCATAGGGATCAGAGCAAATCCACAGACTGGATGAACCGAAAGGCGCAACGGAGTTCCTGCAGGTGCAGAGAAGGGAGTTTTGAGGCTGGTCCCGCAGAGCAAGGCTGTTGTGTCTCACAGGAGACCTGAGCTGTGGCACCCTAATCAGACAGTCGTCTTGGGCTTCTCAATCCAGCAGAAGAAAGGAAAAAAAATGAACTGGTTTCAGTACAGAATTGGGAGCCTGAGAACATTACTTAAAACTCCGTAGAAAGATGGTCATACTTCCCTCTGAAGGAAACTGAGGCAGGCTAGGGTTATAGCAGGCAGGGAGAATGAGACCGAGCTAAAGAGAAAGCACAAGGTGTGTGTTGAGACACTTGTCCTAACCCATTTCTTCTTTTCGACGCCTCTCATTTTTGACTACACATACTTGTGCATCAACGAGGAGTCATTCTAAAACACAGGTTCCGTGAAAATCCGGACTTTGCCTGCTTTGTTCCCGGTGGTGTGAGCGGTGCCGAGAACAGCATCTGGGACCGGGTTGCATTCGATGAGCACCTGAGTGTTTCTGAGTGAGTGAATAAATGAATTTCACTTAAAAAATACAAATTCCATTGCTTCCGTTCTACTTCTGAAATGCCTCCCCACTGCGTTTGCTCTCGCGCCTAAATGAAACTGCACGGAGAGGCTGTGACCAGTTTGAGCCCCTCCCAGAGCGCTCACAGTGAACACCTCTCGCTCCCTCGCTCACTCCCAGCCTTCGCTGGCTCCCCACTGCTCCCTGGGTAATTCTGTGGTCAGGAGCCCCCACAGTGGGGTCAGCTTCTCCCTGGCGTCTGGTCTGCTTTTACTTCCCAATGGAAACTTTCTACTCCTGGCCAATCTACTCACTGTTTTGCACGCATCCCCACATACACACACTCTTCAAATTACAATTAAGAGGTTGCACGCTTTCACATGTCATCTTGCCGAGTATTTCCACTAATCTCACAGGGTATGTGTTTTTATTATTACTATTATTTCCATTTTATGGGAATCCTGTGGATCATGCCCAAGCCTCCCCCAGTGACGGAGCCACAGGATTAGAATTTAGGTGCCTCTGGTCCCTGAGCACCATGGGTCCTTGCCGTCCTCCTGTATGTTGACTGCTGCATGCTGGCCCCTGAGTCGGTGCCTCTGCTCCTGGTGTGTCCCCACCCAGCCTTAAGGTCCAGCCCGTGGACAACCCTCACCAGGGAGATTTCTCCAACCCTTGCAGCCTCCAATACCTGCCCTGCCTTTGAAGCCTTGTGGCCGATGATCTAAAGCCAGGGATACATGTGAATGGTGATATAATTTGGGGCAGCCGAATTTCAGTCTTGGTTGCAAATTCACCAAAAGCTAGCTGCTTGATCTCACGCAAATCACTTAACCTGTCTTTGTTTCATTCATAAAATGGAGGTAATTTGATGCCTCACAGGATGGTTATGCAGATTAAATGAATTAATCCATAGAAGGCAATTACAACGGTGCCTGGCAGAAAGTCCGTCAGGAAATGTGCTGTATTTGCTTCTTCAAAACCTACAACGGGCACTCCTATTTCCACGTGCCTGTCCTGTCTCAACTGAAACGTGAAAGATCTGAGGGCAGGGCGTTGTCCTGTGCCCCTCGCCGCCGTCCACACTGGGCAGCGTGGTGCCTTGAGCACCGTGAACAGCCCGTGAACTTGGCTCCTAGAGGACAGCAGATGCCTGGTCTTTGTATCTTCACACATCTCTATTATCTCTGTGTGCTGAGCATCTCAGCCTGTTTATCTGGCTCATAACACGAGATTCCCCGTGATGGTTTTTCAAGTGATTTCTCCATTCTACAATCATGTAATAGTCAAATCAAGCCTGAGAATATAGTTGAAACAATCGGAATTTCATTACTACTTCCAAGTATGCAGAAGTTCCCTTAACTTAGTACTTTTTTTCAGTTCCTTTTTTTTTTTTTTTTTTTTTTGCTGTGGAGAGAAAGAGAACAGCAGGGAGAGAAGGAAGGAAGACCTGGAAGGCAGGGAGGTGTGGGGTAGGGGTGCCTGGGGGGGCGGTAATCCCCCCCTGACCTGCCCAGGCAGGCCCGCCTGTCTTCCTGAGGGCTGTCTCCAGCTCTGTGCTTGGGGGTGTGGGTCACACTTAAAGTTTAAAACCCTCAAGCTCTTCAACCACAACTATATATTAAATTGAGCTTCAATACAGGCTATGTCACTCCAAGGATCAGAAAGATGAATGAATCACATGAGCTCCCCTTAGGAAAGCACAGCGGAATGAACAGATTTTGCACTCCTCACAGTCCCATGCAGACCGGTCCCCAGGCCCAGCAAAGCTAAGCCCCGCCTCCACCGCGCACAGGCTGCCTCACCGCGTGTGCTGCTTGCCGCGCTGTGTGATCCCCCCCTGGGGGAGGGGACTCCAGAGTTCTAATTGCTTTGGACCAGTTGCCCCATGAAGGCCCCCATTCACTCCTCTTTCCCGGGGGTTCCCGCTACCTGTCACAGGTATGCCAAACCTTTTATCTGGGTCCAAGTCCCTGGTTTCCCCGTGGTGCCCCTAACTAGTCAGATCTTCTGAGTGTCACTCCAGGCCATTAGGGTCGGGTCTGCTCAGGCAATTTCTCTGTGCTAATGATGTTGCTGGTTATAAATCTTTCTGCTTGTCAAAGCTCCCTCCAGTGTTGGAAGGCGTCAGTCTCAAAGCTAGCCTGTGGCCGGCCTGGCTTGAACGGGACAAAGCAGGCCTGGTATTCACAGATTGCAAAGAGAGAAAAGACTCCTCAGGGTGCGGAGGTGGCGGGTGGAAGGATGACACCCTGCTTATGTTAATCGAGGGGAAGAGGCAAACAATTCAACCCTGAAGGGGTGGGTTAGGCTCTTACTGCAAAGTTGAAATCGAAGCCTTCGCCCTGTAGCAACTAACTGCTTTCATATTCCAAAATAACGATTAGAAGCCTGTTTTTTTTAGTCTAGGAAGCAAGTATATAATTTCAAAATAGCCACAAATCTCCCAAACCCATCAAAATGGAAATGTATTTAAAAACAAATGCACTGCATTTTTAGCATATTGTGGGCATTCGGCAATTTTTAGGGTTGCTAATAGTTATTAATTTTTAGGGTCAAAGTGATTAAGAGGTACAGTTTAACAAACTCATGGAAATGACTCGTAAGGACATTACCGGGGCCCTTCCATAGGCCAGGTAGTCAGCTGTTTGGAAAAAATCTTGCAAAACATGGTACATTTTAATTCCTGACAATTTTCTGATGAGAAGTCTTAGGCTTTCTTTTGATAGATGCTTAAATACAGAAAAAATGTTTTAATTAACATTAGGGAGTATATTCATTTGCCATTTTAAGTTCATCAATCTTATTTTCTGGGAATACATGTAAAAACATCCAAGAAACAGAGATTCCCACAAAACTGAAACTGCGTATTATTTTTTCTGGTATTACATAACTAACACAATGAAAGTTCATGGCAAAATTCCAGTCAGTAAAGGAGAATCAGGCCGAAATTTCAAGATCGATAAATCTGCCTGACCAAGTTATACGCTACAGGATATAGATTTATTTCGCACTGTTAACGTCAATAGATCCTTACCTATACTGCCAGCAGCAGCGATGGGAGAATAGTGGGAAAGAAGTGAATGACCCCATGAAAACATCCAGGATTTTCAGCCTTCATCAGTTTATTTCCTAAGACCTACACAATGAATTCATGGCGGCGATAGGTACTTGCCTAATGACATCAAAACGCATGACCGATACACGCTAACTGGACTAGGGATCTAGCTGAGAACGTCGCTGAGTAGAAACCCGGCAAAGGGCAAATGAGGACCGGGGGCGCGTTGGCGGAGGGGGGCGGGAAGGAACCCCCTGGTTTGGGTGAGCACGGCTGTGATGACACCTGGTGCAGCTGGTCTCTCTCTCACCCGCACTCGAGGAGGAACGGCGGAGGCTGTGCGCATTCAGAGCTGGGTCAGCTGTTGGCTCCTCGGCCCACCAGCTGTTGCCATTGGCCGGGCAAGGACCCCCCTGAACCGCAGCTGCCACATCTGTGAGACAGGCGTGTGCTGTCCTAGTGGGGCACTTCTGAAGATGCAAAGAGACACTGCGTATAAAAACGCTTACCGAGGAATGGTACCTAGTTTGACTACAGAGAGGTCTAAATGAGATACGACGGTCTAGAAACACCTGGCAAGTAGCAAGAGCTTCTTGAATGCTAATTCCTCTTCTCCTTATAAGAGATTAAAAAGCAATGATTCTCTGCAGAGTCCCCTTCCTGTTTGGTAGCTATAGGAAAAGCGCACGTTGAGATGTCACTGCAGATACCACTTTTCGGGGGGGAGGGTGTTCAGTGAAGCTGGAATAATAATAACAAAAGCTGACATTTCTTTATTGATTACTCAGTCTGTGCTAGGCATTTTTCTATGTGATTTTCCTGCACTGATTTGTTTAATCCTCTTTCTTTTTTAAAAAAGATTTTATTTATTTATTTTTAGAGAGAGGGGAAGGGAGGGAGAAAGAGAGTGAGAGACAGACACATCGATCAGTTGCCTCTGGCACAACCCCTCAAGTCAGGCAGGTGACGGAATGGAGCCAGCGACCTTTTGCTTTGCAGGGTGACGCCCAACCAACTGAACCAGGCTGGCCAGGGCTGTTTAATCCTTTGAGCAATCTTACAAGGTAGGCACTCTCATCCTAGCAGTTTTACAGATGAGGCAACCAAGACTCAGGGGAGGTAAATAACCTGTCTTTGGTCACACAGGCGGCAGAGCCTGGGGTCACACCCACTCCTGCGGGATTAATCACTTGGTCATTCTGTCTGCTGGCTTCACTCTGGTCCTTGCGCTGGAATGCCGTGACTGCCAATACTTTCTCCTTCCGTTTCCTTCTCTACCAAACAGAACCAAGCACTGATCGATTGAAAGTATCCCTGTGGCAAGGGCAAGGGAAGACAGAAAAAGCACGTCTCTGTTTGCAGGCCACCTCCAAATTCGCATTTAAGACTGAGTTTCCCAGGAAAGGCAGCCCGGACTGCTCAAGGTCCTGAATCCATCCATTTTCATCTCCTGCTTTGCACCCAACCTGGTCCAAGCCACGGACACCTCTTACCTGGACCAACAGTCTTGTTAACTCCAATCTTGCCTCACCCCTTGCCCCCTCTGCAATCCATTGCCCACATAGTGGCCAGAATTTTTACTTTTAAATACAAACCCCAGGTCATGCCAGTCTCCTGCTTAATGTCCACTGCACTTGGAATAGAACCCCCACCGCCTGTCCTGGCCTTCAGGGACCTGTGATCTGGTCCCCAGTACCTCCCTCTCCTACCTCATCTCGGGCCACCTCCCTCGAGATCACATGCTCCAACTGCGCTTGCTCTTTCCAGTTTCCGAACCGGCAGCTCCTTCCTGCCCTCTGGCTTTTGCAGGTGTCTCCTCTGCTGGAACACCCTTCCGCCAGAACGCGCCTGGGTGGGCCCTGGCCACGCTGGCTGGCTACCAGTGTGACGTGGCGTCCACTCGTGGTCAGTTCCTGCTTCCCTCCGACCAGCGTGTGAGCTCCTAGAGCAGGAATCCGTGGGGCTTCTTAGCACCTCATCCTCATCCCTGCAACAGCGCCAGGCCCAGAATTCACGCACTGTGCATGCTTCTTGAGTAAACAAAAGCCTTCTGCGGCTCGTTTCACCCAGGACCCTTTCTTTAGGGGCCTCAAACAGGGCAGGGATAATAGAGTCTGTGGAAACTCACTTGGCTGGGATGGAATTTAATTGCCCTTCTATCCCAGGATTAGATAAACTCTGCTGACCTTCCTCGCTCTAAGATGTGGTGTTAACTAGTACTGGACAAAATTAGCACCCTGGTGCATGAGGCTGCCAGACCCCGCAGAGCGAAATGTCACCGGGCACATGTCACAGCAGGGTTGTTCTTCACAGCTTTGCTCCAGGGGAATATTCTGCACTTGGCACCCAGCAGACAATCTCCCTCGGAGAACAGATCATTCCTCATGACGGAGGGACAGCTTCCAGCATCGGATTCCACAGCTCGGCTACCTCTCTTTTCGAGTTTGGTAGAAACGGAAAGCGGAAGGCTGTACAGCTGTCCAAAAAAGATCCTATGAAATAATTACAGCTATTATTTCAACAGAACTTTTTCCCCTGGCAGCACAGCCACGACGCTAGGAATATAAATATTCGTGAGAAGTCAATACTAAACCACGGGCCATAGAGGAAATAATTTCCTATCCCGAATAGGAACTATTGGATTTCTTTGTGAGGTTTAATTGCCAAAGTCATTCCAGACTGTAAAATCTGCCCTGCCCGATCAGATGATATTGTCAGCTCACCTTTCGGGGCGAGGGGAGCGGTGTCACCTAAATGGGGCTGCTAATGACCGGAGGGCGAGCTCACCGGGAGCTGTCAGGATGTCACCGCACAGGGGCCCAGCTTAGTGCGTGGCGTCAGGGCCTGAGACATGTGTCATGGTGAGAAAGGACCGGCCATCTGTGACTCTGACATGGGTCTCAGCCTGCAGAGAGCAGTGCTTGGAGGATTTTCTCTCCCAACAGACCACACTGTTTCCGAGTTGCAATGTTTTCCTTGGCAGAAAAAGAGATCAGAAAGGACCAGCCAGGATTCCACTTGAACTCTACCGTTCCTTTGTATTCCCTCCATCTGCATCTGACTCGCTGGGGAGGCGGGGAATGATCTGTGATTTAGAATCTCCCCCTGGTACCCCCACTGCCCATAATCTGCTCCGGAATGCCCGCTTGGCTGTGTCTGAAAACGTTCCCTTTCTTGGACATTCCACACCAGGACTGCAGCAGCTCCTTTGTGCCGGGTTCTGGGTTAAACTGCTCCCTTCCGATGGTGTCTCAACAAACTCCCCACGCCGGCCGGATTCCTGCCCGCCTCACTGCGTAATGGGTTTTGTTGGTAGAACTAACTGGTGGAGATGCTGAGCCTTCTCCCCACCTGTAAGGAATCATTACTCTTTCCCGTGAATAATTTTGAAAGACTCAACTGAATAGGAATAATCTCAAATGGAAAATACAGGGTTTTTTCTCCCTCTGTGTGACTTATTCTCCTCCCCTGCCTTGCTCCCACCCCTAACGCTGACATCGGTGTATACTGGCAAGGCTGTTTTCAAAGCCTCCCTACCAGCGATGAATACAGGGAACGGAACCTTCAGAAAGTACAATATCTATTCTATTTTGAGGCTGAATGAAGGGCACAGCCTGGAGATAGTAGCCTCTGTGTTAGGAAAGCAAAGCACCGCACTGTGTACCCTGGTTTCGCAAAGGATGCAGGAATGCAGGTATCTGAGGTTTAAGACTCAAACCGAATTAACGCAACGTCTATCTCTTCTTCAACAACATGTTTTTAAGTCTTTGCAAAGTTGCCAAAGGAAAACCAGCAACGGACTGCTCTCACTTTTTGTTTTTCTCTTTGATACACTTCAGGTAATAATAGATAGTGTGAAGCGATGCTATATAAAAATCCAATAATGCCATGTTTTTTCCAGAGGGAAAAAGATTAATAGAAGTAAATAAAACAAATACTGTGCATTGAAAGTGACTTTAAAACAGCAATCTGCCCAATGTCCTAAAGTGTTGCGATGCCTTCTGAGATTTAAAGTAGAACAAAGTTAGGCAGAAATTAAATTACATTCCTGACTAAGGAAAAACACCTGCAGCTTAAAAAATGAAGTTTACATCCCATCATCAGGGTTCCACACAGAGGAAAGCCACAGGAACTGGAAGGATGACTTGGCCCACCAATTCTGGGTCCGCCAAAACGTTACTCGAGGACCCATCAGACGGAAGCTGGTAACCACAGTAATGGTAATGTTTCTTATTGTTCTCCCGAGTTATCCCACTTCAAAAAGGCCATCAGTCTAGTTTTTTAATGACCGTTTTATGAAGACAGTTAACACGTGCATTGGCAGGTCTTTAGACAGGAAGCTGCAAACACCTCGCTCATTTCCGCCCCTGCTGACGATGACGCCTATTTTTTAGTTTAAAGCCAGATGGCCAGGGCAGCAGCGACTTCAGTAATAGCCGATGTAATGACCTACTTTATCTTCCCCGAAATTGAAACTTCATTGAAAATAATTTTGCCTCTTAGTTTATTGGTGGCAAAAAATGCTTTTTGCCTTTTGAACTAAAAGACTCCCGGGCTGAACAGGGTGGCTGGAGATCTCTCTTAATGACCCCTGATGGCTTCCGAGGAGGCTCAAGTTAAATTTAAAATGATCGCGTTCTGCTTCCCCTGGACTGGCAGCTCCTAATTTTAGAACATTGTCACTGGAGTGGGCTAACCGTGGGGCTAATGTACTGTCCCCATTAGTGTGACTAAGAGGCTGGAAGTAAAGGGATTTTGAACTAGCCCTTTGTTGTATTGCGTTTTTTAATACTTGACATTAGACATACGGTGAGTCGCCCTCGCAGACTTTCAGATGAGAATGTGTCAGAACTGGATACATGTGCAAGCGGACTATCACAGCCAGTGCCATCAACTTTTAATGGGACACTGTGCCTTCCCCTCGAATAGTGTGGATAAAAGAGACAGCATGCCAAGGACGGGTCCATTTCCTAGCATCTCTAACTAAGGAGGGGTCTGGGACAGAGATGAAGGAAAAAAGTCCTCAGACAAATTTCCTTATACCACTCATAACACGAAATGCCAAGAAATTGAAGGTCTGCTTCTCAGATATAAGGGCAAAGTAGCAGAGTCATCATTTTCTAATCTATAGGAGGCGCACCCATCCCCATACGACCACCTCGTAAGTCCGCTGATACAAATAATGTCTTCTGGCAGGTTAGGCCTGATTCAAACTGCAATATTTATGAAGGAATGTTGCAATGATCCTGCCACCAAAAAATCTTAATAAAAATAAATGATTGTTAGATAAGCCACCAAGCAAAATATCTATTTGCCTCTTAGACCATTTACGCAAGTATCTGCTCGACCCACGCGCATCACGATTAGGCACATTGTCACACTCAGACTTGAGTACGTTGAGCAGAGCGCATCGAGTGTAGCCAGGCTGCACAGCTCTTCCCATCGATGTGGCCCTGAGCAGCGTGTAAACAAACATGTACGGTGCCAGGAATTGCGATGCCCTGCTTCCGGACTTTTCTGAGCACGTGCTGTTCTTTGTACTTAAAGTGTTGGCCTGGTGGTTGGTACCAAATGGACCGGAAATCCATCCTGGAGGACAGACTGCGTGCCAGGTGGAGGGGTTTCCTTCCGATGAGGGTGTTGCCTACTGGCCTTTTTCTTTTCTCCCTTCTCCCGAGATGCTTTTCCAATGAAGGAGAACAGACTGGAATAATTCTACGTGTAGACATCTAAAGCAACAGAAAAAGGACTGAAATTTTTATTTCCTTTCAGGAATACAACTTAGACGTGCCAGTAATTAGATGCACAAGGGAAGAGAAAGAAGGCCATGTCTTAAATATCTGGATGGTGCCATGTGGCATTTTTGCGGGAGAATCGCCAGTTCACGCGTCTAGTGTATCGTCGGGCACACGACGTTCTGAGGGTGCAATGCCGTGGACTCACGGCCTAGCACTCCAGTGCAGTCTTGCGGAGAATGGACTCAGGGTGGGGTCTCTGAGAGCTGCTAGTGCATCGATGCACAAATGTCATCCAACCGGGGGACTGCAGTCTTGCCTCACGTCGTGTGAGAAACAGCTCTGCGAAGTGTAGCCGACAGAGGCTGTGCAGTCCAAGATGAAAACACGTGCGGCGTCAACCCGGGGTACAGGGTTTCTGGGTCAGTGCCACGTACCCCAATCGACTTGGGGAGTAAGGGTTGGAGGAAGTGCAGGGAGTCTCGACAGCCCCATCAAGGGCTATTCTAAGATCCACTAGAAGTCCCATCAGTGAGCAGGCTGGGCTGCCTGGTAGGTCCACGAGCTCTTAGAGAGGCTGACTGCTGCACCTGAGCGAGTGTGACCCTTGCTGTGACACAAGGGTCGCCAGGGTCTCCAGGGTCAGCTCTGGGCTCTCGACAGACTCCAGAGCCTCTCTGGGTGAGCAGCGCTTGCTTGTGTCCGCATGTCCCAGTCCCGCTCTCTCCCCAGAAGCCTGAAAGCAGCAATAGAGACACCTGCTTGGTGCCCATGGGTTTTCATCTTGTCAAACCCAGGCAGCTTAGAGCCAAGAGAGCCTGCGCCCTATCAGCCCAGCCCGCGGAGGGGTCCCGGCTCCGTGAGGCCGGCCGGTCCGCTGTCCGCTGCCGTCTGTCAGCCAGTCTGTTCACTCTCTCTCCAGCCCCCAGTGAGCCCACAATGCCCTCCTTCCTCCTGGTCTGCCACCGGGGGCTAATGACTCTGTGCGGAAGAGAATTCTCACACTCCCTGTCTCCAGGGCAACCAGGGAGCCTGACCTGTCATACGGACATGACCTCACAGGAGCTGCCGCTGTCACAAAGGTGTGCCCACGTATTGTCCCTGCTGTGCCACCCAGTGCGGTCCCCTCCTTTCCCAGGCATGGCTGTGGGGTCCCAGCGGCCACTCCGCATTCCACTGCAGAGCTGCCCCACCTGTCCGAGGGTCTGAGCGGGCCCCCGGAGTGCACAGGCACGGGTTACTTTTCACGAGCACTAGAACAGACGGGTGAGTCGGAGAAGACGGGCCCTTCCTTCTCCAGGATCCAGGCCTGCAGGGCAGCGAAGGAGCATCGGCTCCCGCTGTCAGATGATACAGTGGCAGTGAGCGGGAGTCGGCAGCCCTGGGCGGTCGATGCTTGTTTCCATGCAGGAGGCTCTTTCTCCGGTGCGCGGTGGTGTCTGTGTTCACGAACACCCGACGAACGAGCGCGCAGGCTCCTTTCCGTCTCCCTGAGCGCAAACCGACCCTGCAGCCGGGCAACGCTCCAAGATGAGACCTGGAGCTGGGAGCTGCAGGCTCCCATTCCCTCCTGCTGGAAGGAGGACTGAGCTTCGAGGGACCCATCACAACCAGTGTGTGGCACGTGGGACTAACAGCCAGATCGATATCGTGGTTTTACAACAGCTCTATCGCCTGCTCGCTGTTTACTTAGAACGAATTAAGCTCTCTGAGCCCCAGGTCGCTCATCTATAAAATGGGTACAGCAGCGCTTGTGTGCAGGGTTATTGGGAAGAATCGACGTAATAGTACACGTGACCTGTCCAAGCACGCTTAGGGCACATGCGCGTTTAACTACTGAAGTATTTTTTGAATGCAATTTAATTTATGAAGTATTTATAGCATGGATTTATATATTTGTAAGACACCAGCATATTTTCCTCTATGGCATTTATCTTTCCTGCTTATTACAGTCATGGCCATTTGGAAAGAAAGACACAGCCAGCAAGAAAAGCTTAAGTGCATTGGAGGAAAAGAATTGGACTTCTCCTGGACTCAGGGAACCATGTGGGGGTTTTAGTTACAATCTCTAGTGTGTTTTCAAACACATTTTTTTTTCAGTGAGTGATGTTTACTGTTACAGCTGGAAACTAGGCACCTGCTGAGGGAAAGAAAAGATCCCCAGTAAACTCCTGTCTTCTCTCGAAAAGAAACGTGTTTTCAGTGCCCTTTTGGACCCTCGGTTTATGGATAAGGTTTTTGTCAGAAATCCACCCCCTACAGACACATTACTTTCTGCACCCCTGTTAAGTGTGGAGCCAGGAGCAGGCGGTGCCTCGCCTTCTTGATTGCAGAGAAATAAAGGACTACCTTTCCCTTCAGTATTGACAAACTTGGAGGCTGATCCTGCTGTTTCAGAAAACAGTAAAATCCTGATTCGAAACTGGACACAAGAGAACACCCTCTTACAAATGGCTGGTGCCGGCCACTGTCTGGCGACAGTAAAGTGATGTCAGGGAGGGGAGTCCCCACAAACAGGAGCCCCGCCCTCCCACTCGGTGACCCAGAAGGGGGTGTTTAGAACTGCTGAGCCAGGAGAGGGGACTCGGCTGCTCTTAGTCACCTCCCTGGGGCCGGGAGCTGCCTGCAAGGCCAGGCACCTTCTAAGCAGAGGAAGGTCTTTCAGTTTCTTCCCTTTCTTATGCGTCCATCCCCCACTGCATTCAGGACATCAGGAAATCCATAGTAAAGTCTTCATCCACCCCAGAGACTTCCCCCTTTCCCAGTGTCTTCTGGGCACCTGATTAACTGCTTGTCAAACGCTGCTTGAACACCGGCATTTGCGACTGGGATCCCCACGTGTAGGTCTGAGGACTTGCTGACTGCGGCAGAACCTTCTCAGCTCTCCGTCCAGTTCTCTGCTGCGTTCTAAGGTTTGCTCACAGCGCAGCGATACTGACAACGGCGATCATTTACGGAGCTTACCGAGTCCCAGGGCCTGTGCTCAGCGGTTCACAAGCTCTTCCCTTAATTGCCTTGCAACTCTGTGGGAGGGAATCATTTCCTACAGAGAAGTAACATCTTACGGTTGGAGAGGTTCTAGAACTCGTTCGACAGGACACAAAGTAGGAAGCAAAGCCAGGACTACAACCACTGCACTCTGCAAGAGAGAGGGACTCAGCAGACTTGATGTTACACGCTTTAATCTCACCCCCGAAGTTCAGTAACCTCCTGTGGGCCCAGGCCCTAAACTAGCTTTCCATCTTACATTGCACCTCTCTCGGCGTGTGGCTCACAGCCAAGGGTCACTGAATATTTGCTTATTTATCCACGAGTCCCTCCACCCAGGGTCTGCCATTCCACCTGACTCCTTCAGAGGGGAGCTTCCTACCCCATCTCTCTCTCTCCTCTGATGATTCCTTCTTCCACACATAGTTACAATGACTATACTAGTTACAATGTATATACTATATACTAGTTACTAGTATAGTCATTGTAACTATGTCACAACGGAAAATAGTATGCCAGCACAGTGTAGAGAGAGAGCACATTTCGGACACACGGACTGAACCGAGACCGGCTGACCGTGGCAATGAACCCGGGCCAGCCTAGTAACAGTCACACTTCCCTCGCACTCTCCTTCCTTTTTGGCTTCCCCCTCGTGTTCACGTTTGGTAGTGACAGTGGTAGGGCCGCAGAAGTATTGACTCGTCCTCTGCTCCTCGGTGGCTTTGGTTCACTACGTAACTCAGCCTTACTTCTTCAAGGGCAGTAGGACATGTGCTTAAATCATTGCTCATATTTTTTTTAATCTTCTTGTAGGAATAAACAACCTTCTACCCTTCAAAGTAAGAGTCTCAATTTGAGGATCTTTTTGATAGAAGAAATCTTGTTTGCTGAAAAACAGCACATAGCATGAACTTGCTAAGAATAGCCAAACAAGCCAGTGGAGAGTCTCCTGAGTTATACAGGAATCAAGTGAAATACAAGTGAGGGAGCCGAATGCATTTCTGACATACAAATCCCTGGGGGGCAAGAGTCACCAAGCTAAAAATAGTCACGTATCCAGTAGGCCTGATGGTGACTCAGAGGATTGCAACTGTCTTATCACCCCTGGGAAACTGGTTCCTGTCCAAATGCAGAACCCAGGCTAGCTTTTGGATTGTGACAGGGTTACGGTAATTCAAGACTGGCAGCAGGCAGGTGTTTTAGTGCTATAGGGCAATTTCCAAGACTTAAGGTGACCCTAAAATTGACGAAGGACGGCTGCTAAGGGCAGGGTGAATTTAACAGATAGTCGTTAATCGCCAGGGCTTTCTTTTCCTATTTGGAAGTGCGATGCCAAAAGGCACCAATTTGAGAGACAAAATTACAAAGAAAACTTTGCATTTGCAGACCGCAATCATGAATTGAAATAACCAGAAAAGCAACACAATGAGTATCATCTGCCATTCACCTTTTTCTTAGCTCTCTTTCAGGAAGCAGCTACGACTTTCCTAGATTTCATTTATCACGTCATGTGTTTGTAACTTGATTGCTTTCTTAAATTCGTTGACATGATCGCCACCATTTTGACTGAAACTTGGAAGGCAGGAATCATCACTTATAGTTTTATCTCACTCCGCGCCCTTACGGTGTGATAGAAACTGGGTTCAGTAACATGACATTATTTAATTTTCTCAGATCACACGAAGTGGGTCCGATCCTTGTTTTCATTTTACACGAGCGAAGTAAGGCTAAGGAAGGGTAACTATAGTCCAGGACTGCAATTGCCACCCACTAAATATTTAGATCTATATGGATTGAGGTGCATCACCTAGGTTACAAATACCGTATTTTGCCCCATTATCTTTAATTTTCTGTCATTGCCCATAATGTTCTCACTTTTCAATCCCAGGATTTAAAACAATGAGCAGGTATTCATGTATTTTAATGATCCTACTCATTTTTAAGATTATAACTGAACATAAACATTTTTTTTGAAGAAAGAGGATAAAGTTATCAACAGGAATAAAGCAGTCTTATTTGTGCCTCCATACATTTGTCGTCCCTCTCTCTGGGAAATATTTTATCAAGACACGTCTATAACAAGGAGGTGCATTTTAAAATATGGTAATTGGAAACCTGGTAAAATATATTTTGCAGTAATGCTAATCATGTGCGTCAAGATAAAGGAAATTAAGGTGGCTTAAGTTTTCAGTTCTCTTCAGAAAAGTCAATTACAAAGCAGTTACGCCGCTGACACTAAACAATAAATCCCCGGATTTAGTTAATAAGGAAAGCTTCCACTTTCTGAAGGTTTGTTTTATTCTTCCAACAGAAGAACCTGATAAAGTCAATTTCTGAGAAAGTAAGGGCTATTTCCATCAGGGATCTTGAAATCCAGATGCATTCTTGATCTCAGCCGGCTTGGATCAGAAGTCACGTGTCCCCCAGGGAAGGCGTCGCCATGAAGGTGCCCCTGGTCCACAATGCTCCTGGCCTTAGTTGGGGACCCTCCAACCTCCAACTCCATGGGTGCCAAAGCGGAGCTCCCCTGGTGTCTCGCTTGGGGTTCAGAATATCCTGAGTCAAACTCACGGTTGGATGAAATCTCTCTGATGATGCACTGAAAATGCGGTCCTCCATCCTGGCTGCATATGGTGATTGCCTAGGGAGCTTGGTCTGACACCAATGCCGGGGCCCGCCCTCAGAGGCCCGACCTAAGCATGCTGGAGTGGGGCCACCGATAACTATTCCATTTCGGTGTCAGTGAACCTCCACGTAGTCACCGAGATGTTCACAGTCTTGTCGCTGTTGGATCATCAGAACCTGGCTGTCCTCCTCTCCCTTTTGACCTTGAACGACAATGACACAATGGCTAAAGCCACGGAGGAAGGGAGTCTTCCAAGGGCAGTGCCTGCTGCTCATCGCTTTTGCAAACAAGCAATTAATAATTCATAACAATTAACTGAGTTACGAGTTTCCCTTTCAATACGTTTCCAAACATGAATAGATTACATGGTAATTGCCATCAAATTTTATGTTCCATTTCGTGTGCCCAATAAAAGTTTATCTTTTGGAACGCACTTTGTATTTCCCTTTGATATATTCATAACCAAATGCAATATGCTATATTAAAATATTTATTATTAGCCTATCAAATATTAACCACTTTTAAATTATATGGATGAAAGAAAACAAATAGGCTACTTGTTTAAGTTTTCATGATTCTCCTTAGTTTAATGTGATTTGGATTTGTAGAATACATGCTAGCAAAAACTGATGATGTGTGAAACTATGGGAGTTCCCACCCCTTATTTAAATTTTTGCAAGCCTCGTGGCTTCGATCCACCATTATCCTAGCACTGTGATTAAAACAAGCAAAACCTGTGAGCTTGCCCGAGGTTCAAGCCCTCACGCATTACCTCACCCTCTGAAGCACACACGTTAATGTGATACGAATCACCATCCCCTGGAGGTCTTATTCACCTGCAGACCAGTCTGGGGCGGGGCCCAGGGCTCTGCATTTCAAACAAGTGTCCAAGTGATGCTGACTGGGGATCACACTCCTAGGGCCTAGGGACGTAGATGAGGACGTGCAGGTGACTTAGCCTCTCACAGCCTCGCTTCACTTACGAGTAAAGTGCAGGTTCAACAAGGCTTTGTAAATTGCAACCCATCATTCCTGGCACACGGTGTACATTTAATGAATGGGACATTGTTGTTATTATTCAATGCAATAAGGAGGGCTCAACTATGTCTTACGATGAGTGCTAAACTGGACTAGACCATCTCAGATACACGGTTCTAATAAGTCAAAGCAGAGAGACCTGTGATGGGAAAATGGAGCCAGGGAGGTGGTACCAAAACCGGTCTTCTCCGATTCCAGCGAGTGCCAGGCACTGTCAGATCTGAGACCTGTCTTGAGCTCTCAGCCCTTAGAGGGCAGGGGTGACATTTCACCCGTCTGTTAGTGCTGAACTTGATCACCATTCCTGGCACACAGTAGGACTTTAAAATTTTCTCAACGAATGATAGTATATAAAATTGTGAATGAGTAAATGAGTGAGTGAATGATCTCATGAATGAATTGAGAAATCCTATAGCCAGCTTAGTTTGCTGGGGAGAATTCAAAAGCTTTAGCAAAACTGTTAAGAGGCCCTTTGGTCACCTCAGTTAAATCAAATTTAGTAACCAGAGGCGAAACGAGGGCATAGTTTTCCTGCAGAGCGTGGTCCGATCTGATCTCACATGTTGTATGTGAAGGAACACGTGAGCATGATCGAGTCCATTCTGTTTGATTAGATGGGCCTCTCAACGTGTGGAGCGTAACTCCTTCCCTCCCAAGACTCTGAGCAGTCTTCGAGACTTCGGAAATATCCAGACCTGATCTAATCAGGTAGAATTTATACATCTGCAGAATTTATGCTCTACAGGCAGGTTAGCACCCCGGGTGCAACATCAGCGGCTCTAATTTTTATTTTAATTAGAAAGAACAGGGGTGCCGCTCTCAGGGGAAACCTTACAGCCCACCCAAATGCCTTCCCAGTGGGCACTGGCAGAAGCTGGCTCAGCTGAGTCATCGGAAATGCTGTGACTGTCACCTGTCATAACATCACCAAGAAACTGCCAGCTATTCCTAGTAACAGGCCCTCCTGTAAACTCCCAAACTTTGTCTTTTTGCACTGAAAATCCATGTGAACAATGCAGTTGTCCATATTATAGATTTTCATGATAAAGAATACAGATTAACATAAGACCAAGTCCATAGTGTCAATGATGCTAATTAAAAAGAGGTCTAACTGTGATTCCTAAAAATAATTACATCAATATTTCATTATTTGTAGTGCTTTGTCTCTGAGACATATGCCCATTTCCCCCAAAGAGTTGTATGGAGCTTGGAAGCATTAACTACACCACATAATATTAATCCTACACTTGTGCAGACTATAGGAAGGAACAATGTTAAAAAATACATCTTAGCAATTATTTCTGTTCTAAAATACCCAGCAATGACCTTGACTGCTAACTACAGCAACGAGTTGGAGATCAAGGTGGGACGCAGAGCAGATGAAGTATTGGACGGGTCAGAATTTCTGTGTTTCTGCCTGTTTCAGATGGAATCTAACTTTATCCAATTCACATCAATTTCTGTGTGTGTATATACGACGGCCTTTCCCCCCCACCTTGCAGCAATGGATAACTGAAGGTTGACTGTACTTTTTAAAAATAGAGAACTTGCGTGGCTGGGCGCCTCAGGGGGTTGGAGCATCATCCCGGACACCAAAAGGCTGTGGGTTCGGTCCCCGGTCAGGGCATATGCCTAGGTGTCAGGTTCCACCCCCTGTTGGCGTGCATACAGCAGGCAACAAATCAACGTCTCTCTCTCTCTCTCTCAAATCAATAAGCGTCCTCGGGTGAGGATTTAAAATAAGTGAACTAAATAAATAAAATAGAGATCTTGACAAAGATGGGACAAAAAGCAGCTAGCACTTACACAGAGTTGGGTCGTGGCGTTATTCTATTCCGCAGGCAGAGCCACACGATCCAGAATTTCCTGGGTTCGGGGGACTCAGCCACACTCAAAAGAGCATTGAGGCAGAAAAGGCATGGGTTCAAAGCACAGGCACGCACTTTATTCAGAATTGTTACCTCTGTTATCGAAGGTGACGGAAAAAAACGCGTCCTCAACTGGATCTGTATGTATTTCCCCCCTGCCTTTGGTGTCGTAGCCTGATGTTATTACTGTAATTCTCTCTTTGTGGAGCTTCCGGCTGACATTCGAGGTGACAGGCTGTCCCTGCACATCGAGACAAAAGGATCCCTCACACCGACAGGAGCATCCCTGATTGCATTATGACCACCCTGGCTTCTCCTTCATTAGCTGCTGATTGTATGAAATTGATGCTGAATTGACTTGGCTGTCTCGGAAGCCTTTCAGTGGTTGGCACTGACTATGATCTTGTCCTGGAAATTACTCGCTCAAAGCCTTCGTGTTTCCGGGAATCCTAACAACTGTCTTAATGCAAATTAGAGCCCAGTAAATAAGAATCAGTTAGGTCCACGTCCCGTGATACTCAGGCCAAGACAGAGGACACACTTCAACGAAATGGATGGCTTTTGTTTTTTTTTTAAAGTGTTCTCTGCTGCCTCCTACTTCTTGTCTTCCCCACTTAACTGAAAAGGTCCTCTGATCGTTCATTCCCAACTGCTGTGCGGGTCTGAGAGCAATCGAACTACGATCTGCAGGCCAAGCCCAGCCTTCCTCCTTGTTGACGGTGCTAAGAATGGCCTTTTTACATTTGTAAGTGATTGAAACAAAATGGAAAGAGGAATGATATTTCGTGATGTGTGAGAATGACACGGAATCCCAATTTCAGTGCCTGTGAATGAAACTCGATGGGAACGCAGACGGCACTCATTGGCTGATGTGCTGTCTGTGGCTGATCTCAGGCGCCGGCAGCACAGGTGAGGGGCTGTGACAGAGGGTTCACGGCCCCGTGTGGCCTAAGAGAATCGCTACCTGGCCCTCTACAGGAGAAGTCTGCTGCCCCCCTCCCCCGGAATAAGTCACCAAAGCCTCTGTCTCCATCCGCAGAGTAAAAATGCCGAAACCCTACAAAATGCCACAGCGAACTCAAGGACCAATAAATACTCACTAATATTGGTTTGCCATTTCTCTCAGATGTGAGTGGGAGAAATTACCCAATTTAAGGCGCAGTTTTGCCATTGCTAAACTGAAGAGAATAATCTTATCTCTCTTGTAAAATAAGATAATGCATTTATATTCTTGCCACATGGGAAATGCATGATCAATAACTATTTTTATTGTTTTAAAATGATCGCCGTGATTGCTCAGCCACTGGTCCACATGAAGACAGGTTCAAGCATCGGTGGGATTTCAGGGTCATGGAATTTCAGACCCACAGGGGGTCCTAGGACGTCGAGCCCCTGCCTCGGACTTTACAGGAGGAGATGCTCAGGGAAGACCGGCCAGGGTTGGGGAGAGGACTTTCCTTGGGAGGTGGGGCAGTCACCCCCAGGAAGGAGGGCCCTGCCTTTGCTGGAATTTAGTTATCAGTGGTCCTCCCATCCTGTTCTACCTGGGGCTGCTCTACCCCAGAATCCCATTGTGATGGCAGCTGAGGACTAGCCCTTCACTTAACTGAGAATTTTTCTCCTACAAGTGGGCTGACCCTTTATCATTTGGGCTGATTTTCATACTGAGATGTTACACAGGCAGTTAGAAGATCCTGAGATTCTCTCTCTCTCTCTCGTAGACACACACACACACACACTCATGCACACTTTCACGGGCGGGTGAAGAATGGCTCAAGGTACAACTCCACTAACGTACTGTCGCAGGAAGGAAGGAACCTCCCGTGTCGCCTTTTCACTTGGCCTCCTGATCACCTTATTCTCAGAGAGGTCCACACGGTGCTTCGCTTCTGGGCTATTCGTAGATACAATTATACCTGCATTCCTGCATGAGCTCTGGCATTTCACACACCTTTCCCTGTTGAACTTGGACTGTCCTATGGTGTGAAATGGTAGAATTCGGGCATACTTGTCCTTGATATTCTCTGCAAACAAATGGGAAAATGAGCATCGATTGCCAAATAAATAAGGGGAGTTGCCCACCCAGGTGGGAGCTGAGGCCCCTCTCTGAGCAGAGCACAGGACAGGTGATTACCGTATTTTGCTGTGTATGATGCACACTTTTCTGACCAAATTTTTGAGAGTAAAATAAGGATGTACATTATACATGGGTAGTACCAATTCTGTATCTATGTCAATGTTTTTAATTCTTATGTTTATGTATTAAAAATGTAACTCTAGAAAGCAATAATGATATCAGTATTCAGAATCATACCCTGGAATACAATAATTGGTTTTATAAAAAAATTGAATTGAAAATTAGAATGAAAATTTTTTCATTTCTTCCAAAATGAAAGTTTGGGCCAAAAATGTGGGTGTGCAGTATACACAGCAAAATACGGTAGTAGGTGGACTGCAGGGGAGAGAGCCTGGGATTGACCCCGGGATTACTGTTCCTATGTCCACTGCCTGCATTGGTCCTATTCAGAGCTGCAGCAGCTCCCGAGCCTCAGGTTCTGAATGTACTGAGGGTCTGGTCCTCCTGCACAGGGTGGTCTGAACAACTCACTCCTTGCAAGCTGCCCCATAGGCCTTTGCTTCCTGTGGTTCCTCTAAAATGGGTCTTCAGTGACGTGAAGCGTTGAAGCCCTTTCCACAGCCCACGTGTCAGCCCTGACCCCTGGCTCACGGTGGCATCAGGCCCCTGACGTGTTAGAAGTTGGTGAGCTTTTCCTTTCCATCCCAGAGTAAAGTCGTGATAAGGAAGGAGGGAAGGCAGGAGCCCACGCTGGAAAGTGACGGCCATTAGCGTGACAGAGCGGTGTGGCCTCATCCTGCTGCGTCAGGAGAAACCTCGTACTGGGAGCCACCCTGGGGTTGGCCCTTCTAGCTGACAAACCGAGACTCCCCCCCATGAGGACGACCCGGCCTATTTGTAATGCCCACAAATTACCGCTCTCTGCCTTCTGTCTTCCTAATATTTCCCTTTTTAAATCACCTCCGGGAGGCTCCTGCTGGGTCTATTTAAAGAGCACTTCCTTCTCCCCCTTCGGAGTTGAACAACAGTAGCTCAAGTGCCCTTCCCAGTATTTGCTTTCCATCGCTGCTGCGGCTGTGGCGCTCAGCACGGGGGAGGAGGCTGGTGTTCAAGTTGCGAGCCAGGAAATTGAAAACTCGGATCTGGGGGTGTCCTCGCTTTTAGCAAGAGTGAGCTAAGCGCTCCACGAGAGAAACGATCCGTCTAGGGCTGCGAGTGCTCAGAAGCATCACAGGCGTCCTTGTGTAGGTGACACGCTGCCTGTCAGTGAATTCACCACGTGAGGTCAACAGGCGACACGCGGACGGGATGTGTTCAGGGACACAGCAAACAGCTGGAGACAGGCAGCTAGAGGCCACTCTGAAAAGTGACAGGTTAGGTTCAAGGCCGCTGTCCAAGGAGCTGTGCTCTCCACCCCAGAGAAGCGACTGGAAGCATCATCTTCAGGATCACACATTGTCAGGTGTGTAGAGCTTAATCTCATACCAGGAAAAAAAAAACAACAGAAAGAAAAGAAAGACTCCTGGACCATCGGAGCAGAAAAGCTTCGATGGGAATTAATCTCTGGAAGGGAAGGAGTAAGAGAAATCTGAAGTCTGACTCTGGGAAACCAGAGTGAGGCCTGAGCACCCGGCCAGTGAGAGGGACGGAGATGACCCTGGTGGTCGAGAGAGCTGGGAGGACAGAAGACCGCTGAGGGCCCAGCTGTGGTTCTTAATATCACAGATGGAGCCGGGCATCTCACGGCATCTCAAGGCCAGAGCCGGAAAGTTGAGAGAGGCCCTCGAGGTCTTTTTACTTGACTTTGCGTGTAAGCAGACTCTCCAGAAAGCATCACTCATAGGAGCCCGTTCAGCTTGCACTTGAACTCCTGCAGAGTTTGGGGATTTCCCACTGCTCAAGGCGCCTTACTGCTGTTCTCAGACAGCGGGAGAGAATGTGCTGGAAAATGCTAAGCTGAACCCCACGGGTCCCCCTGTGACTTCCTGAACCAGCAAGTCCACTTGTTACATAAGAGCCCTCCAAACACTGGCTGACATCTGCACCGTGTGAGCTCGTGTGCCTACCAGCCAGCCTGTTTCACGTCTCTCTGTGCAAAGCCCTCACCGAAGATGGGACTCGCTCACACGTCTGTCTGCTGCTCCCGAGGGCTGGACTCTCGGTGGGCTGCCCAGGGCACACGTCGGGGGGCTGTAAGCCCCTTTGGTCCTTTAGCCCCCGACATGGTTCAGCCTGAAACGGTCTTAGGTTGGCCGCACACGACACAGCACTGCCTGGAACTGAGCCGGACGGCAAGCTCCGGTCTCTACCTCTTACTTCGACCACTGTGAACCCAACTCTGCACCACTCCGCACCTTTTCTGCTTTTCATGTGTTAGCCTTGATGTGCAGCACAGTGTCTAGGATACAGCAGAGGCTAAATAAATGCTCCTCGAAACCTCATCAGACACCCTGCGTATCCCTGTGGGTTACGTTAGAAGTCTTCCACTTGTCTCCGAGTAGTCTATGGAGGGAAATGTGTAGTTCTACTGTAAAAAATCAGTGTGTGTGTGTGTGCGTGTGTGTGTGTTTTAAAGTGGGTCAAAGGTCTTGCCTATTTCTTCCAAGAGTATTTTGAAGTTTTCTTAAGCTTCGGCACCACACCCCTAAAAGGTTTTCAAGGACCTGGCTCTGCTATGTGCCGCTGTCATCTGCAGACGACCAAGGAGGGGTGCTAGTGGCTCCTGGCTGCTTTATCTGCTCTTTTGGGTGAAGACATTCTTATCCACACAAGTCAACAATTAGTAGAACATGTTTTTTTTTAGTAGATATCTTGATATCTGAAAATCCTCCCATTTTCAGAGGATTACGGAGCATTTGGATTTTCTGGTTTGGGTGTAGACCCTAATTAGATATCCTCTACATGGTTGTGTGGTCTATCATACAGTCTCAATACCTTTTCTACAAGATCTTCGGTCTTGACTGAAAATTACATTCACTGTTTCTACCTTCTAATTCACAGTCCGAGTCTATACCTTCTGGATCTATGCCATCCTTCTCTAATTCTACTACATATTTCTTTTCAATAAGTTTTACCCTGTCGGTCTTCATTCCCAGCAGGCGTTACATTCCATCTCCATGATATCTGCATATTCAGCTCTGGTATTAAAAGTTGACATTTGCCCTGGCTGGTGTAGCTTAGTGGATTAAGCGAGGGTCTGTGAACCAAGAGATCACGGTTCGATTCCCAGTCAGGGCACATGCCTGGGTTGCAGGCCAATTCCCAGCAGGGAATGCACAGGAAGCAACCATACATTGATATTTCTCTCCCTCTCCCCTTCCCTTCCCCTCTGAAGAAAAATAAATAAAATCTTTAAAAAAAAAAAGTTGACATTTGATTATCCTGGTAGGCAGTACAAAAGCCCCTCCTCAAAGATGTCTACATCCTAATCTCTAGAATTGGTTCCCGGACAGGACAAAAGGTACTTTACAGATGTGAGTAAATGAAAGAAAGACTTTGAGATGGAGAGATGCTCTTGGATTATCTGTGTGCGCCCCATCTGATCATAGGGGTCCGTAAGAAAGGAAGAAAGACACAGAGACTTGGAAAGTCCCTGGCTTTGACAGAAGAGGAGGGGGGCCACGAGCAAAGGAATGCAGATGGCCTCTAGAAGTTAGAAAGAGTGAGGAAAAAGACTCTCTCCTAGAGTCTTCAGAAAAAAATGCAGCCCTGTTCATGACCTTGATCTTAGCCCTGTGAGACCCTTGTTGGGCTTCTAACTGGAACGGTGAGACAGGACCTTGCTGTTGTTTCGAGCTCCCGAGTTTGGGGTAATTTATGGTGCTTTTCGACAACAGCTGTCGAAATGAGTACAGGTGTGCATTCTCTGGGAAGGGACACATCGCCAACAGCCAACATGAAGTTTTGTTCCCTAAACTTTCTCGTATTCTTCTTCCAAGAATAACTGCTGTCATTTTTTTAACTCTATGGTTTGCCACAGTTTCTGATTTTACAATTGTATGAGGGCGTCCTCCCTGTATTCCACTCAAATGCAATAAAAACCTGTGTGACAGACCAGTGGGGCTCCTACTAAGCACATTTTCCTGTCTGGGGTAATACGTGTCTGATCCCTCACAAGACCCACGCTCTGATTCAGTCGGCCGTGGTCCAGCAACTGGCTCCAGGCTTGCCCTTACTGTGCGTGCTGCACTCTCGGTTTCCCGCACACACTGTTGTCCTGCAAAATCCTAACATTTAACGATGTCACCAAATCTCTTGACTTTAACCTGGAGGTACCCTACTGTGACAGGTGTTACCCTATTACTTGCTGGATCTTGGAAGCGGTCTCAGAGATCCCAGGGATAGGCCTACGGGATCTTCACGGAGTAGCCATTTACCAACGGACGGAAGAAAGTCTGTGTTTTCAGACAGGATGTCTGTCCTGTGTGGGTGGGTCTGAGGGAAGGAAAGAAGATTCCAGGGTGAGACAAAACTATTGTGTGCTCAAATACGTATTTGAAAAACGTTAGATTTATATAGCAAATCCACTCTCATCCTGTTCCAGAACTTTCTTTACAGAGCAGCCAGAATAATCTTCCTAAAATGAAATCTGATCCGTTCATTCTTCTGCTTAAAACGGTATGATGGGTCCCGTACCTCCTCTGCTTGGCAGTTCCCACGTCTCCTCCCTGATGAGGTGAAATGCCTTAGGAAACCACACGATCTGTTCTCTGGTTGTTTTTTCGACATCTTCCCTGCCTTCCCAGTGCACACACACAGTCGAGCACACCCCCATTCATATCCAAATCGTATGACATTTCTGCAAGAACACAGTGTGGCAGCTCATGCACCTATGCCCAGGAAGTTCCGTGCTACCCTGGACAACTCAGGCAGATCCTTCAGGACCCCACCAAATGCCACCACTCTGGAACCCTGACTTCCCATCCGGGGACTTCCCATCCCACTCAGAACACAGCTCTTCCTTTCTCCTGATCACCTGTCAAAGTGGTTGGGTGGCGTGTCCGCCTCTCATGCCAGACTGCGAACTCCACGCCCACACGTCCTGCAGCCTCTGCGGGTAGCTCAACGCCTGACTCACAGCAGGTACTCAAGGAATACTCAAGAGGACAAAGCAGTCACTCCCGTAATCTCCCTGACCCTCGCACCAGAATGTGAGGAGCTGGAGCCGAGGCTCGGGGGGTCTTATATATGGCACAGTCCTCCCCTGGGGGGGCCACACCTAAATCCAACCTTCCAGCTCCAGAGAAGAAAGTTTGGTGATGTTAAATCATTTTACAACACTCCAGTAATTAATACAGAAAAGTTGGGTTCGGCTTTTTTGGGAATACATTTCCCCTAAGGCAATGTATTTCCTTCCCCAACGTCTTTCCCGTTCCTTAGGTCCCAATGCATCAGGAGACTTGCTTTTTGAGAAGCATGTCTTCACTACAAAGTCACCTTACATGGTTTTGGACTGGCCCCCGCCTGCCCCTTCTTCTCTCCTCCTGACTGCTGGCCTTGTCTGAGCCCCTACATGCACATGCCCCAGACTGATGACTCTTCTCCGAGTCCTGGCCCCTCCCAAGGCCCCTGGGACCCGCCAACTCCTCTGGACCCCCACGGTGCTTTCTGGAAACCCACGGCATGTTGGACTCTCAAACCATGACCTCAGGCAGAGCTCACACTCAGGTGTGCTGCCTGACTTCTGACCATTGGATGGTCTCTCAGTGCTATGCTGGCGATGCTCACCCCCCAGCTCCCCGATCCCATCCTAACCTTGGCCAACTCAATGCCAACATTCTCAACCTATCACACGATTCACTGACGTCCGTGACATTAGTCATGGACATCAGGACATTTCACTTTGGAAGTTTACAGGTCGCTCTAAATGCCACAAATAGCTAGCAAAATATTCTGTGTAGCCCTGGTAGAAATGGGCTTTCAACAGTTCCTGCTGCTGACATTTTTTTCAAGTGAAAAAAAAGCAGAGAAACCTCTAGGGCTGTGCTGTCCAGTATGGTAGACATACGCGGGTCATCAAGCCTTGCAATATGGCTAGTCCTAATTGAGCTGTTCTGTTTAGGTACAAAGCACACATCCGACTTCAAAGGCTGTAGGGAAAACATGAAAACCATATCCTTGATCATTTTCAGGTTAGTTATATGCTGAAATGACACTGTTAGATATTTTGGGTGCAGCCAGTGGCTCACATTAATTTCTATTTTTGTTAATGTGGATAACAAGACACTGAAGGTTACATATCTGGCTGGCACGATTCTCTGCTGGACAGCGGCTGCTCTAGAGAATGTTCCTGGTGGCTCTCTAATGTGAGTAAGCCGACTACGAACGGATAGAATGCGAGGTCAGTGCAGAATTAGAAAGCAGAAAAGGTTATGAATGACAGAAGGAAGCTTCCGCTCAGGCTTTTAAATTTATGTTCCCTGAACACGCTGACCTACCCCCTGCCCTGACAAATTTTTAAGAAGGTCTGATCATCCTCAGTGACGTGAGGCCGAACCACGCTGCCTGACTCTGTCTAAGGCTTGGTGAATGGCGCCGAACCTCGGAGGCTTGAAACCGGCATTGATTTTTGCCATTTATTTTTCCCTGGCATTTAAATATCCCTTAGATTTATTACCTTTTGGTTTGGGGTGAAGACTCAGCGATGGGTATGGCAGCAAAAGCAATGATAAGTTATGCAGAATATCATTTAATTTATGCACTCTGGAGCTCCGGGGTACCTTATAGTTCAAGAAATATATTACGCACATACATGGCAGCCTTCATTTTGTGGCGAGGGGTTTTCAAGCTGGGTCCCTATTGTGCACTAAATTTATGGTCTGGCCCCATACACGGATCTGCGTACAGTATTTCAATATAAGTTGTTCCAGGCATCAGAGGGATGGCTCTCTCTTCTATCTGTAGGCCGGGGCATTGAGTAGCTATTTGATTTTGTTTTTTAAGGATAAATATGGATAGTTAATGCTTCTAAATGAAACTGAAGAAAGAAGAGTCTATTCAGTGAACATAAGGTGATATAAACATGCTTTCATTCTTTGCTATGATGTGTTAAGATGAGGAGGAAGAAAGAAAAGAAAGTGGGAAAAAGGAAAACGAGGGGGGAAAAATCCCAAATCTTTTCTAAAGCAAGCTTTGAAAAATATCTTGACTTTAAAAATGGATGGAGAGCTACTTCCAGAACCTGTAAGGAAAATGGCATTTGGATTGGCAGTCAAGACACTCTTGAACTTCTCTCTCATATCAGCGGCAATCTTGAGTTTACCTAGATGGTGGCAAAGGCTTTCCAAGCTCGCCAGCGGCTGGGTCTTTTTCTGCTCTGGGCCGGCCGCCGTGCGCTCGGCCGGGACGCGCGCAACAGCCATGCGGCAGGCAGGGGGCAGCGCCCCGCGGTTACTTACGTTGACAGCCGGCGTGCCAGGAATTTCCCGGCAGACACTCATCACACTTAGGCCCTGTCGTTCCAGTCTTACACTCACAAAATCCCGAGCCATTACAACGTTCATGGACCGAGCCCAAAGGGTTACAATAACAGTCTGCAGAAACAAGACGACAAGGCTGGAAACGAGTCCGCACGGCCCAGAGGTTACCCACACGCGCACGCGCGCGCCAGCGCCAGCGCCGCATCGCTCACTTAGAGAGAGATGCCCGCTAATGAAATGCTTTGGCAAATACGGCTTTTGCCGGCCCATTTATTTATGTGCCCGGCCTTGCCTGGTATCATTTTTATGACCCGGGAAAGCCATCAACGGCAACCTTCCGAGGAAATACGACATAGTGTTCTCCACCGCTAACGGATCATAATGGAGGCCCCGTTTGTCAGGGCATTTTTTGATGGGCTCATGAACACCGTGGCAACTGTGTATATCAAGGATAAATCAATATGCCATCAGTGTAAAATCTGTTTTAAATTATTCAAACGGGCTTGTCTGTTACCCTCCATATCTGAGAACTGCTGAGCACTTCGAAAGTGCAACCCGGATGCACTCTGTTCATTCCCAGGCAGTGTTGACTTTACGATTTGGGACAGCTTTTAGAAATTGCATCTACTGGGCCTGCTAGTGCAGCTTTTATGCAGCGTAGATGAGCAATCAGGAACGAGAAATAAATTTTGCAACCCCAAGTAACTTCCAACACGAGCATCGTTTGAGATATATCTTTCATTAAAACGTCGGCTGGCAGGACAACGTAAGTTTGCGTAATAAAAAGCAAATCGAGTATTTTCTCCGTGATTCCTCGTGCATTCTTATATGGGATATTTTTGCTTCCCAAGTACTGTTTTGCTGAAAGGCTGAACCAGGACTCCACAGGCTTCCACCAGCCTGACAGGTAAAAACAGCTAGTTTGCAGTGTGTGGAATTTTCAGGAAAGTTTCTTTCCTTCTTATCCCACTGGAGAATCGTGGGCAAGTTCTTATGCCTCTCTGTCTCTCACTTTCCTTATTTAAAAACGACCTGATGAAGAGGTTTTCTTGTTAAAACAAAGAAACAAAAAAACAAATAAAATCATACCAAGCAAACAACTGAACAACCAACCATGAAAGCCACCTGAGAATTTCACTTTCATATCATTAAATTTAACATCTATTAGTGGTGGAGGCTCGAGGGTTAACATTATAGGGAGAGCCAGAGGCCGGACTCGAACTGTTTTTGTCATGGGAACTAATTAGATGATTTCTGCAAAGAATGTGGAGTACCTTTAATTGTGATTTATTTCATGTTGATTGTCTTTTTTCTTTTTAGTTCAGCATTCTTCTGATACAAACATTTATAAGACTAATAGTGACATAGAAAATAAAACTAAATTAACTCTACAATGCTCTCTCCTTGACTGGCTTGGTTTGTCCTTAATAACTACCGTATTTTTCGGACTATAAGATGCACCCCCCAATTTTGGGAGGGAAATGGGGGTGCATCTTATAGTCTGAATGTAGCTTACCTGGCTTGCTGTGGGTGGGGGGGGTGGCCTATGTTATTTATGTTATTAAATATTTTACAACATTTTTTGCTTCAAATTGTTTTTTTTCTATTTTCCTCTAAAACCTAGGTGCGTCTTATGGTTCGGTGCATCTTACAGTTCGAAAAATTCGGTAGTTTTATTTTAATTGGCATTTCCTATTTTAATTGTGTATAGGGGGTTGTTGAAAAAATTTTTAAATGGTAGTTTGTGGTGGCTTTGGGATGTTTTCCTGTTCATATGTATATTATAAGGATGTACCTATCCCAAAACTGTAATATGTTTTTTACTGTTGAAAGTGTACATGTTGACAATAAATCACCAACATTCTGCAAGCCAGGTAGTAGAATTTTTTCTGACTGACATGAAGTTGAGTAGTATCTTTACCAATTAGCCCATAAAAATTGATTAATATAAGGTTTTAGATGCAAAAAAATATATACACAAAAGTTTTTTAACGTAAAATATCTAAACCATGATACATCCCAGTGGTTGTCATAGGAAAAGGTGGAAAGTGTAATGTTACTCAAACAGTCATGCAAATAAGTGAGAAGAAGAGGTAAGGTCTTACACCCCACCTTATGTACCACTAATGTGTTTTTTAAACAAATATCATTCATGGGACGATGGCTGATGGTAGGTGTGGGAGATGCAGGTGGCCTTAGAGAGTTATATTTTATTTCATGAAACTAGGAAGAATATGCAGGATTCCTAGACTGAAAAACAACATGAACCACTCTGGAGGTTTGATAGGAAGTTATACTGCAATTAATGTATGGGTTCAAAGTGTCTTATGTTTGCTTTGCTCTGAGAAGGTCCTGCTAATGACCTGATCTTGGGTTTCAAGGGGAATAAAAAAAAATACATTATCATTGAGATATGTTTCGTGGCAACTGCCCCGTGTTTCCCTGAGGTCAAGCTTGTTTCCGGGAATTACTAGCAGTGATTACCCAAGGTCACACACCGGTAATCTGCCAGCTTCCTGCTTAATGCTAGAGTTTCTACGCAACAGAAGCCTGCAGGGATGTCATCCTCAAGTCACTGCTGCATCACGCAGGGTGAGTCCATGCACCTTTGCAGGCATGGCTGTGCTTGCAATGTGCGTGAAAATGGGCAGGTCCACCAGTCACCACAAAGCAGCAGTCACTGTGGCAATGTGGGATATAAGCTACGTTTTATATTTGCCGTAATATACAATAATGCAGGGAGTTAAGACATCTATTTCAACAGAGCCCACATTTTGTCAAAGGTGTGGGCTGGTGCCCAGTGGATTGATTGCCAATTGTTAATACACGTGGGGAAGTGCCTATTTTTTAAAAAAAAATTAGAGAAGACTTAGATGAAGTTGCAATTTTTTGGAATTATTGCCTAATTCTGTGGAAATGACTTGGGTACATACCCATGCATTTTCATTAGTGCTTTCTATTAAAAAATGGCATAAAAGTGACCTCTCAATTACCTGCAGGTATCCTCTCCAATTTAATTCTCAGTCCTGCCCCGAGCCCTTTGGGGAGCTTAAACGTGGAAAATAGTGACTGGTTCATGCTGACCCTCGGGGCAAACCGGGGCAAAGGCGCCGAGAGCTTCCCATGGACTCAAGAGCAAACCCCAGCCTCGGCGTGTACGCAGGCAGCACCGAGTTCTCTGCGCTCAGCCGCCGACGTGGGAAAACTGGCACCTAATTGTTATGGACTCATCGTATGGACACAGAGACTAAAGTCCAAAGACAGACCATAGCACGCACCAGCCAGCCAGATTTCTCAGTTCATTCTTTAAAAACAATGTTACTCCTCAGGAAAAGGGCAACAACTTAAGGAATTTTGGTCTGTGAGGGGATATGGTGGCTCCTTTAATGGAATCTAAAAACGTTCATCTTTGTGCATCCCGATTCCTTTTCTTGGTTTCAAGACTATGAAATAAATGCTCCCCAAATATTTGTAATTTATAAAATTCCCCAAAAGTTTGTTAGTTAACCAACTTTCCAGGAATGGAAAAAATAACTGCTCTTGATTTTTAAAAAAGGAATAAATATGAAGATGTATATTAAGCTTCCCATATTTCATCTGTGGTTTATGTGATTTAACAGACAATAGTGGACCAGGCTGTCCTCTTGTCTTGGATGATCAAACATGGATTTAAAACAAAACTATATTTCTGAGTACTAGGTAGGAAGTTAGTGTAGATTTTGTCACTCACAGATGACCATCGGGGCTGGAAAAAGGCAAAACTTCATCAGAACAGCATCCTCTGAGTAAACATAGTGAGGGATTGTTAAGTTACCTGCCTTGAGGGATGCTATGGAATAAAATCTTCTCTCTTAAAGCCCTTTTCTTTGACTTATTTCAAATAATATGAAAATAAATTATATAAAACACTTTAACCTTGTGTGATTTGTAGATGTGAGTAGGTTTTATTTCTGTGTTCCTACTTAATTTACCTTTTGTCTTGTTTCCATATTTATTGTACGACATTTATATATTTTTACAAGTGACATTCAGCAGTGTGGCTCTGAATTCAAAATTCAGACAGCTCCCTATCTTTTGGTTTTTATTAATATCCTCAAATCTTTGTACCTCGGTGTTATAAAGAGAACTGACCTTCTCCTGCTCACACGCTCGGAGTAGAATCGTGGTTGTCACTCAAAAAGCATTTGGTAAATAAAAGTCTCGAAGCTTAGCTTTGCTACTTGTGTCAGGGTCATTGGGAGAAAGTACTCAAGCTTTGCTAATACTGTGTGATTTGGGTCAATTTGCCTTACTTTTTTCAACTAGAAAATAGGGGAAATCATCAGTGGAACACTTACTACCCCCCGTGGTTTTGTTAGTGAGAATCAAGTGAAAAAAATTATTTACAAGTCAGTCCACAGGTCACCAAGGGTTTCCTGTGCATCCCAAATGGTCCCCCTGTGGCCAGGAGTTCTCAGATGACTTACCTAAGACACACAGCTATTAAATAGCACACCGGGACTTGAACCCAGTTCTCCGGCCTCTAAGTCCAGTGATTTCTCCACTAATTCACAAATAATAAGTAAGAAAGTCTTTGAAAAACAGGAAATACTGTAGGCATACACAGTATACATAAACTTGGCCAGATCGAATTCAAAACAACTTCTACAGCTATTTTAACGAGACACTTGGCAAGTACCTATATGACCTTGGCAATCCAATCAGAGAAGGATAATTACAGGTTGATTGGACCCATTTTTTTGATGAAAAGACCATCTGTCACTTTTTAGCTCCTATATTTTGTTGCAAGTGGTCTCTCTGTGAAAAATTCTACCTTTAAAGTTGGTTGTCCACGTGATTACTTACTGGTGTGGTAACAGACACGTACCCTTCACCATGTTAAATATATGCATCTCTTCCAAGTAAATTAGGAAATGAAATTCCATTTATTGTTTCTTACTTTTCCATCAGCTCTCTCTCGCAAGACAGGTCCCACTATGCACAGGGTAGGAGAAAGTACTTTGGATGGGAAGGCCTCCTGATTCTTTCTGGTCACCATGTTCGATATTCATGGTGAGGTCCAGGGACTCGACCCTTCGGACTCGGGTTTCTCATGAAGCTAAGAGAATTAATCATCTAGAATAATTTTGACAAATTGATTCTCCTTTTGGGGACTGTAAAAAATTCAATAAATGGAATTTCTTTACAATGGATGAAAAGGTCAGGCAGACTTCTACATTACCAATTAATTGCAAACAGTAATATTTTTATCAATTAATATTTCTTGATTACCAATTACGTGCAAGAGTTCATATCCTAATTTCTCACATCTATAATTAATCCCATAAAATGAGTTTCTGTTTTGAATGTTGAATGCATAACTTAATTTTAAGATTAGGTTGAAATGACCAGGTTTTAAGAATTCATGCAAAAAAAAAAAGAAAGAAAAGAAGACAGAAAAATGGAAAATTCTTTATCACCTAAACATGTTTCAGCTCATTATCTTTAAAGCAACAGTAATATAACGGCTCAAAATATATCCCCCAACTATGAATGATTTCAACCAGCACAAGCGAATGATGAGTCTACCACAAGGATGTTTCTCCGTTGAGAAAGTTCTTTCTGGCTCAGTCGTGGTGCCCATCACCAGCCTCTCCACTGTAAAGAGCTCCCCATCGCGCGAAAGGCACAGAACAGTAGCTGAAATTATAATGGGACTGACCTATGCATACATTCTCATCGTCCAGCTGTGCAGAAGCATTTCTGAAGTAGCCCAGCCTGCATAACTCACAGTGCTGCCCTCTAGTGTTGTGTTTACAGCTCACGCAAATGACTGTATTTAGCAGATCGATATAACTGCATCGATTGGAGTGGCCGAAGCATTCACAATCTTGCAAGGAAGAACAGAAATGTATACAGAGTGTATACGGTAGCAGAGTAATAGCACACTGCATGCTCGGATCACATGAGGAGTGGAAGAAAGATGGCGGAACGGCATCACATGTACGCGACTCAACAGGACACATGGCGAGCGCAGGTGGCTGTGATTGGCATGGAGGTAGCATCCGTTTCAAGCAGGATAGAAAGGTTGAACATTCAGAACAGGACTGGAGAGTGAGAATTCTTGGCAGACAAGATGAACAGAAGCATTTGCAGGTGCACACCTTTTCATATTTGGGAAGGACTGGTTCCCATTAATGCAAGAATCTAATTTTTGCACACTGAGAACTTTGCTGTCTCTGCAGCACTTCCCCCGTTTTCTCTTCAAATGTGCATCTTACAAAAGAAGTTGGGAGGTATGTGAGGCCTAAGACCTGAGCCTGTCATCACCCGTGGCCCCTTGGTTTAGGGTCTCACCATCAATTATGTCAAGGGGGTAACCCAGCCAGGGTTTCACAGAAACCATGGCCAACTTAACAGGTGTCTAGACAATGGCACATTCTTTATTTGTGAGGTAGCCCCAAATGCTAAGAGGAAAGATGGCCTTGGGAAGCCTTTCACCAGGCCACATCTGCACGTCTGCTTCTGCGTGAGAGAAAATATAAAAAGCAGGGAGGTTATGTGTATAAACGAGGGGCTCTTCACATTTCTTTTTTCCCCCAAGTTTCGAGCTAAGTCTGCTACAAAAGGAAGACCAGGCAGCTACCATGTCCCCAGATTTTTTCCCTTTGTCTCCTCAAAATGTTGGAGGTGCCTCTGAAGCTTGGGGGTGACAATGATAAGAACCGGACAAGGAGATGGAGAAGAGAGGATGGCAGCAGGGGAAGGGTGCGGAGCGACTGGGTCTTTCTCCCTGCTGCATCTCAACCAAAGCAAGAAGTTGTTCATCTAGTTCAATCTTTTAAAAAGAACTGGTAAAGACAAAGCCTTTGTGGGTAGCAATAACCATCAAATCAAACCCCCCCCCCAAAAAGAGGTGAGGATAACAAGGTGGGGAATCTAATTTGTCTTCTCAAAATATGGGGGTAGACCTAGCTGGGCATGTTAGGAGAGGGTCAACCATGATACTGCAAACCTTGTTTATCTAAAAATACTCTTCCTATGTCCAGTGTTTATTTTAGCTCGCTAGGAAGCCACACACAGTCACTATCTGAGTCCGCTCATGCATGCAAGCCTCCATCCACTCATGCATGCGTGCCTTCATCCACTCACGCATGCGTGCCTTCATCCACTCAATAGATACTTTATTGGGTCGGTCTACCCTGCACCAGACATTGTACGAGGTGCTGAGTTACCCTTTTGGCCTAGATAAAATTTTGGAAGTACTGCACTTAATGCCCAGAGTAAAAAAGAATAAGCGTCACCAAACATGAATAAGGAAGAATAAGGAAGGGAGACTGGCCTTCTTCTCTTCTGTTTTTGTTTTTTTAAATTAACCTGCTGCTACCCATCAGGATGCCATGGATTCATCTACTGGAGAGCCAGACAGAGAACCTCCTTACTGCTCTGCTGACACGCCCAGCACTTGCCCGGCGCCTCTGACCTTGCTGTTACTCTGTCCAGAACACTCCTCCCCGAGACATCCCTATGACTCGCTTCCTCCCTTTTGTTTTCATGCTATGCTCAAAGAAAATTCTGTGACCGCTCTACTGAAACAACAACCCCGAACCTAAGCACATTAATCCCCCAACTTCCCAGGCCTGTTTAATTTTTTTCATAGAATGTATACTGCCCGAAAACTACATTTAGAAAGAGATCTTCCCTATACTCGATTATAAACTCATGCGTGCAGACCATGTCTGTTTTGTGCACAGTTTGACCACAGGTTCAGAACATCACCTGGTGCATATTAAACACTCAAGGAAGGTTGCCAGGTGGGTGACTCAGTGAATCAATGATGGTCCTGAGGCACCCTCCTTTGGGGGACAGAGGAAGATACCGAGGAAAACTACGTTTCAGTTCATTCCTCCACCATTCCGATTCCATACGCGTCTGCCTACATCCTAAGTATTAAAGGGTTTAGAAAAACAACAGCAGCACAACAAGACAGAACTGAATTACTCATTATTTTAGCAGAGAGTTGACTATATGTCTACGCAGGTTGATTTGGGCAGGAAAAGGCTGACTTCTGAAAATTTCTGGGGTTTTTTAAAATATGATTTCTCCATCTCAAATTGCATTGTAGACTATATGTATTTTTTTCAGACAGATTTGAATTACTGTTGTGCACACACCCCTAGCTGTGGCCTCGCAAACTCATTGGCGTGGCGTGGCGTGGCACAGAAGACACCGTAAACCCCTGTTTACCCCTGTTCGCTGAGAAGCACCTTCTGCCGGGGGACAACGTGAAGGAGGCCCGTCCTGCCAAGTTCAAGGCAGGGTGTCTCAGCCTTGGCACTACTGACATTTGGGGCCAAATGATTCTTTGTTGTCCTGCTTATTATAGGATATTTCAGAAGCATCTCCGGCCTCTACCGCCAAGCTGTGACAACCAAAATTCCCCTGGGGGACAAAATCCTCCATAAGACATATGTGAGATTGTATAAGGCAGTTATGCTAATACAGTACTTAGTGACTAAGTCACGGCGATGAAAGCCGGAAGGTGGCGGAAGAGGGCGTGTTCAAAGTTGACTTTCTCGATGAGAAAAGACCCAAACCTCTCCAAGGCTTAGAGGCTCTGAGACTGGGTGGGGAAGACGGGGCAGGTGGGAGTTGCAGGGAAACAAAAGGTTGCAGAGAGAGTATGGAAGGAAAAGGATGCTAGGAAGAGGAGGGGGTTCGATGTCCCCTTGGTGCCTTCTTTCTTACTGGTGCCCACGTGGCTTTCAATGACATTATTAATTCACCTATGTCAATATAAGACAAAGAGCTCAGGATGTGGCCCCGGGGAATTTTTTTTTTTGCCTAATGAGGAAAGCTTATTCAACGTTAGCACTGGAGAAAATTTACTGTAGATGCTCAGAAAGAAAGGGTTAGGAAAATGACATTAGAAAGATAGAGGGTGAATGAATTAGAACTCTAGAAATACATTCCCGTCGCCGCATTAGCAGGGTCGCCCGGCCTCCAAAGGGGCCTTCCCGTTTGCCTGGTCCTCTAACCCAACCGCAACCCCAGCCCTGCACCTCACGACTTGTCCTAGGCTGTGAAGCTCTTCTAAACGCATCATTGGGTGACCAGGTGTGGTAATTCTACTTCACTCAGTGGGGTGGCTTCTTCCTGCCTCCAGAGATGTGTTTGGACCTTATTATTGCTGCGACACCAAGAAACCAGAGGCTCAATGAGAGAGGGTCCAATCTCAGGTCGAGGGGCCTCTGGTCTCTCCAGTGTGCTTGGCATGGCATGAACGAGAGGGGCTTTGTGACAGTCCCCGCTGCTTCCTTTCTCCCTGGCTTTGCAGACCTGCATGTCGTGGGTGAGGAGAGATACCCCGCTGTGGCCCCGTGGCTGCCTTCTGACAAGTGCCCACGCCCCAGTAGGCTTGGTAGCCTGGCCGGGAGCCGCTCTGCTCCAAAGGAACTCAGGTTCCTACAGTTCAGATCCATTTGGATCCCCCTCAAAAGGGCACCACCGGTCTTGGTTGGCTATGTAGGCGCGCATTGTGAGGGGAGAGGAAGATGTGGTTTTGATACTATCATTTTTGCCTGACCCATTTCCTCCTTTTCTCTACATGCCACAGAAGGACCGATTCAACGTTAAATAAAATCTGGAAACTAGTTTGACTACATTCGACAAGGAATAGCGAAGCTATTATGGTCAAGTTCACCAAGTAGTTCAAAGTAAACTCAGACTTTGTTAATAAAAATGTTTACTTGTAAGAGGTGTTTCCTTAAAAAAAGAAAAAGAAAAGAAAAACCATAACATCTGCCCAATAGTCCCGGGTGGAAAACAAGACGCATAGGTCACATAGGAAGGAAGTTACGTTTAAAAGAAAAAAGTGAAATAAAAACAGAGGTCGTTCAGTTTCCTGAGAAATCTTCATTCTCTGAATGACAGATGCTAGCTGGAATGGGCCATTCATGAGACACACTGCCTTTCATTTAAAGAACGTAACATAATTATTATTTCTGGGTCATGATCGGTGCTTAACCCAGTTCTGTTTTCCACTGGTATTTGTCCCAATGCACTTCAAATAATGTTTGGAAGTAGAAGTTCCGAGAGACTCCATTTGTTCCAGTGTCACAAGGGCACCGCATCCAGAGCCTGCCATTCTGTTTGCATGACAAGCTTCCCTGAAACTCACTCGAAGTGAGTTTCCGTATTTTCGGTGCAAATGAATCACAGCGTTAATACTCTAGCATTCGAGCTGAACAGGAACCTGAACGGTTATAACTCTTACCCACACATGAATCTTTCAGAAAATGAATGGTGCAGCATTGTTAATTTGCAGCCAATTTCTCAGGTTTTTGTTTTTCTCTTACAGATGACATTTTCAGTATTATCGGATGCATTGGTCAGTATCAGTCAACATGCCTCACCGGTAAGCTGATGGGTACACTTCACAGATATTCCAGATTCATACAGTGCAATGTTTCACAACACATAACACCATGAAATCACTGTATGAATCCAAGAATTCCTACCTCTCTTGTGGTTTGCAACTTGAACAGAAGAAACTGTTGACAAAGCTACTTTGGGAGCAACTGGATAGGTTTAAAAAAATGAACAGCACATTAGAAACAATCGTGACACGTTCAAACTGCAATAAGTTATCATCAACCCACTTGGAAAGTAGCCCTAAATCAAGAGACTATTTGTATCTGTTCTTTCTGAGAGTTTGTTTCAGTCGCAAAGGAATTCTGCCTTACATTTGGCTGGGAATGGTTTAACATGGTCAGAAATGACGTTTGGAAGCTTTATTTTCAGGGGCAAGAATAATGACCACTTAAATCAAGAATCCAGGTGTGCAAAGATTAGTCTGGAAACAATATGCATCCCGGAATTCCCTGCTGTCCCTCTCTTAGAATAGTGGTTTGTGCCATTGCGTTCATTAGCTGCGTCATTGCCTCAGGTCACCAGGTCATCCCCTCTGTGTGACTGCAAGCTCCTCTACATGTAAACCAGGTAAGACTAGTTTTGTAGAACTGATCAGACATCTCAGAAAATCGCCAGCGTAGTCAACCATTCAGCAGCCTCTGCACCTCGGTCTCAGAGTCACCTCAACTCTGTCTACCTCTCAAAAATGTGGTCTTCTTCTCAGTATTTATTACCTTTGTGATGACACCAATTTATCAGTAGGGCTGTTTCTTTAAGTTGGCCTGTTATTTCTTTTCCAATTATTCATGAAGAGTTGCTTGTGAAAACAGCCAAATAGAACGGAGCCTGGTGTCCTTTGCAGATGTTGACAAGATAAATTACAGCTGCACAGAACTGGCCTCCGCTGGAAAGTGCACCTGAAGCTATGATGTCAAGTCTGAGCACTTTATTTAGCGGTGCTGCTTCCCAAATAAATTCATCAGAACTCATTATCAACATTCTGAAACAGTGAGGCTGGCGATAACTAAAGACATTTCTGAATGCTGTTAGTCCTGTGACCCTCACTGAAAACCCAGCAAAATAATTAAATGGGTCTGTTTCAGGTTTTGAACAGCGCATAATTTTGCTCATCTCGAAATTCACGGGGAAGAAGTGTTCAGTATCAGATCCCGCCTTGTGTGATCTGCGGAGTTCTGAAATCCAGTGGGACCTGCGCGGTGACATTTGACAAGGGTCTCGCTGACCGTGCCGAGGAGTACAGCCACTAAACCTCGCCCGAACCCTCCCAGAATTCCACTGATACGGGTGGGTTGGATCTGTATTTCTTGCACATATCCATGCAGAAACTTGGAAGAATTCATTTGAAACAGATGATTAAGATAATTCTATTTACTAGTAATGTATGTATCTAGGACAGTCTCGATTTCGTCACTCTGATCAAGGGCTGAAAATGCAGTCCTTCCAAACTGACTCCTCAACACACGGCTAATACATTTTGTTTTGCTTAGCAGCTGTATTCGGCTTTGTCCCTTTGCCCATTTCCTCCTTCATCTGTATTCATTAGAATTTAAAAGGAACATCCTGTATGTAATGAAGGCAGGTAAAGCCAGAGATGCACCTTTTTTCTGAGAAGGAAGAAGGCAAAAGAATACAATTTCTATCAACATAAACTCCTATTTATACATGTCTATGTATAGCTGTGGGCTAGGTGTTAGTGTGAATTGAACATCACGCTGGATCTTACGAATTTCATCGCCCAGGTTTTAAAAGTTCTATTTCTTCCTGTGTCACCACACTGCTTGCTGTCTGTCAGTCTCTTTTAGGTATGCATTTGTTTAGTTTTGAGGTTAAAAATTCAGAAAACAGGGACTGCCCTAAGGATGGACAGAGCACAGGCTTCCCTCAGTGCCAGTGGAAGGGGTTGTGAATTCCTAAAAGGCACAAGCAGGAAAGTCCAACGGGGAAAATACACTGTGATTGATATCGGAGTGGGGGCTGGGGGCGGGGGGAGGGGAAGAGAGAGAGGCAGATCTCTGTGAGTCAGTACTTTACAACAGGACAAGAAAACGGGTCTCCTTAGGGGCTGCAGTGTTGTCTTTACATTTATTTTCCCCAAACCTCAACGCAACCGATACAGCCGTTGACTGAACATAAAGGGAGACAGTGGAGGGACGCCTTTGGCACTCACAGTACGCAGGACTTGTTACGCTCCCTGTAAATTCAATCAAGTGCTTGTAGCTCCTATGCCATCTCGTTCCCCACCCCTAGATCTTTGACGGGTGTGTTTGGGGGGCACTCTCCATATCAGAAAAGAAATATTCGAAGCATGACTCTTTCAAAGACATGACATTTACAATAATGCTCTTATTTCGTGCTAAAAAGATAGCATGTGGGATTTTCCCCCTCCATAGGTGGGACTTTTTTGTATCAGTAGGAATTTTACATGCTCCTACCTTGTTTTGGGTTAGAAACCTCAAGGGAAGAAATATTCGGCCATATCCTATTAAGCTTTGAAGGATCTGCATGCATCAGGAAAAATCAGGGTGTGTTACTTTCAGCTATCATGGCAGTCGACCGACACAGAAAGTCATATGGACAAAGACACAAACCACACGTCTGCTCCTCACCTTGGCCGTGATGCACTGAACGAAACGTGACCCCAGCACCAAACGAGAGCAAGCAGCTGATGACTCCCAAAACACTGAATGGACATTAGACACACAGCCCCTTCCCTGACTGAGCTACATTCATTCACGTGGGCAGTCATTAGGTGTCAGTCTTCGGACACCTGACCAAATGGGGACGACGGCAATTCCAGCCTCATACAAAGCTGGTGCCTGAAACCAGAAGATAACGCAGGAGAAATAATTTCTCACTTGAGGATTCCAGTCTCTGCAATTTATATTTACAGATATGAACTGGCTGCATTAGTCTTTCCTGAGAGATTCTTTGGAGTATGTTTTAAGTGTGAGCCATTATCTCTGCAAAGAAGTGGATTGATTCCCTATTTTTATTCACGCAATGTCTCAGAGAAAGGAAGAGAGGGGTGACCGGTGGCTGTGGCTGAAGCGGAAGAGACCAGGGAGCTTCCGATCACGTCTACGGTTTGTCTGCTCAGGTGTGTGGATGTTCTCACGACGCCTTTTAAAACTCGACATTCGTTTCTAGAGTTATTGGTTCCAATTCAGACATAATTATAAGCATTGGTAATTTGGGAATTGATGATATTTCTTGCTTAGAGTCACCGGTATAGAAAACGGTAACTGGAAAAACAGACCAGCCAGCATTAGCACTGGATGCTTTTCGGAACAATTTTTGCTAAAGTGCACAGGCCATATCTATTAAAGCACTCACTTCAAGACTCAAAACTACCATCCACTGAGGTCAGCTCAAAACCACTCCTGAGTGGTCCTTTGGGACCACCCGAGTCCGGAGGAAAGTTCCCACCTCTAACCCCCGGTAGCGTGGTACTGCTGCCCGGGCCCCTGACGCCTCACTGCCCGGTGGATGGACACAGGTTTTCATATTGCTAGTTTACGTTTCCCGGGTCTATCTCTCATCTCCGTAATTGGATTCAGTCTCTTTGAGGAAGGGCAAAGCCTTGCAGAAGGCCTCAGTAAATATCCGATAATTGAGTGATTGATACCACGTGGCGGGGCAACTGTCAACGGGCATTATCCGATTGTTTCCTCCATAATTAGATGATGGCAAAGAACATCCTTGTAAGACAAGGGACTTCCACTGCCATTTTGGTTTTTTAATATTTGTTGGAAAGCTGATACCCTGTTGCCGCGTCAGCTAAGGAGATCTGTTGATGTTGCTGTACCTGTCCCCTTTATGAATGGAAGAAGAATGTAGCAATTTTCCCCATCTGTATCCCGGTGCTGCTAAGTAGATATTTGCTAACGTGTAGGCAAAATATGCAAGCTGTTGACTGAATGTTGCTTGTCACCTGAGTGAATGAAAAGAACAAGCCCACTTGAACTGTGTGATCGCTCTTGAAAAATTATAAGTTTGCATTTTCAGAGAATGAATATGATTTCTAGAAGTGCACCTGAAAAAAATTTCAAACATTGTTATAGTTTTATATAATTATTTATATTATTAGCATGAAATTAAGAAAGTTTGTTGAAATGGTTCTTTTTTCCTATAGGAGAGGCAAATACAGGTGATATGTTAAGTTTTGGTGATGGGCTTGTCTTGATGAAATAAAACTAATAAAATGCTTAATTATTTTGTTAATGAGCTTCACTGAGAAATTTAAGTGAAGACAAAAACTTTACACTAAATTAATTTAGAAGTGAGTTTTGGAAATTAATTTCATAAATTAAACTTTCTTCCGTATTTCAATGTGTTTTATAATTTTTTCCTAGAAAGTTGGGGTTCCATTTTCAGGATCCTCTGATATGCATAAAAATTAATGCAGGTCATTCTACTTTTGAATAGTTAACTTCTTGACCTGTATGGAATTATCAAGATACGTAGACACCTCAGTTACAATCCGATCCCTACTTAGAAGATAATTTTCCTCCGTGCTCTGGTCTTAAGAGAGTTTCTTGGAGGTGGGGAGAGGGTAGCCCTGGTGTGTCCTGCGAATATAGTGAGACATGTTTTTTCAAACAATTTTTATCATGTGGGATGCCTCGGCTCCCTGAACAATGGAAGGTCTGAACCTCCAGCGTCATCATATAGAAATCCTAATCTTATCGATACATGTCTCCGAACTTATGTGCTATGTTTTTTCCTTGGGAGGAAAAATTTCCTTAAAAAATATGGAAATCTGTGGGTCCTAAATTCTGACAGCACGTTACTATCTGTGCACACGTGCTTCACTATTTAGCTATCAGAAGGGCTTTTTAGATTTTATTTATTTTTAGAGAGAGGGAAAGGGAGGGAGAGAAACAGTGATGTGCCAGAAATACATCAGTCAGTTACCTCTTGAGAGTCCCCCACTGGGGACCTGGCCCGCAACCCTGGCACATGCCCTGACTGGGAATCGAACCAGCAACCCTTTGGTTCACAGGCTGGAACTCAATCCACTGAGACACACCAGACAGGGCTATCATGAGACTTTTAATTTAATATCTCATCTTAATCTTTAAAAATGTTCTTTGTTTTATAATTGCAATGAAAGACACTTAATATTAGCCAGTCATTCTCTGGCTACTAATATTACTCTAAGGTCCTGGCACATAGAAATATTCAATCGATATGACTAATAAATGTTGAATCCCCAGAAATAAATTAGGCACATTGGACGCTATATTAATAGTCTAATTGAGACAGAGTCTATGTTATCACATACAATTTCAACAAAAAGTTCTTTTCATCACATGAAGCTTCTGAGAACTTTTTCCCTGGGGGCCCCTGGTACCAAGTAGTTAGAAACTGCAAATAGAAAAAAATTGTAATGCATCACGTGTATTTGTGTTGCCACGTTAGGTGAACCACTGCAGACTTATTACTTCTGTTCTTTCACGACTCAGCTGGAGAGTATCTTTGGGCCGATATGAGGTCTCAACAGGAGAGTCTGTGGCCAGGCAAAGGGCCGGGGGAGTCAGGCGGTCAGGGGCCTGGCCGCGGTTCTGCTGTGAGACGAGAGGCGGTCTGGCTACGGTGTCTCTGGACTCCGCTTCCTCCTCTGTGAGGCAGAAGTGCTGCACTAACCGGTCTCTGGGCTCTCACTCAGCTGTTCAGTTCCATCACTCCAGTGGCTCTCCCATGGCCAGAGTCACGTTCACGGAAGAAGGAAGCCTGTCAGGCGAGGCGCATGCTCCTTGGAGAATCTAGGGGACTTAAGCTTGTTCTTCCTTGTGTGAAAGAAAACTTACTGCCCTGTGCTTGGACTCTGGACCTCCCTACTAGCAGAGTGAAACCCGGACTGGAGTCAAGAAATCATACTCGGGGTGGGGGGTCACCATATGCGAGCAATAGGATTGTAGATGGCCAGTCTCTCCTTAAGGACCGTGGCCCCGCATCCGGGAGCCTGGACTGTGAAGACGCTGGCCCCGGGAGTGTGGAAACCGCAGTCCTGCATTCCACAGCTGCCCTCTTTAAAAAGAAACAAAATGTCTGAAGTGCCCATTAGATGCTATTACTCTGATGTCGTGGAATTTTCAAATTACATCTGTGGGTAGCCTAGAAAATAGCAGTTTGGGGGAGATTTACTTAAGATATGGTGTGTGTAAACAGAGCGTGGGTGGGATTTGAATCCCAGCTCTACGGTTTAGACAAGCTCCTTAACTTCTCTGCGTCTGGGATGTCTCCTCTGTAAAAAGGGGTGATACACTGCCTGCGGGAGGTTGTCAGGACAGCAGGGTTAATATCTGCTTGAAAGTGCAGCGAGCATTCAAAACATATTAGCGCTTATTATTCTAATTGTAACAGAAATCAGATAACTGCGGCATAAACAGTTCTTGCTGAATTAAAGTTGAGAAAGTAACCTGTGCCCTCCATTTTTTTGCAATTGTAATCGTTCCTAAAGCAGGTGATTCTGACATACAAAAAAGCTTACTTCAGGGACTAAACCAGTTCTAGGGCCTACAGCGATGCATGCTATCATTGAGACAGCCATAGAACTTATTCTGGTATACTGTGAAAAAGGTTTTACTTCTAAAATGTAAAGAA
>CM052551.1:5519661-5539431 GCA_028533065.1 Trachops cirrhosus | reverse complement strand
GCAAGGACGGCTCACCCTGGCCCAGCTGAAGTCTGCAGAGCGCTCTCTGGGCATGGGTGAAAGCCAGACGGGTCCCAGCAGGAAATCCGCTGACCTCGCTCAGTGCCCGGCTGTCTCTCCTCAGTCACCGCCACGGTGGCTGTGCCAGGCTGAGTGCGAGAAGGTGGGAGACATTGGTCCAGATTTGGAAGTGACTCCCTGTCACGTTCTACAGCTCAGTTTATTCTCATCGGCCATTCCGATCAGACACTAAAACCCTTCATTTAGAGCCCCTGCCGGAGTGGCTGTTCCTGCACGGGTGGGCGTGGGGGGATGGATTTCACAGTGCGGGAGGCTGCTCCCAATTCCCGGTGCTATGACCTCCGGCCGCGTGATTGCCGAGACATGCACGTGTCTCTGACAGGTTCCTCGTCCATTCCCATGGCCACCCGGCACGTCAGGCCGGGCAGGGACTGTGCAGGTGCAGCCCTACTAGGCTCTGCCAGCAGGGAAATAAATACCTGATGTCCGGAGAGCTAAGCCCATTCACCAATTCCTTTTACACACACGGAAACTCACACCGAGTCACTACACTGCAGAGAGGACTGTCGACTTGCTTGTACCTCAGAGGTCCACTTGTGTGTCAGTGACAAACGACACACACCGTCCAATCGGGGCGTCGCTAAGACGGACTTAAAGAGAGAAGTGAGCTCTGATCTGTGAGGCGAACAGTGAACTGAGGGGTGTTCTCGCTGCCAGCCAGGCCCGCACTTCCTGAGTTTTAGCGACCAGCTGTCACGCGTCAACTTAATCTTGCTTATAAAACGGCTCCAACATTTAGGTCTGTGCCACCTGCCAGTAGGTACGAAAAAGCGCAGACAGTCTGCCTGCTTTTTTTTAAATTACATAATTTAATATATTTATTCTGGGGGAGCATGTTACTCACCAGAATTTCCTGGGAGTTAGAGGTCTGTGTATATATAGAGACTATTAGCGGCGTTTCAGAGGTACAGAGACAAAGAGGTTTGAAACTGGCTTTTTCCGAAGCAAAACTGGAAGGGAAGCCGGGCTGGCTGTCTTGCAGGCCAAGGTTTGGGCCACTTTTGAGTCAACGGAGGAGTCCCCACGCGGTGAAGGAAGTTCGAGCATCGCAGCCCTTCCAGACCTTGCGGAGGACCCCGACAAAGTGTTCACGGCGTCACATGCTTTTGTATAATTTTCACAGATGAGATACCATTATACCATTACAATTATACCATTACAATTCATTTTTAATTAATGGAGGTTTTTCTTTAATGAACCCTTCCACCCAAGAAGTAAATTTCAGGCACTCTAGAACCTGGGTCAACGTCCAGTTGCAGCCCCATCTTGGGTGGGCACTAGGTACACAAATGCTTTTAGAAAACAAGTTAGCATAAAGACCAGACCTTCGTAGAGGCCTTTAAAAAAAGCAATCGCTTATAAAATGCCTTTATGTACTTTTCTACCTTTGCATCCCTCGAGCATTCTCTTTGCACGTTGACACCTGAAAATGTACTGTCCACCTCAACACATTACTTGAAATGGGAGACTTGCATCAGTATACTTTAGAGATTTCGAGTCCCGACGATGGGCCCAGACAGCCTGGGTTCAAGTCCAGTCTCTGCCTCTTATTTAATCACACAAACAGCACAGTGACTGAAGACTTCCAAGGCCCTGGCATTGCGCTAAGTGCTTTTTGCATAGTTCACATGTGATTCTGTTCGACCTCACAATAATCCCGTGGTTTGGCACTGATAATTCTAGACGACGCATTTGAATATCGAGGCCCTTGTCTCCCAGCTAGTACAGGAGTGAGCCGGGACGCTGACTGTGGGCAGCCGGCCTCCAGAGCTCTGCTCCGACCGCCGCCCAGGGCACGCCGTCCTCCTAAGTGTGGCCGGGTCTCAGTGGCCTTGTCTGTAACACAGGTGACAGACCCTGGGTGTAATTCAAAGAACGGTTTTGGGGGATCCCAGGAGGTGATGCATATGTCCCCCTCGCGGAGTACCTGTCACAGAGTTCTTAACAAATGCCAGTTTCACCGATCATTACTTCCGCAGTGACTACTGCGGCCACCGCTGTGGCCAGTCACCGCGGGGCCCAACAATCGCACTCCTAGGTGTTTTACCCGAGAGAATGAAAACCATGTCGTCACGAACACTTGGACACGAATGTTCGTAATAGCCAAAAAGTGGGAACAACACAGATACTTACCAACCCATGAATAACAAAATGTAGTATGCATACGAGGGGACATTATCTGGACAGATATAATGACGTACTGCACATGCTTCAGCGTGGATGAGCCCTGCCCACATGCCAAGTCAAAGAAGCCAGAGTCAGAAGGCCACACAATGTATGTTTTCCTGTGTGTGAAATGCCCAGAAAAGGCAGACCTCTGCAGCCAGCCGGCCGACGCATGCGTGGCCACTGGGAGCTGGGGGAGGGCAGGCTGGGGAGGGACGTTATTTGGAATGACGACACTGTTCCATGGACTTCAGTGCCGATGCTTGCACAACTTCAGGATGGACTGAAACCCATGGAATTATACATGAAATAAATAAAAAATAAGCTGAAGTGAATATGGGATTTATCCAAAAGAGATCACAGAAAGCGCTGGGTAAGAGCTGGGGCTGAGGGCTCCCGTCGTCTGGCTGCAGTGGGTACCTTGGGTGAGTTCGTGAGCTCAGTTCACTCCTCCATCACTTGAGGGTAATAAAGTACCCCCCTTAGGGTGGCTGGGGGTGCAGCATGGTGCAATAATACAATGGGGCAAGACTGCTAATCGATGTGTTCTTCCTTTTTCCACGCCAGAGGTGGGCGTGGGGCTGCGTGGGCGAAGGCGTCCTTCCCAGGGACCTCCTGCAGCGGGGTGTGGCCATGGACCTGAGTTCCAACCAATGGGACATCCGCAGGGGTGGAGTCTGTGACACCCACCCCCCCCTTCTCCCTCTGTTCCTCATTTACTTCCTAGAACGTGAACACAGTAATGAACCACCTTGGCCACGTGGGCTCCCTTAGCTCAAGAGTGGAGTCTGGGCCTTCCTCAGCTGCAGGCAGCGAAGGTGGGTCCGGGTGGGTGTGTGGAGCGAAGCCACCGTCCCAGCCCTGGGGCACCTACCTACCTCCTAAGTGCAAGCAAAGAGAAACAAACTTCTCCTTAGCTCAAGGCCTTGCTAAGGCGAGTCCCCTGATACTCATCTGAGCTTACATCTGCACACAGCACCTGGAACACAGTGCTGACTAAATAGAAGCTATTACTATTAGCAACCTTAATCTGAGAGCAAAAGATGCAAGGTTCAGTTATCAGAGGGACCTGGCCTGGGGAAAGGTGGGCTCAGCCTCTCCAGAGTCCGACCACTTTCCCCTGCACTCACAAGTCCCGGCCTCCAACAGCAGCTGTTGTCGCCGCTAAGCAAACATGTTCTCAGAAGGTGTGTGTTTATAAACTGTGCCATGGCCCAAGTTCAACGTCAAACGGACATCTGCTTATCATGCACTTTTGAGAAAGCAGCTGCACACTAACAGACTGACAGAGAGGCTGGACATCCCACTCGTGTTTGGCTTCCTGTCTCCCAGGAGAAGCCCTCAGGGAAGAGGGGGCTCGGGGCTCCAGGGGGCCGCCCCGCGCATCTGCGGGGCAGGTTTTCCCCCCGCTCTCGAACGCGTTCTCCCGCAGGATACTGAGAGTCTGACAAGCACCCTGGTTGGTGGGCTTTCCTGTCCCGAGCTCTGTTATTGGCAGGATTATTTGTGAGAACTGATGTAGGCCTGTTTTTTTGAAGCAAAGAAATGCACGGTTACATGGTTTTCTCTGGGAGTATAAAAATAAAATCTGGGCTCTTGATCAGTTCTTCGTGGACACTGGGATCTTATGATCTTTTTTTTAAGTATATAACGCAATTGGTTAGCTCCCAAAATTGATGGAACGGGGACCAGAAAGCCTTCTTAAACATTTAAGCAATACATGGCTTAGAGATCCTTATGGCATTTAAAAAACCCTATGAAAGTTCCATTTAAACTTTACTTGAAATCCTAAACTTACCCATACTGACGCATCAGAGTATATGATTCACTAAATTGCTGGCTCTTTCAGATGATATTAAACACAGCCCTTTTTGTAGTCCTAAATCTTGCCAGGGAGATGAGAGTACCATGACTATAAAACAGAACCAGGAGCTTTTACATTTGAGATGACGTGTTGTCCGAGATCGAAGCAGGTATGTGACTGTGCTCTGTGACCCATTTGCTACAGTCACGAGGCATCTGCGTAGGTAAGAGGTGCTGAGGATGGAAGCCAGATTTAACAAGGTAATTATCACTATCCAGACTGCTGCTGTTTTCTGCCCAACCAATCCATCTGAAGACTGGGATGTAAAGAGCTTGTTCAATTAAAACTAAACTGATGCAAGCCCAATTAGCAATTACTAGGTGACCCTAGATGCTCGATACAGGCATGGTGAACTTTTATATTCTGATTCTTTTTGAGAAGACAGAAAATGGAGAGGCCTCCAGTCCCAGTAATACAAATGATCGTTGTTCATGCTACCAGAATCTACAAGAGAGATGGGGCAACGTGGCGTTACGAGCTTGGACTGTGGAGCCAAGGGGCCTGGGTTCAAGGTCTAGCTCTACCACGAGCCTGCTGGGTGGCCCTGAGTCTCAGTTTCCTCTCCTGTCATAGGGACTGCTATTAGTGCCTATGGTATAGGATTGTTACCAAGTGGAATGAAATAGTCCATGTGAAGTACATATCACAGAAGTTGGTGGGTAGGCAGTATTCAATAAATGGTAGTGATGCCAACAGGGAGATACAGCAAATGAATGGCTTGGCTACTTAAAAGTCTTTCAGACATCACCTTCTTTCTTGCCTTGCTCTATAAAACAGATGGGAGAACTAGAATGCTCACTCTCCCAGGCTTCCCTGCCTCTAGGACTGGCCACATTATGTCTTTCTGACCAATGAGACAGGACCGCAAGTTACAAGGAGGGGTGTTCAGGAACACTTCTGAAACAGGACAGCTTCAACAGAACCATTGCCTTGGCTTTGTGCCCCTTCTCTTCTTTCCTCCTATTCTTTCTTGTCTCGGGTCCAGGCTGAAATGCTAGAGGGACTTCTGGCTTTGTAGCCATGAGAACGGAAGCTCTGCTGAGTGGCGGGTAGGCGGGCGGCTAGAAGGAGAGCGAGGCCCGGGGATATGCTCGCTGTCAGAGCCCCCAGCCCGTGGGCCTCCACGCACGCTCGCGTGGAGAACACAAGCTCCAACCTGTTAAGACAGCCAGCTTCCCTGTTTGTGAAAACTATAAATATATTCCTGATGTTCGGAGCCATTCCAAAGGCTGTGGATGTTGTTTTCACACGTACTCATCCATTCTGTGGTTTACAGCAACCAATGGCTAGGTTAGATTTCTTTTCTGTTTTTTCTCTTTATAGGGAAAAAAGAACCCCACATGAGGGAACTATTTCATCCATTTTTGATTCCAATTTGATGTGAACTATATACCATGGTAATTTCTCAGATGCTTCCTTGGATTAAAAAACATAATTCTCCTTGTTTATTCTATGAGAAACTGGGACAAAAGAAAAACAGGGCGGGATAACCCTGAAGCTCTCCTGCGCCCTGCCACGCCAGAGCCCAGGGAGGCCCTGGTGCCAGCCCGGGGGGCATCTGACACAGCGGGGTTCCTCATGGGCCTGGGCTGTCGGGCACCTTTTTGAGATCTCATCAATATGTATACTTGTCCACTTGTAAATAGGTCTTATTTCTTCAAATGGTTCTATTACAGTCTGATTAGAAATGAATCAGGCTGAATAAATAGCTTTATGACTGGAATAAAAGTTGAATCTGTGCAGAAGAACATGCTAAGCCACCTCATTCTGGACTTAGACTTCTCACTACAAAATCTGAGAGAAAAATTGAATTAGATTCCCCTAGGTGGTATGGAAAATTGGGGGAAATAGCTTTCTCCTAATTCTCCCTTTTCTGAGAAGTAAAATAATATCCAATAGGGAAGAGTGACCTAGCGAAGCCTTTGGTTTTTTTCCCCCTTATGTGGTAGCCTACTTTTGTTAACAAGCCTTAGAAAAGTTGAAGATTAAAGATGAGACAGAGAGAGAGAGAGGGAGAGAAAGCACCCACCCAAGTAGCCCGATCTTACTTGCTGTGACCAGTGACATGAACTGTGTCACTTAAGGTTAAGATCAGAAACAAAGGCTCCAAAGGAAAATACAAAGAACCCCAAGACTAGAAATGAAGAACAGCAATGATTTCCGAAAAGATCCAACAGATTGGACGTGGTCGGGAAAATCTAACTACGTACGTAGACAGCAGCTACTGGATTTGTCCACACTGTCATAAGCTCAGTCCATCCTTCCGTCCTTGTGGTTACGTATTCGAGGTGGGGCCTGCACCAGATGTGTGAGGAGATCTTAATGAGAAGTAAAACTGAAAGTCATTTCATACGGACCACAGTCCTACGTTAGAGTCCGATAATACCCGGTCCCGGAACCTGGGTTCAATCGCTCATTAGCCGACTCCCTTTGGTTGGGTCGCCCTGACTTCCCAGGGCTAATTTCTCTGAAATGTGAAGGGTCTGGTCTGTGTTGGAAAAATACCCCACACCGGCCGCCTCACGGACCCCACCTTCTAAACTGCGTTGGGTAGATCCAAATTGTACAGTGTATCCATGCTGCAGTTCCGCACACCCCAAGGCCTTTCCTCGTCCTTTGGTAACAACCCTGGGGACCACCTTTCTCATTCCCAGGCTGAGGTTCGGGTTGGGGATTCTAGCTTGCAGCTCCAGGGGTGAACCGAGAGGCCAGGCTCAGCCCACCTATGCACTTTATCTTCTTGGACACCCCGGTGAATTCAAGGATGGAAAGATGACCCAAGCCCTATAAAAACTGGCCCTGGGGTCTTTGCTGAGAATATGGGAGTAAGATGTCCCTTCCCTTGCTTATAGCTTTGCTAACCTGAAAGTAGGCAGCGTGGGACTCCTTGTGGCCTTTATGGCTAAAACACGGAGACTGTCAGCTTGGAATAAAGGGAGACAAAGGAGTCAAAGCAAGAGATGGGAGTGACACGCTGGTGGCTCTGTGTAGCCCACGCGGCTACAAAGTCCCTGCATGCTGCGTTCCTGGTCCTGTGAGCCAAAACACTCTCTTTTGTCTGAACTAGTCTGAACGGTCTTTCAGCCACCAGAAGCCACAAGATCCTAACACAATGCGCTGGGTGCCTTCTCCATACGCCACCACCTCCCAAGGGGATGGAACCAGACTGGACGCGCGACCCCAAAGCAGCCATTGCACAAACTGGTCCACAACACAGAACCGATGGGCTGGCTTGGAAAGACTGAGCTGGGCCAGGCAGATTTGTCTGGAAAATGGAGAAATGCAGATTAAGGTTAGGATATGTGAGATAATCTGAGTCCATTCCAGTTCTAACCTTATATAATTCTTATAAAAAGTTTGGTGTTTTTTTTTTCTTGGGAAAAGGAACTGACTTTTAAAATTAAGGTGAAAAGTGCTATCCTTTGGAGTTGGAATATCCCGCTGACCACTTTTCCACTGTTTGACCTTGGGCTGGTGACTTTGCTCGTCTAAGTCTAGTTCCTCCTCTGTAAAACGGGGAGGACAAGGAATGGCTTGGTCTTGTTTCAGCGTTTGAATGAGGTAGCCTGTCAAGCTCCATCACCAACAACTCGCCAACAGGTGACATGAGACGATACAGTTCTCACTGGATGGTCGTGGGCAAGTATTATGAAATATTTGTTAAACACGCTATACAGAACCCTGCGGTTGAGATTTTTACTATGTCCAAATGCGTCAGGACACCAACGTGTACGGGGTCACCTGCCCCTCAAGTCCGAAATGCCTCAAGTCGGAATCTGGTTCTGTCTTCGTTTGCAGCGGGACCTCGGGCACGTCACTTCCCTTTTACATGCCTCAGTTTCCTCAGCTGTACAACCGGATAATCAAGTACCGAACTCATAGACTTGTTATGCAGAATAACATCATTATCTTCAAAGCGTTCCAAAACAGCACCAGGCACTAAGTAAAAAGGCTTGCTGCCCTTATGATCAGCCCGTCATCACCAACAGCTTCATTTTTCTTGCCATGGTTTTGGCTGTGGGAGGCAAAGCCCAGGGGGCGCCGGAGAAAGCCAAGGCTTCCAAACCCCGGACGTGTGGACTTCTACACCAATGCTGCATGATCACACGCGTTTCTGGGAACAGCTGGTTGACCAAGAGCTTCGTCTCTCCCTGATAACACTAACATTTCTTTCTCTCCCAAACATTGTGTCGTTTGCACGTGATTTTAAACCAAACTTGAAAAATGCTGTTGACCCCTAGCCGCCACCACAGGAGGCAGGGAGGGAGGAAATGTCACCTGGGACGTCTTGGGGCCCACGGTCCATCGCCACAGAGATGAAGTGATCTGTGCTTTTTAAATAAAAGCCCCGAGTTGGGGACAGCGACTGCCACAGTGCCATCTTGGCAGGCCCGCCCAAAGAGCAGCACCGTGACAACGGCACCTGGAAATTGCCTCTTGGGCGGGCAGGGCTGGAAATATGAAATGCTGCCGGTGGTGTAGCCTTTTAATCCACAGGGTAGCGAAGTAAAGGTCAATTACCTCACTTAGAGGAATGAAAGGCGTGTGGTAAAAGTCAAATAGATCCGCCATTAGATAATATATTTCAAGCATGAAAATGAGGGCTTTCTATGGCAGGGTTCTATTTAATGCACTGGTAGACACAGCGCTTTCTGACAATGAGTAAGACACGCGGCTGACAGTGAATCTGCCCGACAGGGTGTCCTCTGCGCGACGAGGAGTCTGTGCGGGTCTGCACAGTCACCACTGATTGGTGTCAGGACCCCGCCTGGAAGCCAGCAGGCTGGCCCCACAACCTGCCAGACAGAGCGGGAGAAACAGGTGCCTCTGTGGGCGGCTCTGGGGATTTGAGGCTGTCAGGATGCTCTCAGCTACGCCACACCAGCCTTCCTGTCTCTAGGCTGCCCAGTCCTGGAACCTGTACCTTTGGCTTTTCTCCCTCCCCGATGTTCCACCCTGGTCTTGACCTTGGCCTTGGCGCGGCACCCAGCTCTGCTCTCCTGTATTGTGCATTCGGTGTTCCAGCCTCATTCCTAATTTCTGGGGCTGTGACGCTTTATCCGAGGCTGTTTGCCTCCTGCTTGTACTTCAGATTCTGATCTCCGCTTTTAACCAGGATTAAAGTGCATCCGGGTGGTTTCTGCCTTTGTTGATGGTTTGATTTGGAGTGTCTGACCCTGATTATTTCATTCTGACCACTTCCAACACAGCGGTTCTGTGGGAGGAGCTCTTTCTCCTAAAGCAATTGCTTGGCTGTGTCTCTGGAGGTATCTTCTCTCCGAGCGATGCCCTCAGTTCTTCACCTCATCAGAAACATCCCGAAAGGTCACAGGCAATGTGTGAGACTGGGCGGGGCCATGCTTCTGCGGCTGACACCGGTGCTCTCGCGGGGACCTGGCATTATTTTGCCTGGGGAAGTGCTGTTTACTGGCCACCACTTAAGAAGCTATCTGATGTTAGGAACGTTGTTTAATTTCTCTGAGCATCAGTTTTCACATTTCAAGCATTCAAAATTATTCTACAGTTCATTTATTTTTTTTATTTTTTTTTAAAAGATTTTATTTATTTATCTTCAGAGGGGAAGGGAAGGAGAGAGGGAGAGAAATATCAATGTATGGTTGCTTCCTGTGCACTCCCTGCTGGGAACTGGCCCACAACCCAGGCATGTGCCCTGACTGGGAATCGAACCGTGATCTTTTGGTTCACAGGCCCGTGCTTAATCCACTAAGCTACACCAGCCAGGGCTGCAGTTCATTTATTTTTAAAAAATAAACACTTACATTAAACGGGGATATTTTGTAGAGAATGTGCCTTCATATTTATTAAAGCAGCAAAACGTCACTGGGGGCTCTTCCAGAAACACCTGAAGTGGGTTACATTTGTGTGGCAAAACCGTCCTTCGTTCTGGAGGCTCTGGGTGAGCTTTTCGTCCACGTGATGCAGTGTGGATGCCCACTGTCTCTTCTCTGCCCGGATCCCCGGACGTAACCCACATGCGGGTGCTTCTGCTTGAGGTGACGATGAACTTTCTGGGTAGTGATACAGATTTGGTGCGTCCTTCACAGAGGCAAGTCCCTGGGGAGACCCTCCACTAAATCATAACTTATGCTGCCCTATGCACTCCCCCCCAAACTCATCTGCTCCCAAGAAATGCGTGTATCTTTTTGCCTAAGCCTTGGCTCCCAGGAAACCGGGGAGGGGGTGCTCGACACCAGGAGGAATGCGGTGGTCTGATCTCTCTCGTCCTCTGTATGAGAAAATGCTGTGAAGGGGAAGCAGGTGAGCTGGGCACACACTGCATGGACGGGGTTTTCATGCCTCAGTGGTGACGTCACAGAGGCTCAGACGGACACGGAGACGAGCTGTTGACCTGAAGTTGCTCTCACCTGGGCCTGGGGTCCGGCCCCGCCCTCTGGGGAGGGCGGAGGGTTTCCCCTGGAGGAACAGAACACTTCCAGGCAGTTCTCCTGAGGTCTTCGTCCCAGGAGCCAGGGAGTGGGGCACCTGGACCAGGGGTGTTGGGGGGGTGGTGCTGGAGATCCCAGCTGGTGGTGATGGAGCGGCTTCTTCCTGCCTGGCCACCACATCACACAGGTGACACCTTCTGGGAGTTGGGAGCCACTCAAGATGGAGCGTGAGCCCGTGAAACTAGTCCCTCACTCCTGATGTAGGATTTTAGCGCTCCCCAAACCTTCTGTCGGGGTTGTTAATGTAACAACCTTGTTTGAGGAAAGCAGGTGTCCACAACTGGGGAAAACAGGCGTGTGGCCAATGGCCTGATTACCTCCAAATAAGGAGGGGAGAGGGGCCAGGGGCCACATACCATATTTTGCCATGTATATGAGCACCCATGTATTTGTGTACATCATACACAGGACTATTGTACCCATTACTATACCCATGGTATGTACCATATTTTGCCATGTATGGTACACATTTTTTTTGCCCAAAGTTTTGAGGGAAAAATAAGGATGCATATTATACATACATAGTACCTGAAATACCTTGTATCTGTTCTCGTGTTTTGTAATTATTTGTTACATAACATTTCTTGTACCATAATATGTTCAAAAATAAATGCTAAAATTCCTTTAAAATATCAAAAGAAAGTATCTAAACATAAATGAATAAAACACTCAATTAAAAAATTAAAACAAAATATTTCCCCCTGAAATTTTGGGCCACAAATGTGGGAATGCATCATATATGGCAAAATACGGCAACCTCTATACCCACGTGTAATGCGCATCCTTATTTTCCCCTCAAAAATTGGGGCAAAAAAGTGCTCGTTATACAAGGCAAGGTGCGGGTCTCCCGGGCTCGGGGCACTGGAAGCCCCTCCCTCGGCAGAGCTGCACCCTTTTCGCCTTCTGCCTCACTGGTGTTCTAACTGAGGCTGTGCCTCGAGATAAGTAAGCAGGCAAAGGCTGCACCACTGAAGGAGCGGTATCACTCCCTGGTTCCGAGTGGACATTGCTGTGAGTCGGAAGAGTCGGCACTTCCACGTGTCTGGGCTGGTGGCCGGCGAGCAGAAGAAGACTGCGGCCGGGACCCAGAAAGACGAGAACTTACGTAATAAAGTTCATTCTAGGTCCTATGTCATCCACCAAGTTAGAAATCCCTACATCACGCAGATTCTAAGTCAGAGTAAAACATGAGGGAAACGCATGAAAAAGGACAGAAAAAGGGCAGATATAAATTACAAAGTTAGACTATGATAACTTCCAGTTACATATTATAAGCTCTGAAACAATCCTAAAATTAAAACACACACACACACAGAGGCATAGCCAATAAACTGACTGCGTAATCGTAACATTACATTAATCCAAACAAATGCAGGGAAAAGGGAACAGGAACAAGAAGAATGGGACCAATGGTAAATAAATATCGAGGTGTTAGACTTAGCCCTCGCTGGGTGGCCCAGTGGGTGGGAGCGTCATCCTGTACACCAAAAGGTTGGGGGTTTGATCCCCAGTCAGGGTGTGTATGGAAGGCAACCAATCAATGTTTCTCTCTCTTTATCTCCTCCTTCCTATCTCTCTCAACTCAATAAGCATATCCTCAGGTGAGGATTTAAAAAAAAGGAAAAAATGTTAGACTTAAATCTAACCACATCAATAGTCACATTAAATCTAAATCTAAGCACTCCATAAAGACAGAGATAAAAAAACAAGAACAACTATAGGTTGCCTACAAAAGTCTGGAAAAACATACAGTGTGTTAACACTACTCAAGAGGAAGCTGAAATGATGCGTTAATATCAGGCAAATTAACATACATGAGAGATTCAAAACAATGCTGTTATGTAGGCAATGCTCAGCGAGGGCTCACTGTTACTTGATTGCTTTTATGGGATGGGGGAGTCTAATGAAGGCAGTGAATCACAGTAGACCTCAAAGTCAAGTGTAGGGGTAGACCAGGAGTCTTCAGTTCAGCCGCTGGCATTTTATTGACTGGCTGTGCAACTTTAGATACGTCACTTAACTTCTCTCAGCCCCAGTCTCCCTATCAGTAGAACGGAGAGCAACAGTACTTTACACACAAGGGTTGTTAAGATGGAAGGTGAAATGAGCAACCTGTACCAAGAACTTCTATCACCAGTTGTTTTTTTTTTTTATGGGGTGGGGGAGAAAATAAGGAAATGTGGTATTTTGCACACGTGAGATTATGGGCTGAGCTTCATGCCTGTTGCCCAAACTATGTCCACGTGGTGGAGAGAAAAGGGAGGGGCAGCGAGATGGGGGAGCAGAATGAAGGCAGTAGAAGCAGGAAAAGGGGACAAAAAGCAACGAGGGGATACATAAATCCTCCAAGAACCCTGGAAATCATGGGGGTATGGCAACCGAATGCAGAGTTTCCTACGCTGTGTTGGGGGAACGTTTCAGCCATTTTTATTTAAAGATCTGAGTACAGGGCAGGGACGAGTGATGGTAGGGACTCTGGACGGTTCATACATTGGTGACACACACACATATGTGCGGATAATTTTGTGGCAGAACTGCCTGATTTACAAAGATGAGAAAAACTGTCATTCTCTAAGAGCACCGTTGTCATTCCAGGCTGGATCCTGATGCAACAAAACATCTACAGACACAACGACAGTCTGGGGCTTCAGAATCACACAGGCCAGTGTTTTCCCGAGGGTCGGCCTGATCACAGTCACAGATGAAGTCTGCTCGGCCACGTCCACGGCCATGCACTCAACAACTGTTTGCTGGGTATCTGACATGAATGGGGCGTCCAGTATTCCGTCTTTCAAGAGTTTCCAACTTGCGTGCTTCTACTTCCTATCTCCATCTCTTAGAATCCTGTATGAAAAAAATCTATTTTGGGCAAATATTAAGATGTACACTTTTTGTTTGGGGCAGACACACATTTAGAATGCCCAAGTCTCCATGCAGGATGCAGCCCCATTTTCCAATTATATCTGGAGGACAGTAGTGATTTATCATACGGTTTAATGTCATGAAACATTTATTAAGCGCCCAGAGTGTGCTAGACACACAGAAATCAGATACAAGACATTGTTTCTGCTCAGCAGCCCTTTGTAAAAGAAGACTAATGAATATCTGCGTATTCAATAGATCAAGCAAGCAATATACATTTTAAGAAATTTATAAATATTTAATCAAGATGCCGTACAGTAACTCTGACAGAGAAATCTAAGCTGCTTTGATTGCTAAAACAGGATTCTAATAAAAATTTAAAGGTCTACAGCTTTTGTGGACAAAACAAATTAAAAAAAATCTTGAAATGAATGTTTCAGAATTATTCCATACAGCTTCTCAGAAAAGGATTAAAGATCAGAGAACTTCTCCCATCCCCAACAGACAAGATGAATTAATCCCGCATCACTGCAATCTAGATGGAAAATGTGGACGAGTTCATACTATCCCCGTAGCTTGTATGTTAATGATTTGGAAGGGATTTGAAGTCTGACTCTACCCTTTCCTTTCCAACGCCTTTAGATATAAACACGCACACAGTTACAGACGTGAGAGCCTTAGTCTACAGCTCTGTGAGTCTCTCCCCTGGCATTTTGTGACTCTTTGGAATGTCATCCTGGACTCTAACCCCTTTTGTTCTAAAGTTAATTTTAGCTCTGAATTTCCAGGTCTCTGGAGAGGCTGTGTCATAACGAACTTCTCTCGGAGACAGATTTTTGGGTCTATATTTAATTAAAAGTGCCCTGACATCTGCTCAGCCGCCATCCTAAAAAAGTCCATCTGAGACGAGAGTGGTGACCCACCACTTCGGATCTATATTTGCAGCGACCGCTCTGCGGCGGGAGCTGCCAGCTGGTGGCCTGCCTCCTTCTCCCCACCGGGCCACGGAAAGGGAACAGTGTGGCGCGTGGGAGGTCTACAATCGCGGAGATTAAAGCACCATCTGAGTGGACGTGGTTACCGTACCATTCAAAAACATCACCTAACTCTCAGCCACACTTTTCTTTCACCCACACTAATAGAGCTCCACAGGTGAGTTCTCGCAGGTCCCTGCCGACTGCTAGTGCTGCGGGGAGCAGACACGGGTTGCTGAATGTTTATCCGCCATCAGCTTACGGGGAGAGGCAAAGCAGAGGAGGTACTGTGACACTGTGGGGAGTGTATAACATTTACGAACTGAAAGAGAACTGACTCTGTTGGGTTGTTTACTACTGCTGGAGAAAACAAAAGAGGTTAATTTCATACTGCTTCATAGAACTTGGAAAGAAGGTGAAATAAAATAATGCTTGGGCATCAGAGTGGTGTGCTAAGAATCTGCCCTCCCCCAAGCAAAACAAACTTGATGTAGGTTTAAGACCTTTAAAATGGATTTTAAATTCTTATGAATTCAGATCCTGAGGGATTATGTTAAGTAGTTCTTACAAATCATATCTCGTGCCAAATGGCATATAGAAAAAATATGCAAAAATATGATGATGTTTCATTGAAGATTCTGTGTATTCCGTATTATGGCTGAATTTGAATTTTTATATTTATAGATATCATTGCATCACATATGGTAAGTGATCGTAAAATATGCATATGTAAAAATGACATTGGTTTACCTATATGCAAATCAGTAAACATATTCATGCGTGCAATTTTAAAATATTTAAATATTCAAATTCTCAGAAACGGGGCTGGGACCCAGTTGTTTCCCATGGGCCATGGAGTGCCGAGAGAGAGGGATGTGAATCATTCACCACCGGTGACCCTTTGGCTATTTTTATTGCCAAACATCTTTTTGGTGGGGACAGTTCCCCAAACAATTCCTATGGTGTCGCTGTTCTGCGTAGCCTTCTGTGGGTTGGAGGGCTGTCCCTTTTTATTGCCCCTCTTGTGACCAGTGAAGGGAAGAACACAGAAACAGATGCTAAATAAATATTTGTGTGTGACTGAATAATAAGCCTGTTTAAGCATTTCTGTAATGAACTGATTTTATTTATTTCATCGACAGTATGATGCGATAATAAGTAACCATTCAAGTAATCCACCACAACAGAAATATTGTTAAGAAAGGTAGAAGAGCTTTTAAAATAATCCAAAAGATCTTGAAAGCTTCATCTGCCCTTATTCTATTTTTGCTTAAAATGAAAATAGCAACGTTTGCCTTGTGCCTTACAGTTTACAAAGTGTTTTAACATATATCCTGTGTTTGTAAGTTTCACAACAACTCTGGGATTTTACGGATGACGTAGGAGCCTCAGGCGCCGGCCCACACCTGCCCTTCCCGGAGCCGCGGGGGTGGAGCACACACCTGCGCACCGAGGCCTTCGACTCCCCGGTTCTCCCCTCCGCACTGCACCGCGTGCCTGTCCGCTTTGGCCTCCCATGTGCTGGGATAATGCGCAGACGTGTTCCTTCTCCTCCTTAGATCCTGCATCACTACAGCGGTGGCCAAAAGGGTGAACTCATGAACACCAGCCTTGCAGTGACAATAGTAGTAGAACTGTGGAATGCTCACCGTATCCAGCCAGGGTTGCAGGCGGTAACCTGGCCTGCGTCACTGACCATCAAATGGTGGCATTCCACGGGGAACGAAAGGCCTCTTGCCCATAACTCCCCTAGGCTGCCTGGGGATGCATCTGGAATTTCCACCGCTCCAGTCATTCCTCTGGGTGAGATACAGCCACCCCCTTCAACAGGGGTGGCTGAGATGGAAATATCACCGCACGCAGGCTTGGGAAACCATCCGAGAGAGGGCGCTGTGGGACGTGGAGAGAGGTCAGCGCAGTTCTGCTGGGGGAGTGTTAGGGATGGGAGCCTGCGGGGTGCCCACCGAGTACCTGACTGTGGTGTTTGGGGGAGGAGCGGGAGGTGACCCTCCCCCTAACTTTGTTCCGGTGCTCCCTGGCCCTGTCCTTGTCCCTGTCGTTCTACAGCAGCCCGGGCTCACTGAGCAGTTCATGGATTCCGTCCATCACACTCAAGATGCCACAGAATCAGGCAACGGAAGCAAGGAGCTCATCGGGTGAGGCTCGGTGATGGTGAAGTGATCCCCCGAACTGAAGCAGCGAACCTGTGTCTCGCGGGGTCGCCAGAGGAGGATGCAGCCTGGTGTACCGCTTCTCCCACACGGAAACCAGTTCCCGGGTGTCGAAATGGCACCAGCTCTCCGCAGGGAGAGGAGGCGCTGGCAGGGAGTACAGGTTTGTTTTCTCAAACCCAGTTCGAAGATCTATTGCCCCCTTTTTTTTTTGTGAAGCTGTGAACTTTCATAGGGCAATATGCCTTCCTTTAACCAGATGCCACTGGTGAGCTGAAGGGGTGGCATAGAAGTTCCATTACAAGCAGACTTGTGTGTCATATAACGTTGATCAATAACAAAACTAAAGTTCTTAAGTGCACTAATCATCACAGGAAGAAAAATGTAACAAATGCGTTTTGGAGGCACAGCAGAAAGTATTCAGCGACTGGCGAATACATATTAGAGATAAGTGTCTAAGCAATTTGGGCCTCAGGGGCCATGTAGTAATTGATCTTTACACTGCAGACAGAGCTTAGCATAGGACTGTGCACATAGTAGGTGCTCAATTAATGCTTTCTGCCATATTGGTGAGCTGAGCAGATTAAGAATACAGATACGATTTCAAGAGCATTATTTAATTTTGCAAGTATTTTAAGAAATGATAATAAGTTAAAATATTTATGCACCACTTATGAGTTGAAAATTATCTATTCATTACCATATAAACTAAGTTACTTGATTTTCCTGCTAAAAATCTTCCAGTGGTTTCCCGTGGCCTATGAGACCTCAACAATCTGGCAGCTGTTCCGGTCCCCTGCCTTTGTTTCTGTCATTCTCCCCCTTAAGTACTCTGTACTGCTCGTCCTTTATATTCCTCGTTTCTTCTGGAATGTTCTTCCTCCAGATTTTTACCTGACTTTCTCCGTTCCGTCACCTGACTTTTGCTCTGATTTCCTGCCTTTCGAGAAGCTTCTTCGACCACTCCGAAAGTAGTCTTCTCATTCTCTTTCCCTTACCCTAATTTATTTTGTATCTCTGCCTAACGTCATAGAATGTATTGGTTTTCTCGTGCCAGGTTCGGTATCCGGCATATCGTAGGTACCCGGTAAACATTTCGCTCAAAGCGTCAGTGTGTCCGAATCAGTGTGTTGGATGCGGTGGGCCCCGGGGTCACCACTCAAAAGCCTTCACATATCAGGCAGGTGAGGAGAGCCTGGCTCAGATAACAAGGTAAGACGTCAGCAGCAACTATCTGGAAAGTTCAGGCTCCATGAAAAAGGTATTCAAGTGGAAAAGGAAACAAAGGCACTGTGTCGGCCAAATAAAAATATAATATATCTGAGGACTAGGCTGGACTGACCTCTTCGGGTTTACGTAAATTGTGCATTTATAGAGAGCACAGTCACCTAATGCTAGTTGGTTCAGGGAAAACTATCATTTCCAATGTATACAAGATGGGGAAGAAGTACATTTATGGTTGAGAAGATGCAAAACACAAAATTAGTAAAGCTGCTGTCGTAGTCAGAGCCTGCATGTCTGTCCACACCAGCAACTGGAGCTTTTCCTTTGCCTCACTCTGTATTGATTCCCGATTCTCCCTCTTCCTTCCTTTCGCCTTCTCTTCCTAAGTATTTTTTCCTTAAGATCTGAGGGTGAATTAGCACGGCCTCTCTGTCCAGTGCTCACCTACTCAGTAACCTACTGATCTGAGCAGCTACTGCAGGTATAAACATCTGTCAGTTTTCTAATCACAGAAACAGCAAGTTCCACACTGAAGAACATAGTTATGACTCGGGGAGAGAGGGGACTTGCCAAAGACAGACGCATAATAGAAAACGTCACCCACCCCTCACTCCTGGTGCCTACTCTCAAGTCTGTAGAGAGGGGTGATCCCCGGAGGAATAATCAGTCATCTTGTAATATGAATAAGGCTGACGAGGCTATAAAGCCTTTATTTGATAACTAGCCCTGTCCACTCTATCCAAGATTAGGCGGTTCTGGTTCTCTGATGTCCCAACTGGTCTGCGATAGGGCTCAGACTGAGTCAATCAATCCATTACCGTCCGCTGTTTATATTCCTCTGCGATCAATGTCACGCCACACTGCTCCGGGCTGTGATTCACAATCATAAACCGTGGTTTGTATTTGTCAGCTCCGGTTATGAGGACTATGGGGCGGGCGGGATGTAATTACGCTGTCGTGAGCTGCTCGGAGACAAACAGGGGGGCTCACTGCGGTGACCACCGAAGGCAGATACGTCCTCTCCGTGAGTTCAGTTTCGGTGCCCAGGCCTCCGCAGCTCCCAGCATCGAGCTACAGTTTCCTCTGTGTCTGGTTGCCTTGCTCCTGCTTCTCCCAGATTAGAGTAGCACTTTGAGATAGAGAGGTCAGAACTGTCAGGGGTCCTTCAGGCTTTTTAGCAAGACAATGATCAGCTGTGTAAGAGTTTGTCTTCATTACATTCATTCACAGGGAGGCTGGTCAGCCTCGAATTAAGAGGGAAAACCCAGCAAAAAACGAATCTGTCAGTTCAAAGCCCAGACCGCAATGCTTTGGTCACACCTGAACTCTCTTACTTCTGGGGCACAAAGCTGTCCTCACCGCAGGGTTAGGGAGTGTTTATAATGTCTAAAGAGTAGACATATGTCCAAAGTTCAGTTACATTGTGTGTTTTCAAGCAAAATCAGCATGTGGATATTGGTAAATCCTGCTGTTTGTTTTTCTGAAAGGATTTGACTATCATCATAAGGTGCCCTTCAGAATGCATTACTTTCAAAACCTATTCTAATTTAAGCTTTTTTCATTACTTTGGGAAAAGATCATCAAATTTTCAGTGGGCTAAATCAACTCGAAGAAAGCAGCTAGTAAATTAGAGATAAAGAAATACGTTACCGCTGACAGACTCACCTAGAACAAAAGAACAGAAAGCCCCCACTTGTGACTGGACCTACGTGCAAGTGGCCGTTCGCTATTCATTAATACTAATTAGTCACAGGGAAATGCAGATGTCAAAAAAATTACCTACTACCGCTTCACGCCCATCTATTTTTCATTGTTCAACTCTAGAGTATCACCTGTATCAAGAAGGTTTGATGCAATCAACTTTAAGAAATACAGACAAACCTCATTTTATTGTGCTTCCCTCAACTGTGCTTTGCAGACACTGCATTTTTTTTACAAGTCGAAGCTTTGTGGCAACGCTG
>CM052551.1:5386073-5519161 GCA_028533065.1 Trachops cirrhosus | reverse complement strand
GTTTTGGTAACTCTTGAAATGGTTCAACATTTTTTCATTATTATTATGTGATGGTGATCTGACCTTTGATGCTGCCATTGTAATCGTGTTGGAGTGCCCAGAGCCACGCCCACATGACAGCGAACTCAGCGGATCAATATTGTGTGTGTTCCGGCTGCTTCACGCACCTGCCCTTCCCTCGTCTTCCTCCCTGTCCTCTGGGCCTTCCTATGCCCTGAGACAAATAATATCAAAATTAGGACAACTGATGACCCTACCATAGCTTCTAAATGTTCAAGTGCAAGGAAGAGTCAGACATCTCTGACTTAAAATTAAAAGCTAGAATTATTAAGCTTCACAAGGGAAGTATTTAGAAAGCCAACGGAGACAGAAAGCTAGGCTGTTTGCACCAAACAGCCTAGTAGTGAGTGCAGAGGAAAAGGAAGTAAATTAAAAGTGCCACCCAGTGAACACATGAAAGATAAGAAAGCAAAACAGCCTTATTACTGGTATGGAGAAAATTTTAGTGCTCTGGATAGATGATCAAACCAGCCACAACATTCCCTTAAGCCAAAACCTAATCTGTAGCAAGGCCCTAACTCTCTTCAATTCTGTGAAGGCTGGGAGATGTGAGGAGGCTGCAGAAGAAGAGCCTGAAGCTAGCGGAGGCTGGTTTATGAGGGTTGAGGAGAGGAGCTGTCTCCCCGACATCCAGGTGCAGGTGAAGCAGCAATGCTGATGCAGAAGCAGCACATCATCCAGAGACCTGGCTAAGACAACTAATGGGGGCGGCTGTACTGAACAACAGGTTTCAGTGCAGGTGACACAGCCTGATAGCGGGAGAAGATGCCATCTAGGACTTCCACGGTTGGAGAGAAGTCACTGCCTGGCTTCAAAGCTTCAAGGGACAGGCTGATGCTCTTGTTAGAGGCTAATGCAGCTGGTGACTTTTAGCCAATGCTCATTTACCATCCCAAAAGTCTTATTAGGGCACATAAGAATTATGCTAGATCTACTCTGCCTGTGCTCTATAAATAGGATAAAAACACATCTGTTCTCAACATGGTTTGCTGCATATTTTAAGCTCACTGTTGAGACCTGCCAGTCAGACAAAAAAAAAAAAAGGATTCTTTTCAAAGTTTACTGCTCATTGACAATGCACCTGTTCATCCAAGAGATCTGGTGGAGCTGAACAATGAGATTAATGTTGTTTTCATTTCTGCTAACACAATATCCATTCCGCAGCCCACGGATCAAGGAGTAACTTTGACTTTCAAGTCTTATTATTTAAGAGACACATTTTGTAAGGTTATAAGTAGTGATTAGCTGCCATAGGTAGTGATTCCTTTGATGGATCTGGGCAAAGTCCATTGAAAACCATTCTAAATGCCACTAAGAACATTCACGATTCATGGGAAGAGGTCAAAACTCCAGCATTAACGGGAGTTTGGAAGAAGTTGATTCCAACCCTCATGGGTGACTTTGAGAAGGTCAAGCCTTGAGTGGAGGAAGTGACTGCAGAGGTGGTGGGAAGAGCAAGAGAACGAGAAGGGGAGCCTGAAGACGTGACTGAAGTGCTGAGCTCTCATGATAGAATGTGACCTCGTGAGGAGTAGCTTCTCATGGATGCGCCAAGGGAGACGGAATCTACTCCTGCCGAAGATGCTGTGAAATGACAGCAAAGGATTTAGGATATTACATAAACTTACTTGATTAAGCAGCAGCAAGGTTTGAGAAGATCGCACCAGCTTTGAAAGAAGTTCTGTTGTGGGTAAAATACTATCAAACAGCATCGCATGCTACAGAGAACTCTTTTGTGAAAGCCAGTCGCACGACGTGGCAAATTTCACTGCTGTCTTATTTTAAGAAATTGCCACAGCCATCCCAACCTTCAGCTGTCACCAACCCGACTGGTCAGCAGCCATCAACAGCCAGGCAAGGACCTTCACGAGAAAAAAGATCAGGAGTTGCTGAAGACTCAGATGATGGTTAGCATTTTTAAGCAATGCAGTATTTTTAAGTTAAAGTATGTACACTGTTTTTTAGACATTATGGTGTCGCATGCTTAACAGACTACAGTAGAGTGTACACATATCTTTCATGTGCACTGAGAAATAAAAACATTGTGTGATGCGTTGCGGTGTTCACTACATTACGGTGGAACTGAACCTGCGTCATCTCTGAGGTCTGCCTGTAACTCATACGGAGGGGCTCTCTGTTAGTCAATACAGTAATTTTTCTCCCAATTACTTTTCCCCCACAAAGATAAAAAAGTCCATACCACTGATATTTACTTTCAAGTTTTTCATATTGTTGTACCTAAAAATCTCTCTCTGGTGCCTTCTTAGGACATGTAAACATTTTCTCGCAGTGCTGAAAATGGAGTTGCCAATAATAGTTCATTTTAAATTTTCTGTATTCAAAATCTTCATCAGGTATTTGAATGGGAGAACGCATTATTTTAGAGTAGTCAGAAATTTGAAAGAAGTAATTTGACTTACACAATAGAGTGGGATATAGTGCTATAGATTCTGCAGATGGAGTCTCTAAATGTTCCTTAGATGTATGAAAGAAAGAGCAGCTTCAATATTCTATCTAACTAAATGACTTCATCTATATTTCAAATGTTTCCAATCAATATTCTCCTTTATTCTGTATCAACTCACCATTATAACTACATATAACTCAAAAGCTAAGGACCAGCTACCCTGTTAAATATAATTCACAGTTGTCACTGTGCAAAACAAATTGTTAAATACTGCCGACAAAAGCAATATGTTTATATTTTTATGTTAAAAAATGCATTCTTTTCCCAGTTAGTTTTTCTCCTTCTCTGTTAGCTTTTCAAGGCGGCCCCTTTGCTTTCTCCCAGTAACTCAGTGAGTCAGACTTTCTGGTTATTTCTCAACAATTTCTATCAGATCTGTCAAGTAAAGGATGAAATCACTTCAGTTTTCAAGGAACTATGAAATGCCTGGGAGAGAAATAATGTGGTTAAGATGAAAACCTGGCGAAGCTTATAGACCTGTGTGGAGATCCCGCAGCCTACGACTTTGGCAAGCAGATATTACGACTACAGTCTTCAGAAAAGATGTTATCATCCCGAATCATTGCCAGCTTTTCTTTCCTTTCTCGTGCTCACTGTCGGTCTGCTCATGTCCCCCAGCCCACGGAAGCATCAACTTAGGGATCTGTGTTCATGGATATTGGGGCTCAGTGAGGTCAACCTACTCTAGTAGAGCTGGCCGGCAGAAAGGAAGGCCCTCCCAGTAGCCCTTGCATGCTGTAGGCGAGGGCTCTGCAGCCTGGGGAAGGAATCCCCACACACAACTCACTCCAGTTCTGATTGGGGGTGGGGCGCTGCCAGAGAAGATGGTTACAGGTTATGACTGTTGGCTTGAGAAGTGTTGTTTGATATTGGCCCAGATGGACAGAAGCCAGGCAAAATCCTCCCAGAATTAGCCTTTCCTACTTACTCTCAAAGGCCCAATATATATTTTCTAAGGACTTCCTTCAAAAAACAGCCCAACTCTTCATGGTAGAAGTTTCTTAACAATTTATTAATTCATTCAATCAACCTTTGTTGAGAATATAGTCTCTCCCAGGTAGAGTTCAGGTCAATGCTTCTCAGTCTTGGTTGCTCATTTAAATTTCTTGAAGGGCTTGTAAAATATGCCGACGTCAGTCCCCACGTCAGGTTCACAGGCCCTGGGTATGAAAGTAAGTGGAACCAGGATTGGGGAACATTTTCCAGGCACTGAGGAGACACAGGTGAACAGAATGGACTCAATCCCTGCTCTCCTGGCACTCGTATTTGTGAGAAGGAAAAGGCCCAAACTATTTATGAAGACTTTTGTTTCTACCATTGAGGCAGTCTAGAACACACTAGAAGCTTCCTACAGCACCAGAGCTAAAAATACTTGATGAACACTTTGGAGACTGCAGAAGAGTTTACGGAGGAAATTCACTGATGTCGGAAACAAACAATCCAACCAGGGAAGCAGGCGGATATTGAAACCACTGGGGTGTTAGGTTCCTGGGGTCTTAAAGCTTGAGGGTGGTGGTGGTGTGGGGGCAAGTTTAGACCGGGACCAAGACAAGACTGTAACCCAGTGCATCAAAGACCAACCCAATAAAGATGGAACCCAGAAAGGGTTAGGGTCTTGGGGGAAAAGTAAGCTGAGGTGTGCGTGCACATAGGTGCACACTCCCACCCACGTTCACACTCCCTGTCATGCTCCAGAATCAGTAGTCGAGGAAAGTTCTTCCTCTTGGTGTGGCTCTCCATAGCAGTTAAGCCAACAAACGCATTTTTGGTTGCTGCCCAGCCCTCAGGGCCCTGGGGTTTGAATATATAAACCTGACTTGCATGGTCCTGAAAATGGTAAGGTGTAAATTATAACTTTAAATAGACTTGGCAGGTGCCTGAAAGAAAAACATAATTCATTTTATTATTTAAAGAACTGCTATAGATAGAGGACTATCAATTATAAGAATAAAAATTACGAAGCTTGCAGTAAAGAAACCACCCCATAAGAATCAGTGGAAGAAGTAAAGAGAACCAGAAATCCAAATTCTCCAGAAATGGCTACAATCAGAGCAAACACAAAATAAGTTTGTTTAATGGCCTTAAGAAATAAGGAGAACAGCGAAACACGTGGGGCACAAGAGACTATTAAAAATGATCAGGTAGACTTGGAAAAAAAAGAAAAAGAAACGAGCCCTGACCGGTGTGGCTCAGTTGGCTGGGTGTCAACCTTCAGCGCAAAAGGTCGCTGGTTCCATCCCAGGTCAAAGGCGCACGCCTGCATTGTGGGCGCGGGCCCTGACCGGGGGCATGTGAGAGGCAACCAATCAATGTTTCTCTCTCCCATCACTGTTCCTCCCCATCTTTTTCTCTCTCCCTTCTCCTCTCTCTAAAAATAAATAAATAATATCTTTTTAAAAATCTAAACACGACTGTAGAACTAAAACTATACTTGTTGAAATAAAAAAGAATTCAGCGAGCGTTTTACAGAAAGAGAAACCCAGTAACACGCAGAAGCATCACGGCACGTCCGAAGGAAAGGGTGGGCGCTGGACACTAATGTTCCCCAGAACCCCAGGAAGCCAGTGATTCCTACGTGATGTGGAAAATAAGCTCTGAGGCAAGGCATTTGGCCAAAATACAGAGATAGCAGCTGTTGGAGAAACGGATTCGAACTCAGTCTGCGCGACTACGAAGATGACCACTGGGTCCTACGGAGCTTTTCCCGCTTGCTCTGTCTTGCTCTTTTCTCTTTTCCTCTCCCTTCTCTCAATAACATGTGCGGCTACACTCTTTCCTAGGGTCAGGCCACCCCTAAAGAAATGCGGCTTTTTTTTCAAGGATTACAAAGAGATGGTGGGACAACCCAAGACTAAAGAATTGTGTTTTGAACTCTTACTACAAGAGGGTTCTTTACAAATGCAAATACAAGATAAGGAAGTCCTGGTGGTGGGCAGGAGATTAAGGACCTAGTTAAGCAATTTGGGAGGATGTGTTAAATCAAGACTGCCTGGCAATGACTTCCAAATGCTATTCTCGTCCTCTAAGCCTGATCAAAGCTTCTTTCTAAACCAGGCACTGAACATTTTATCTGGGATAGAAATTTTTTAGTTGTTTTGACATCTCTGAAGAGTTTCTCAAAATTTGCCAAAAAATTTATCTAAATATATAACACATTTGTGAGTGCACCTTGAGAGAAATGTATTCTCGATCCAGAACAGCCATCCCAGCCCATGTGGGGAAGCTGTCGTGCAAGGAGGGGACACGCACAGGTAGGGCCCGTGGCTGTGGGGAGCACGCTTTTGGGGGGAATGCTCCCCCAGCATCTGCACTGCTCTCTGACGAGTGTATTTTTATTTTTTGCTCCAGCTTGCATCCCCAAAATGACTTACTCAAGCCCCATTTTGCTCCTGGCTGCCAACTCTGCTAAACTCAGATGCAGAGCCAAAGGATGAGGCTCCCTCGCGCAGCCCATGTCTGGGGAGTGATCGTCTCCCAAAGCCGTATCACCGAGGGAGAAAACCCGCAGCCTACAGGTTGGCTGTCGTCCAGGATTTCTTGGCCTCAGACACGTCTCCTTTTTTAAACCTATGGAAACTGCAAAGCCCGAGCGAGTCACGTGACAGCCCGTTAGCCACACCGGAGACTCCAGACCGCAACCCAAATGCAGGTCCGCCCTCTTGGTTGGTCCAGGGTTGTTCCAACTGTACTTTCTCTGATACCCCGAGGTGGGAGGACCCCCAGGAAACGCCCTCTTGGAAAAGAGAGCAGTGAATTACACCATCGGTGCCAGGTGAATAAGGAACATTCTCAGTTCTGAGAAGACTCTTCAGTCTGGAAAAGAGAAGGTAGCGCCTCCCATGTCAGATGCACGGTCTAGGACTAAAAAGGGTTCAGTTTAGAAGGCTTTTTTTAAAAAAAAGGAGAGAGGAGCCCGGATCTCAGGCAGGCAGCCCAGTTTTCCTGTGGGGTTTTCTTGGGGTGGAGGGCGGGGAAGAATTTCTCTCCAGCTGGGTGTCGACCTGCAGAGCTAAAAGTCGCGTGTTCAATTCCAGGTCAAAGGCATGTGCCTGCACTGTGGGTCTGGCGCCTGGTGGGGTGCGTGTGAGAGGCTACATTTGGCCATGAGGCCAGTTAACAGTCTGCAGGTGGGTTTTCTAGATCGCTGGTTCTGTGCTGAATAATAGGAAATGCTGTCTGACGCTGTCGTCCCAGAAAAATGCCATTTCTAAAGACAAAGCCACGGGAACCCGCTTCCGCGGTGGCCGGGGCAGTGCCTTCTGTGCCGCAGCGGCTCACGGCTGTCCGGGGGCAGCCAAGCACACCGCCTTCGAGCGCCACCTACAAAAGTCACCCTCTGGGCTCCTCGGGGTCACACGAGGAATGAGAGTTTGCTGTTCTGAACATTATGTAACAAGAATTTGTTCCAGCTCATTATCTGTTTTAAAATGTCAGCTCTCCTGTATTTTGATAATGAATTCTGGCAGCAGGCAGCGGGGAGACACCCGCTACTACCCAGATTTTCCACTCAGCTTTTGAACACTGGACTTTGATACCCAGATAAAGAAACGAGACGAACTCAAACGTTTGGAGAGATTTTTGTGGCCAGATCTACCGCCCTACGAGATCCCCAGTCTGTCTTAGAATCTCTGGTCTCATCCTTCTCAGAAAGACAGAACTATAGAAAGTGACACTTTGGAACTGCCCCACGAATATCACATGGAAATAGAATATTTCTGTGGGACTGCTTTCCTTGATAGAAAGATAAAATATATTGCTTTGATCTGGTTTTCAAAAAACGAGACATTTTACTCATAAATCAACCTTGTCTGCTGTTTTAAAGCAGAGCATCACATTGCAAAGGCCAAGGCAAGTTTCAAAAACTTATCCTGGTTGTTGCGGACGAATGAATGCCTGCTTTTGTCTAACTAGGAGGGTCAGCTCTATGGTCCAGAGGAGTTTTCAGAACAAAGGTGAGATAGGTGTTTTGGAACTGAGGACACTGCTGGTGCACACACAGACGCAAGGCTGATGAATGCCGTGTCTCCGCAGCTGGCCTTTGTCTCCTCTTCCTGGTTCCCTAGGTGCCCTTTCCTCTAAAAAAAAAAAATCAGACCAGACCATAATCTCAGATCAAAGAAACTTACTACTTCTATTTCCATAAAAACTTTGGTAAATATCATCTGTGGTCTTAAAGAATCAATCCTCCTGTTCCCTGTAATTAAGTAGGAAAACAAATTAGTGGATGTTTCCAAATGGTAGCATTAAAAACAATAAATATCCCTCCATGGTGAAGGTTTCCTTTTGGAGGGGAAGAAGTAACAAAATCAGAATTAAACTGAAGTGCTGGTCTGGGAACCCAAGAGGTACTACAGCTCAATAAACTAATGCAATAGGACAACCTAAGAATTTTCTTTTCTAGGCTCCAAATCAGAAGCATGGGCTTTGCAGGGGCTCGAGATCCTTGTTAGAACCCAAGTCCATGTTCGAGCTTCTCAAAGTCACAGCCGGCACACGCTGCCTTGAAGGCAGCGCTTGGTCGGTGACCAAGCCGGTCTCTCCGTCTCCGAGTGTCTCTGCCCGTTTTCAAGTGCAGCAGCCGGTCTGGAACCTGGCAAGGGTTCGTTTTGAAATGAAGTCATCAAATGCCCACAGCCTCTGGGGGGGCTCCTCTTTTCAGGAGAACAAAGCAAGGGGAATGGTTTTTAGCACAAAATCCCTTTTCAACAAATGAAAAGCTCCCTGCCACAGAGCCCTGGCTCTTTTCGGTGGCCCGGCAGAAGCGAGCTTTCCATTGTCTCATTCATCCAGGGATGGATCGTCTGCTGGGCTAATGAGCTCTCCCGCAGTCTCTTCTCCCGCAGGCGAATCCCCCAAAGAGAAGTCTTAAATCAGAGACTGTTAAAGCCAAAAGAGAGGAATGGAGGGAAGGAAGGAAAAAAAGAGGTAGGGTCGAGAAAGCCAAGTTAGCAGTAGGCCAATAATCATACATCACAACCGGCTTTGGTGAAGTTGTGTGCCTGACGATTTTCATCCACACACTTCATTTCTAAGCTTGTTCTTTCTCGGCCAAGGTTCTATTCTGAGCGTTGCGTCGCTTGAGCCCACCTCCGACGGATATTAATGTAATAGATCATCATGGCAGATGGCTCTTAAATGTATGGACAGCAACCTTGACTAAGAACTGATTGGAAAGGCCAGGATTAAGGAGCACTCCTTTCTTGCCAGAAAGCGGAACATGACCCTGGAAACCTGGAGGCTCTGATCCCTGTCCTATGACTAATTTTCCCATGTTTTACACTGTCACCGGTGGGTCCGGCAGACATTATTAGGAAGCTCCGTGACAGCATCTAATAAAGTATGTCGGGCGAGAACCCACGGCTCCCCTTTGCACTGATGATCTTCTGGAGAAATACGGTATCTCGGGTTACGGGAGGTGGAGGCTGCCGATGCTGATGCCACCTGGGCCGATTCATCATCAGCCTGCACCGAGCCAGCGACCTGCCACTGCAAAGGACCAGCTTCCAGGAGGGGCAGGGATGGAGAGTCTGTCTTACTCGTGTTAGCTGGGATGTTATAGAGGCGATCATCTGATTGTGGATCGGCTGCTGTCAACCCCCAAACACAATCGTAGGGCCATGCACAGGGAGGGGTCTCCGGAGGGCCCGCCTCTGCGTCTGGGAGGTGCCCAGTGGGCAGGCCACAGGCCATGCAGGCTGCATTACGAGGGGTTCAGCGATGAGTGTGCAGAGTTCACAAGGCCAGGATCAGTAAAGGTGGAGAAACTGAGGTGGCTCGTTTTAGAAATCTGGTATTTGAGTGTTTCAACATTATCCAAAGTTGGTGTACTGTGTTCTTTTTAACAAACTCTCCGGCACAGACCAGATGGTTTCTCTATTAACAACCGTTTGCACTTAACATATTGCAATGAGGTGTGTACCACATGCCACCGAGCAAAGGAGAAACGTTCAGGAGTGACTAATTAAGTGTAAAGACACATATCTCCAAGTACACGACCGTCCGCTACCTCTATTTTATGTTTTTTATAGTTCACTGTTTTACTTGCTCAAAGCACTTCAGTCTGAGCTATGACACCTGTCCGACAGTTATGGTAACGCTAAAATCACATTTCTGTTCATTCTTTGGCCATACTTTTATTATTATTATTATTATTATTATTATTATTATTATTCAGGAGGTTATCATTTGTGTGCCAGAATCTCCTTGATAGGTCAACCACACTTTGTTTTTAAATGTTAGAATTCTTGTATGTTACTTCCAAACCCACCAAGCTGCTTCGTTTTAAGAAGTCCACTTTGCCTTGAAAATATAACATAATATATAAAACAGATGAAATAAAACTACTAACAAGAACATGGTGTTTTACAAAGGATGACTAATTTTAATTGGGGTTTGAGAGTTATTTCTTAGTCCTGAGTGGGTGGCTCAGTTGGTTAGGGCATCGTCCCAATACGCCAAGGTTAAGGGTTCAATCCCCCATTGGGGCACATACAAGAATCTACCAATGAATGTATAAGTGAAACAGCAAGTCATTGTTTCTCTCTCTCAAATTGGGAAATAAAAATTTTTTAAAAGTTCAATAAACAAGAAAGTCATTTCTTCCTTTTGTATGATATGTTCTTCACCAGTGGCCCACTCTAATGAGCTCATGTAATTTTCCCTTCAGTCGCTAACCCTCTGCTCTGATCCCCTCCCAGCCCATGGCTTTGTCTCTGAACTGGAGGTGCTTCTTCATGTCCATGACCCTGAACTTCCCCGGCGCAGAGCGCGTGTTCTGCCTTCCCGAGGCAGACTCCCCAAAGCCAGAGGAAAGGCAGAACTCGAAACGGTGTTCACCATTGCATGCCATAGAAGACAAGTCCCAGACTCCTTTTCTGTCTCAGATGATCCTGGGACAGTTTCTTCTCCGTGTCGCTGACCAACAGAGTTGGCGGACATTACGACTCTGTCACTGTGTGTCCAGCGGACAGTGTCAGGACTGTGGATGAAACAATGAATCTCTCATAACTATGGCTGTCTTTCTCAAGAGCCCAGCAAGCAAAATGTCAGAGCTGGCCGCCCATCGCCGGTGGGGTAACCACCCTTCTGCCACCCAGAGGAAATGGGGACAATGTGTCTGCATTTCTCCAGAACTCAAGGAGCCAAGCTCAGAAAATCTGCACGGGCTCTGATTTTTTTTGCAATGCCCAGTTCTCAGGTTCGTGGGGATTTCTACCAATGAAGAACTCTAGAAATGACGGTCATGACAAACTGAACCTGCTGAGGTCCTTACAGGGAAAGGAAACAATTCAGACAGATAGCAGAAGTGCATTAATGAAGCTATGCTAGAGTGTGAATTATGTATTAGTATAAATCAAACTCAGTCCAGCAGCAGAGAAAAGAGGAGTTTGTAGAAGGAGAGAAAATATTAATGGTTAACACTGATACGGCCCATATGTGGTAGCGAGATTAATAAACAATCATTGAGAACAAAGCAAAACTGCTTTTAAGTCATAATATTCTATTGGAAGTACCATTCATGGGATCATAATAATAACCACTACTCATTTAACATGTACTTAAATGTTGCCTTCATTAATATTATTTGCAGTAGCTCATCAACGTGGGTGCACTTTATAGATGAGGGGACTGAGACTCTGAGATACCTCTAAGTTATCTACTTTTTACGTCTATCAAGTAGCAAGTGGAGGAGCTGGGATTTGAACCGAGGTCTACCTGCTTCAAGCCACCCTGCGCTGCCTCTCCATAGACACCAGGGCTGGTTAACAAGCACCTACCTCAAACTCTGCTGTGGTATGTGATCTCCTCTGGCGTCTTATTGTGGTAGGAAAATAACACTGGGGTCTTTACATGTGCTGTTGTTAGCTGCAAAATCTAATGGAACGATCAATATCTGGGAAAAGGGCAAATAATCAAATTGCAAAGAAGCCTCTCGGTTTAAACTCATCAATACTAAGCAAATATTAAACGTGTAACCCTGAGAGATGTCCCTTTGTTTCTGCAGTGCTCCTGTTTTCCATAAATAACATTTATGTTTAATGAAAACAGGATTAACTTTGTATTGAAAATTGAGCCTGTCATTCAGTCTGATTAAACAACACGCCATCTTGCAAACCCACATTTTACTCAATACTTCTGTGGGTCCGGAACCGACTTGACTGTGAATAAATTTTCTGGGTTTATCTAGATTTGGGAAGGGAGAAGAAAAAGGTGTCTTTCTAAGTGAGCACTAGTATTACAATAGGGCATTAGATATTTTCCATCATTAGATACTATTCAACAATTTGAACTGCTTAATAAAAACAGTTTCATGTGGTTCATCGCAACATATGGAAGTAATTGTTTAGAAATAACCTTCATGAAGGAGAGACTATCAGAAGGTCCTCTAGCAAGCTTCCTGCATCCCAGAGGTCTTCCTCCTTCTCCCCTCCCTGCTGTTACCATAGCAACCGTGTGCACGTCCCAATCACCACAGAGCACATTGCTTTCTAATTGCGAACTGTCTGTCAACCCATCCAGATGGTAGCAACTTGAGGGCAGGGACGGTGGCTGTCCATCTTTGCATCTCTAGCAACTGGCGCCCTGCCAGGAACTTGTAAACAGGAGAGGCTGACAGGCTGCCTGCCATTGGTTGGTACGGCATTTTGCACTTTTCAGAATTCTCCAAAGGGAGGTGAGGCAGGTACAGTAGCCCTCCTCCCCCACCCCCTTACACACGGTTTCGCTTTCCACGTGATCGACCGCGGTCTGAAAAGATTAAATGGAAAATTCCACAAATAAACAATTCATGAGTTGGAAACCGCGTGCCGATTTGAGGAGCGTGATGAAACCGTGCGCCAGCCGGGACGCGAATCATCTCTCGGTCCAGTGTCTCCACGCTGTCGCTGCTCCCCACCCATTAGTCACCTGGTAGCCCTTTCAGAAATCAAACTGGGAGGCAGCACCGCAGGGCTCATGTCCAAGCGACCCTTATTTTACTTCATAATGGCCCCGAAACACAAGAGTAGTGATGCTGGTGATTCAGATATGCCAAAAAGAAGCTGTAAAGCGCTCCTTTCATTGAAAAGGTGAAGGTTCTCTACTGGAGACACTGTATCACCTTACATTATCACCAGAAAGGGGAGCACAGTACAATAAGATATTTTAAGAGAGAGACAGCATTCACATAACCTGTATTACAGTATATTGTTGTAATTGTTCCATTTCATTATTAGTTATTGTTAATCTGTTACAGTGCCTAATTTATACAGTAAGCTTTATTGCACATATAGATGAACAGGAAAAAACAGTGTGTGTAGATTTGGTACCATCCGCGGTTTCGGGCATCCGGGGGGGAACTCACTCCCCGTGGGTAAGGGGGGATACTGTATTATTTCCCAAGCTACAGTTTGAGATTAGAATCCAATATCATCTGATTTTGTTAAATGATGCTTTAACTCCCTCCTTTTTTTTTATTATCAATTGCCATGTTCTCACAAAGCTTATAACATCATTTCTATTTAAATAAACCTAACTGGTTATTCTTTTCTTTCTTAAGCCACCAACGAATTATTTTTAAAGTGGCAAAATGTGCATTGCATTAACAAATTTAATCAAACGGTTACTGGGAGTTCCGAAATGAACTTCTTTCCTCCTTTCCTCTTTTAATTATAGTGTATTTCCAGCACCCTCTGGCCTAGTTTGAGTTTCTGTCACACGGGACGGCATTCCACAGTCTGCGTGCTGCTGAGGTTGAGAAGGTGGTGGCCCGGGTCCCCTTGGAGGGTGACGCTGCAGACTGTGCAGTGTGCTTGATCTCTTCCTCTGTAAGGGTCACTCCGGAACCCCAAAAAGACCCCGTCTTATACCTACACGGAGCTCCGCTGACTTTCCGAAAGCACAGCAGCTAGAGAAGTGGGCGGAGCTTTCACAAAGAGCTCTGAGGGGCTTCAGGGAGCTCTGAACCAAGAAAGGCGTGGTTTCCCTCTGATCCGTACTCAGCCACCAGGTGGGGCAGCAAAAAAAATGCTTCCCAAGTGAATGCAGATGAGATTTCTCAACTGATCTGCTCGCTCCAGCTAGGATTGCAAAAGCAGGCAAAATGTTGTTCAAGATTTTGCTTGCATCTTCAAGATTCCCTGAGAAGCACAATATTTTTCCTTTCCTTCTTTAAAAAAAAAGTTTCCCAAAGGAAATAAGACATTCGCAAGATATTTTTGTAATAGACTCTCCACCCAACATCTTACTCTCTACACGTAGATCGCGGGCATATTTTCCAGCTCTGCTGGAAAGCTCATTGAAGGGTCAAAGCATTGTCCTACAATACCAGTTAGTAATGACTTGAATGCATTATATATATAAGGATATATATAAAATCCTTCCTAGGTATTCTGGTGTCACTCAGAAACGTCAGCGCTGCCGTCAGGAAAGATAATTATTGCCATCTGCTGATTTCTAAAGAAATATTTGCACTTGGGCAGAAACTTAAAAATGTAAAATAGTAATGTACTTTATTTGTGGATCATCAAGAGGCCAATTGACTCATACATTCACTGAGAAATACTTATCCTAAGTTTCCTCTCTCAGCCTTTCATGCAATTAGTCTCATAATTCTAATTTCCCATAGGCCATTACCACACTGAAGCTAAATAGGAGCTTGTTAGAGTCTCAGAGTGGTACCTCTCCCAAGCTCTAAAATATCAACTACGCCACCATGATTCTGGCTTCCCAGGATGAAAAATGCGGCCCCACCTTGTGGGTACCCATATCTCGCTCCTCTGCCATCCGCTTCCGCTGCCCCAGACACCCCCCGCCCCCCGAAGTGGGTCACTGCTCTGCTCTGTGACTTTAAAGGCTCTTACCCATCACAAATACAGGAACACATTTTCCCCCCTTTTTTGTTCTCTGAAAGGTTTTTGAAAGTTTGGGAAGAGATTAAGCAAATGGGATGGGGCCTGAAAGCGGAGCTGGATCTCACCGTTGTCCTTCCAAGGGACCCAGGGCTCCGAGCGCCCAGGCCAGTGTTGTGGGTGTGGGTGCAGGGAGACGGGGAGACAAATCTGAGCCTCTCTATTTTGTTTTCTACTTTTTCCTAGAAAAGCAGAGGAACAAAAGGAGCCTCGCTGAATGGCTTGCCTCTCTCCCCAGTATCTGGTCACTCTCCAGGGCCTTCAAACAGCTGCCGTCACATTTAGTCCAGAGTTTGTATTGCTATTTGCAGGCAAGGTGACGTGGTAGGAAATGCTTGGGCATTACCGGAAGGAGGGCCCTGGGTGAAGCTTTGGGGGGTGGTTAGAATTACCCGGAAATGCTGCAATGAAGTAAGGCATGGACTCGGAGAGCCCTCCGACCCGGCCTCTTAGACACTGGCCTGGGTGAGTGTCCGTCCCAAGTCCGGGCAGACCCAGTCAACACCTACGGGGCCGGTGGCCCGGCGTCTGCCTTCCTCCGGCAGTCCTGTGTCAATGCCAGGCTTCTGGCCTACGAGCACGACAGGCTGCAGTGAGGCAAGGGTCCTGGTAGCCATCCAATGGGGAGTGGGCCATGGGCTCCTGGGAGAAAAACTGGGCCAGTCAGGGACCCGGATGGCTCCTGTACACTTTCAGCACCTTGGCTGCTGAATCCAAGAGACAAACATCATCTGGAGACAACTTTGAGACAGACAGCGATACTGTGATTTTACTAAATGTGTATCTTGAGGATGAGAGGAACCCATTTCTTTTCACTGGGCTGGTCCTTACCCAGGGGAAAAAACATTATGAATCAGAAATCTGGTCTTAAAAGTACCAGTCAGACAAAGAATAAAAGAAGCAATGCTTGTCTAAGCACGGTGGTATTTATTTACCCTGCATACGTATATATCACTCTGATAAATTGCATTCTCTAACTTTGGACAACTGGTTGAGGCCTGAAGCTTTGCCATTCCGGTATATTAGATAAAGCGTTGCCAAACATACCGGGCTTAGCGCCAACTCCCTCGCAGTCTTATGTAAGGAGGACACAAAAGCGGCCACAGGAGGCAAGTGGACAGAGCGCAGACACCTAACGTAGTTGGTTTACCAGACGCTCAGCAGGGTTTTCCGCAGCCACGCACCCATTCCCTCCGCCCACATGCGTGAACCTCACCACGTGCCAGGCCCATTTCTAGGCACCGGGGGCAGATCAACGGGTATAAAACACACGTGCCCCCAGGTCTAAATTCTGCTCGTGCAACAGTAGCACCCTTGGCTGATGTATTTAACCATTCTGTGTCACATCTGCGAAAGGGGGAACGAGATGACATTATTCCATGGCTGCTTCCGTTCTAAAAGAGGTGACTTTGCAATGCAACGCCCGTGACGTGGGGCACAGACACCGCCCCTATAATCCCGACACGGGAGTTCACCACGCGATCGACTCCCAAGCTGCCAAATCGCTGACCCCTTAGGCGCCCCCTCCCATCGTCTCTTGGCCCACCCTCTCCCCATCTGTTCCCTGCTCCCAGCAGCGCCAGAGGGTCTATAATTACCCACGGATGTCACCCATATGTTGTAACAGCTTCGCTTCCCTGATATTCTGGTAAGACAAAGCAGAAAAGCAGCCAGGGCAGCAACACGGCGCCCACGTGGGCCATCCCCCTCGGCGGTGGGTGGGGTGAGTGCCACTGGGTGCTCATTCATTCCTCCCTGACACGCCTGAGGAGCAGGAGGAAAGGCAACGTGCATCTAACTGCAGTCAGCCTGTGGTGGCCACGCCAGGGAAAAAAATAAAACAGAATACATTAAGGACTAGTTAATCTCATTTTCCTTTAAATACATGATTTTGGTTTATTGGTGTAATTAGAGTTGGAAGCGCTCACATTCGATGGGAGAGACATCCTCCGGCATCTCTCTTTCTCTCTAAAACACACCAGATTGCATCGGTTGGCATTTCATTTTTTACATCTTTGCTGACTCTTCCATCACCATGTCTCCAGATTAAAAACAAAACAAAAATATCCCTATCTAGTCCAATACAGGGCTTAATTTCCTACAATACCTAAGTGCACAGTACTCCCCAAGGTTCAGAAAATAAGAGCAACGATAAAAAAAGAAAGGCATTCCCTCTCAAGGCTAGCCTTTCCCTACGGGAGCCTCACTCTTTTCACCTAATGTAGTAACAGGAGAGGAAGGATGATAGCTAAAATCAGACCTTGCTCTGAAATATCAATCTGTTCTGAGCAGTGCAAGTGATTCACACACACGTGCATGCACACACACACACGAGATGCCTTCATTTATTTCCCTCTATCGTATGAAGAGTCCAGTGATATTGCAGATGGCAGCAATCTTGTTACCCCAGAAGAGTTCTGTGGAAGCTAATTCTTCGACTGTATTAACAGATGTTTTTGGTTATATAAATTTGGGAGGCTCTGGTTAAATAACATGGAAGCATTTCTTTACGGTGGGACATCCCATGTGCTAATCTATACACGGCAGCTCTCCCAGAAAATATTGCAAGCATTTCCCAGATGCATTCGGGCACTGCGGCCTTCACGGGGAGAGTGACCCTGAGAAACACAACACCAGACAAGCCCTCCCATTTCGAAGATGAGGACACGGTGCTTGCGGTGGCGGGGGCTGAGCTCATGGGGTCAGCAGCACAGCGGGAGCTAGAACCCACTTCTCTTGACTTGTAGCCAATGTTTCCTTCTACAGTGAGACCAATGGTGATTTCGGGACCCTAGCATTTTGTTCTCTGTCTTCTCAATTTGCCCGTAGCACAGTTGTCCTAGGCACCCGTCAGCGGCAGAGAGCTGGCAGAGCAGCCGTCCTGACTGCAGAACATTCTCACTGGGATCTGTGCACCAGCGGGATGGTGAGGCTCCCAGGCCACGCATTTAAAGCCTCTGTCCATCCACTCAGTGTTTTTCAAGTGGAAGTTTGGAAACATATTCATTGATCATAACATAAGTAATTTATTATTATTATTATTATTATTATTAATCCTCATCCTAAGATATGTTTATTGAGTTGAAAGAAAGAGAGAGAGAGATCGATGTGGGGGAGAAACATCCATCAGTCGCCTCCCTCACCCACCCTGACCAGGAATCGAACCCACGATAGTGGGAACGTGCAGGGGATGCCACTCCAGCCGACGGGGCCACTGGCGGGCACTAAGCATAAGTAATTGGAAAATTTTCTTTTCTCCCTCTGCCACTGAATGACCTTGTCGAGATTCAACTTTGTTACCGACAGAGAAGAAGCAGAAGAACAATCACGAGTTTACATGCAGTTAGTTCTGGTGAAACTAACCTGTGTAGTTCTAACGGCGGCTTACCAAACTGGAATACAGACCTACGTCGCAATGAAATCAGCCTCTCTCTCCACACAGTCCAGTTATCACGATAAAGCCCGAGACCTCAACACACTTGGTGTTGCATTCACAGAATGAGCAGATATGTGTCCGCTGAACCAGTGGTCAACCAGATCCACAAAAACCCTTACACCAAACATCACCCAATGGCATGACCCCCACTAATGTGTTAGGAAATACTTCTGGGCCTGGGGACAAGAAAGAGCAAGATCTTCTGAAGATGCCGACCACTGAATTCAGATTAAAAAAAAAAAACACAGCTCCAGCCCTGGCTGGTGTAGCTCAGTGGATTGAGCACTGGCCTGCAAACCAAAGGGTTGCCAGTGTGATTCCCAGTCAGGGCACAGGCCTAGGTTGTGGACCAGGTCCCCAGTAGGGGGCGCACGAGAGGCAACCACACACTGATGTTTCTCTCCCTCGCTTTCTCCCTTCCTTCCCCTCTCTCTAAAAATAAATATAAAAAATCTAAAAAAAACAAAACAAAAAAAACCACGGCTCCAGAAGTTGAAGGAGTTGAGCACGCCCCTGTCCCCACTGTTTGGTCCTGTAGATGGAGCTGGGCTGCAGCTTCCCAGGCGAATGGGAAGTTAAGCAAGGAAAGAAATCATTTCATGGTTTCATGATGTGGTATTTTGCCTAAGTATCCTTATGTTTCTTAAGAAGGAGACATCTTTCCTTTAATGACCCACTAGTTTAAAAAAATCGATGGCGCCAGGGAATCAAGGATAAAGAGACAAGCCCTTAAACTGAGTTGTTTTTCTGCACACTAACGAAGTTCATAATTTAATTGGAGGAATTATTAGATACATTCTGTCCTTATAATGGTGCAAACCTCCGAGGAAAATGAGCTGCTTATGCATATATTCTCTTTTTAATTCAAGAAATCCTCAAGGATGTGAGAAAATATGCTCTGAATCCGAACGGCACTCAGTTGTCCACTTAAAACCAGTTCACACCATAAATCTTTATTCTAAGTGTCTCCACCGGAGTTAAAGAGCGACACTTGTGTTGTGCTGCTGTTTTTAGATTTAATTGTGGTTACCGAGCTTTTCATTTGAACACTCTTATTTATTGAACTTCATTCTCCTTTTAAAAGAAGAGCAAATTCAATTAAAAAAATTTGGATGGTAGAATAGTTAGGAAAAAACCTTGGAGGATAGGATCACTGGCTTCAAATTTAAGAAATTTTGTTATATGAAACAGGTAGACACTGATGTCCAGTACAGTTCTGGAAGAGAGGATGTGACCTGATGACATGTGGATGTTAAAAATAAGACAGCACATTGTCTTCAATTAAAAGATAAACTTTCCTAAAATAAGCTAAGGTAGCTGGCCATCTCCAAATTTATCAATTAATATTTGTGACTTGTTTTATGTTGGATGATGGCCATGAAACAAAAATAGTTGCTGGCATTGAAGGTTTATGGGAAGTATGAGAAAAAAATCAATATTGAGAAAATTCAGTTTATTTACTTACTTTTTCTCCCCTCCCGAAGTGAGAAACTATCACCACAATTTTATTTCACTAGTAAAACACCTAGCCCTAACGCGATATGAAAAACTAGCCCAATCACACATTATAAAGTTGATTAAACTGAGTTCAGATAAACACACAGCAACTCGGTATAGTAAAATACCAAGTCAAAAGTCACAGAGAGGGCCACTTCCAGAACATTCTGAGATGAACAGAGCTGTAAGACTTACTGGGAATTTCCTGGGTCTGCGGTATGGACTGAGCTCACTTCTGGCTGATGTAGCTATAAACGCATAACAAGAAAGCATAAGGTTTTGTAAGTAGTCTGATTTTGTCACTTTAGTATGTGTAGGATTTGTTTTTTTTTTTAATCATGGAACTGCTTGGGACCTCAGTTTTCTCACCTGTGAATGAGATTAAACACCACCTACCTCACAAGTCTCCAGGGAGGACGACTGGAAAGCGGCTACCTGACAGGACCCTTACAACCAGAGTGCTATCCAGGTGCGAAAGATCGTTAACTTAAATATTAATGCGAGCTATTAGGATTTCCTTAACTCAATCCCTTCTTCTGACTCCCTCCTCTATCTCAGATTATTTCTCAATTGCCTTCAGAAATAACCTCTTACATGACAGTATTCCACAGTTCGGCAAACGTTCTATAAATGACCACAGTCATCTATAATTATAGGGGTGAAACCCTATCCTATTGATGTCATCCATTCCCTAAACCTCAACCACCATCTGCCAGGTGATAATATCCAAACGCGTGTATTATTTCCAACTCACACTCTTTCTGCAACACCAGAGAAGTGTTTTCAAATCCTTAAGTGGACTCTCCACTGGAATTCCTGCTCATGCCTTGCCTTCAGCCTTCTTTCCTTAAAATCTGATTGGCTCCCAACATCCTGTGGATGGGGTAAGCAAATCTCAAACCCTGGTGTTACAATGGCTCTTGGGGCATCCAGGGAGCTTTTCTGGACTCTCCATCTGAGCATCAGGACTTGGGGTTACAGGTGTCCACAAATGAGCCACGGCCCAGTCCCCCTGGCCTCTCCCTGCAGCTCCTTGAGAAACTCAGCCCTGATGAAATATCCTGTAATCCCACCACCTTAGAACGCTTCTCACCTGTGCTTAGTTGATACATGAGAACCTGTATAATTTTACATTTCTTACAGCATGGGGGACTCGAAGGCCCAAACATAAGATTTCTCAAAGATTCTTGGAGATGCTAAAGACAGAAGGGAGAAGATAGAAAACCACCTCCAAGGATTTGTCTGTTCCACCACTTTCCAACTGCTTGGAGTTCCTTGCCATGATGTGCTGGTTTTAAGCATCATTGGCCACCGAAAAAAAAATCCATTCTGCCCTAGCTCCTGGGCATTCTAAAGCATGTATTTCAGTCACCATGCAAATGCCATGTCCTCATCAAAGATTTCGCTGGGCTTTCTGGATTAAATTAGCATGCTCTCTGTTGCCAGCACACTTTCCACACTCGCAAGGTAAAAGCACTCACTCCCCGTTGCCATCCTTTTCTGGCAGTGTGTCTGTGCCCCCCTGGACATCCGCTTCTCACGAGCACCAGCGACACCTGTGAGTCTCCGTATGTCCACTGTCCCACCCAGGGTGGAGGGTGAGTGTTTACTGCTGATGGAAAGAAGGTGTTACAAAAGCAGAATCTGTTAAGCAGTGGTAAAACCCAACTTCAATAATTAGGACTAATTGGGAAGAAGGAACGCATGCCAGACCCGATGCTTTGGCACCTCTCACACGAGAGGTGAGGAGTAAATATTCTGGTGGATGTATTCAAACTGTGGGTGGGAAACACACTTGGCGAAGTTGCAGGATGGCTGGTAAGCCTTTTGTCATCGGCAGATCGCTCCTGTGTTGCATGATATTTTTCCAAATTATCCAAGAAAACACGAAGAACGCCCACTGCTTTTGTACCTCTAAACTCCCCCGCGGCATTCTTGCTTGCTTAATGTCACATATATTTCTAGTCACCATTTGGAAGCCTTGATTCAAGAAAGTCAAGTTCAACCTCCTTTTGTCCTAATTACAGCAAATAGCAAGGTGGTGACATTCAGACAGTGAGGGTTTACAGACATAGCTGATTCCTCCTGGTGGTTACAGTGCAGGGGCCACCTCACCCCTGACCCATAGTGGCTCTGTCCCTGGCCCTTTCCAGGCCCTGGGACTAGACAGGGACAGTGTGGCTCTGAGCTGGGGCAGCACCAGAAAGCTTGTGGAAGTGGAGCTTCTGTGCTAGTGCTGCTCCATGGCTCCCTTCCCGGAGCTGAACAACAGAGGTACTGAAGGCAAAGTCGACTACGCAAACGGTAACTGAGAGCCAACGACCTGTAAAGAGCGTGGGTAGGCGCGGTGCAGGGCAAGACCCAGGTAAACGCCACTGAGGAAAATTACTGATGGTTCTGTTCGGGGATATTGTGGAACAAGGTGGGCAAGAGGGATGTGGGTGCGGGTTCTCCAGGCCACGGAGAAAAGTGCTTACAGTTCTATCCTAAAGTTGTTGAGGTTAAAAAATAATTTCTGTGATCTGGTGCTGGAATCAGTATCCTCACTCATTGCCGACAGCACACCTTACAAATAAGTGAGCATATTTTCATATGCTCATTTGTCTTTCAGATTTCACACTTATTACAATAAACCGCATCACTTCCTTGAAACCATGTACCTCAAAGAAGCAATAAATAAGGTTGAGGTTATAGTCTATAAAATCGATGCCTCTGACAAATACAAGGGTCAACTTTCCATTTAATTACGAAATGCTTAGAAGGAAACAAAACTCACAAAAATCAAAACTTTCCATGTGTAACTAAGAAAACATTTCAGACCTTATATTTAACAGCCCATGAGTTTAAACTCGCTGTCAGTATGGAAAGATGTTCAGAACAAACATCTCCTGTCCATTCCTCCCCTCACCTCTCATTTGGGGAGATCTTATTTATGCATTAGACGACCTTTTTGGCCATTAAAACCATCTTGCTTCAGCAGTTAATTAACGCAAGTACCATAATTTAATACAGTTAATGCTACTTGATGTCCTTTAATGTACCTTCCATTAGTGATATTATTGTAGTATTACCCTGTAAATTAAAATGAGATCAAGACCGAGAGAACCACTCTTTAATTAAGGCGCTGGCACACTTGACTCGTCTATTATTCATTAGAGAAAATCAGCCTGATTTACTGAAGGAGGACATTCGTAAGTCAGAATTAGTCTGTGCAGATTATTAGGCTGATTGGACGGTGCCAGGACCGCCGAGTCCCCAGTCGCCGACAGCCATCTTTCTCCTCCAGGACCTTAATGAGCACACGATGAGGCGAAGGAAGTGGCGGCAGCACAAGCACAGAGCCAGAGAGGACAACGATACTTACAACGGGAATATAGGTTCCATCACCGGTCAAATAGGCACAGAGGCGTCACCTGCTAAAAAGAACCTAAATGCGACGTTTGTCTCATGACGATCACGACGTTATTTTCACACCACACAGTAGTAGCAGGTGTGAAGCACAGACACCCTGCTCACTGGTACGCCAAAAAGAAAGAACTGGAATTCACAGTCAGCTCAGAGGTTCTGCAACTGATTTAGTTTCACAGCTTGATATTTCAAGGTGAAAAAGCTTGGATTCTCTGTCCACAAGTCTGTGGCAATTTCCCTCCCTTCCCCAAATAACTCACGCCAGCTCCCACATTCTAGTGGAGTGACTGGCAGAAAAACATCGTTACAATGGTCACATGCAGGCATGGAAAAGGCACGTTCGTTCAGTGTTCCGAGTAAACGCCATGCATGGAGGAAGGAGGCATTGATGGAAACCACTCTTTCGGAAAGTTTCTATTTGCGATGTTCTTGAAAAGGAACCCTTTGGAACTGTCCTTTAGAGGTCATCAGTGAATGCTCCCATAGGTGATGTGCTGTGTAAGAAGACGAACTAGGCTGAAGTGTTCAAGGGTAAAACATCTACCAGCTTCTGTGCGGAGAGATCTGTGATGTAGGCAGTAGTTCCCTTCAGTGGTTCCGCGATCCTTATATAACTGAGGAGCTGGAGACACGCCCGAGCCTTCAGGCCTTGCTTCTTAGTCCCTCCCCTAAGACTAAAAATACCGCAGCCATCTGGTGCCTTGCACTGTGCATGCCAACGTCGGTTTGGCCCTGAGGAATTTGGACAGAATTTGGAGGTAACAGAAGGGGACCTTAAGGAAGGGGCTCACCTCTCCTGCACCTTCCTCTCTTGCCTGGCTGCTGGCTCCCCAGTGATCGCTGACTAGTGAACAGGGAAAGACAGTGGAGGTGAGTCCCAGGGAGAGGGGGAGGGCCCCTCCAAACTCCTCAGAGCCAAGGAAATGCAATGGGGGGACACCACCAGGATGCAGGATAACAGAAAAGTGTTGTATCTGGTGGGATTTTACATTTCTGACATACCATCTGCAGGAGATAATGTGTCTGACCCCAGCGGAGAATGCATAACAAATGTAGCTTTGAAGTGTATTTCCACTCTTTTTAAAATAATCAGAAGGCACAAAAGTGAATATGCATTAAGAAAAATATGCCCTAACAATGGTTATTTCCCAACCAAAACCCTTCACAAGACTGCCTTCTGTACACATGGAAAGTGAGGGTGGGGAAGTCGGGCTACAGGGACTCTGGCTTAGGTTGAGGGTCTCTCGAACTGCAAGGAAACTGACCTAGAGAACTCTACCTAACTACGTAGATCCCACGAGGATCTAAATTCAAACCTCCGTTTACGAAGTTTGACATTTATTCTTGTGGCTGCACAGAATACTCATTGCTTTGCTGCGGAATGCTATTGTTAATAATACCAGCATCAATTATTTGTATATATTACAGGGCCCCAAAATAAGATCCCAGAAACTGATCAGCTCCTGCTAAGATATTCACGAACGTAATGACTGTATTTCACCGTAGAGAGCAAACTCCTGTGTAAGGCTACGGTTCCTACCGTATCCTCGAGGTCCTCTGCTCACACATGGACTGTCTTCTACGCCCTGGAACCCATAAGCTCACAATTGTACCAGAGCATATTTCTCTCAGAAACGTTCCCTCGCTTTAAAGGTATCATTCCTACATGACCGAGACCTTGGTTAAGACTTTTCAAAGAGGTTCCATTGCTAAAGATCCTCGACTCTTCCAGGGAAAACAGGAAGCTAGACCAATGCTGGAGAGTAGGTGGCCACCCATTTCTGCCACTTCCCAGAGTCCAGACTCTGGAACCTTGACCCCCCTACTGAGGTCATGCCCGCCACACCGTTCTGTGTGTCCACACTGGCCCATCCTCTCATAGCAGTGACCTCTTCTTCCCTCCAGCACACAAATATAATGGCACTATGACCAAAGATGAGTTGAGACAGCTCTCCAAAAGGCCAGGGAGCCTCAAGATCTCAAGACCCAGCATCTGAGGACTGGGCTGCCCTAAGGAATGCTGGTTAATAACTCTGCCTTATTTGTTTGAATTGTATATGTAATTAAACCTATATGATTTACGCACCATTCATATTCTTATCTTCATATATTCTGATTTAAAGCTATCCTGGCATTTTTAGAATGATTATTGCTTTGCTTCACTCTTGCTTTTTTCCATTTTGCTGTTACTCCACTTACCTTTGGTTTTCCCACCTCATTGTCTCCAGATCCAACCTCTACCAGCTGGTTTTTTTGATGCCATACCACACTTAAAAGCCAGGTTGACAATCTCTACTTTGGTGGTTCTGCTTCTCATCATTGCAGTTTTTCACTTAAACATCTTCCAAATCCTTGGAAACCTGCTCAGCTGTGTCTCCGGTACGTTATCAAGACCAAGGACATGCCTGACAGTGACCCACGGACATTTGAACAGTGGCCCGTCTGTAACTGACCCACAGCGTGAAGGGAGCCTCACTCAGATCCCTACTTCAAATGACAGCATGTCTTTTTAAGACAACAGCATCCAAACACCTGAAAAATACAGCTTCCCTTTTTTACCAAGTGCGTTTACCAAGAAACACAGCTTTCATTTGCAGAGCTTTTTTGTACAGTGTAACAAAACAGAGAGAGCTGTACCATGTTGAAACCCTCTCTTGCATTAGAAAACAACAGAAAGGTGTAGTTCTTGTTTTTCAGCCCCTTTTCTAAGATGCTTCCCCCACCCTGCCCCCGCCCTGCCCTGCCTGCCTTTTGTTTAAATTCCAAGAAATCCCACCACGTTCGGTCTAATGACAGTAAGTCTGGGGTCACAAATGGCTGCTGAGTCACAAGGGTCTGACATGCCTCAGGGCCCCCCACAGGCGGGAGTTCCTGAGAAAGTGTGGCAGCAGGAAGAAACAAACACCCCTCTACAGCTGCCGGCCCCACACCCTGGCATTTTCTGTGAACCCCCCATTCCCGTCCACCCGGACAGACACTCTCTTACCTCCCGTGCACCTTGATGTCTGAGATCGCGTAGAAGTAGCGTGCCAGGTGCAGCTCGTCCACGTATATTTCCCCGACGGCTGGTCTCAAGAGCCGGATCCTCAGGTCCGTGACAGTAAAGAAGTCTCGGAGTTTCTTGGTCGTATCCAGCTGCCCGTACAGAGAAGCCATATTGCGCAGCCACGGCCCAGCAAAAAACGCGAACCTGTCTTTGATCTCAAAGTGGATTATTTTGCTGTTGGTCATGTACCCCGTGGAGTACTCTTCGGTGCAAATGATTTCTAAGACCGTGTGCTGGGATAGATCCTTCACGGACTTCGGGTCCATGTGAAAGGCGTCCAGGCAGTCTGTGGCGTAATACTGATAGGGCTGCCACGTGCGCCCGTAATCCAGAGATTTCTCCAGGATCATCTGATCTGGACGCCCCGACTCGAAGGTGATGACGATGTTGTCCGTGAGCTCGATGGTTTTGCTCCAAGACAGAGTGATGTTCACCTGGAGGGGCTTGGGGTAGTCCTTCCAGGTGGCAGACTGCCAGAAGGTGGAGGGATGTCTTCCTTCAAAATCAAACATCAGCTCAGGGGGGTGTGCCAGCTCGGGGGTGCTTGCGTCACACTCATTATTGCACATGTAGGGGTTGCCCTATGGGAGAAGAAAAAAGAGGGTGCGTCAAAACACGGGCTCGACCCAAGTCTTGCCATATTGCTGTTGCTGAGGAAGCGGCTAGAAAGAAAAAAAAGGGAAAAAAATAACCTGTTTGCACTCATCATTTTTATTTGCCCCAACTGGAATCTCCTGTATAACTGCTTTACAAAAATGAAAAAGAAGAGATATGCTAATTTTCTGGTCTTGTTGCCCTCCACGATCTTTTTGAGAAAGGAAAATAGTTTATTTATCCCGTCTGTGCTAGACCCATAATGTGGTCCCAGCAGCACAAAGGCACCGAGCGACTGTCTCACAGCTCAACACCGCCGTGTCCTCTCAGAAAGAAGCTTCGGAAAAAGCGAGGAAATTCCTGCCTGCCTCAAGGACGTTCCTCAAGAGCGCAGTTCTTTAAAGAGCCATTTTTCCAGCAAAGCTTTAGAATCGGCAATGAACCGTAGATACCTGTGTCCTGTTTTTGGAAACGACACCCCCATGCCACATCCAGGCTCCTCCTGGCTTTGCCTCAAATCCATCACACTTAACTGGGCCCCTGCTTCATCAAGCCTGCTTTGAAAGCATTTACTCTGTTCACCACAAATCATTAGGATGTGGTGTGCTAAGGGCTCTGGGGCTTGGTCCAAACATCTGCCATCCGCTAGCTAGAGGCGCGGGGATTGCTCAGGGAGGACTTGGGGGTGGGCACTTGCTCCAACTTAGCAGAACAGCTAGTTCCAGCATAAAATTAGGAGGGTGTGGCAAAGAGCCAGGGACCCACTGACCTGTCACTCTGTGCTGGCCACAGTCAGCTGTCCACAGAGGTTGACTGTTATTATCGTTTTCCCTCTCACGAAGGCTACTTCCCTCACGGTCCCATCCAACAAGAGGCTGGAAGCCGGTCTCCTTGTCACCCCACAACTAGGGACCACACCCAAGAGCTGCTCTGAGCTCTCATCAGGAGCTTCTGTGGCAAATGACCTGGCTCCCGAGTCCTGTTTATTTTGTGTTTAAGGAAACAAGCGGCGTCCTTTGGAGCCAACCGTGCAGATGTTTCTGGCTGATCCTGTCCTGCGTAATTGCAAGACTTGACCCTCTGACGTTGCCTTTAGGCTTTCTCTTGTAATTACAATTACATTCCCCCCTTCTTTTCCATCCACTGGGAGCTGGCCTGCCACCAGACCTGCTGGATGCCTGAGCTGGGTCTCACGTAATGGTTTCACACTTTAGACATCCACGCTCGGTCACCAGCTGACACCTGTGAAATGGGAGACGGACAGTGGAGAGCCGCTGCGGCCTCCCCAGTCAGCTAATACTTTCACTCCCTTTTCCCCATTAATGCAACTGGATCCCGACGCCGGCAACAGGTTTGGGGGGACTCACGGAGAACTGAGAGGGGGCTAGAGAAAGAAGAGAAGGTCCGTTATCTGAGGAACAGAACTGTTTCAGAAATACATCCAAAGCATCAGTGATAATGGAAATGTTGCTGTACTTTGCTCTCGAATTTCAATTCCCTATTCCTGATCCCAGCGTCTGTGGCACTATTTATAGTAACCCCTTCAAAACGAGCGGGGAGAGGAAAATAAGTTTCTGTTCCAGGTGGAATAAAGCACCAAATGTATTATTATTTAAACTCTTTTAAGCAGAGCAGAGAGCCAAAAGCGAAGCTCGGCAAACAGGCAAAGGCTTTTTATGGAGGGCTATAAATATTGTGGAATCTGTCGGCATTTATACATTCTAAATATATGTAAGTGCACATTTTACTGGAAGGGGTCAGATTTACTCAAATCACACCTTCATTTGCAGTTTACTGAAAAAAAAAAAAACATAGTTCCTGGGAAATCTTTCAGCCTGTAGCCATCTGCATCATCGTTAGATTGGATACTTTCACCTTCCTCCTGACAAAAGCATCTTCATCCGAGGTCAAGGGTATCGAAACCCAGGATAGCAACCCTGCGGGATCACCTACGGGAGCTATCAGACATCTGTGGTAAGTCGTGTTGAAAGATAGCATTTCCTTGACTTCGGCAAAGATGCTCAACACTTCTCAGAGGGAAGAGGACACAGAGACAAAGGAGAAGACACAGCAGCCTGGTTCTGGGAATAGGTCGATACTAGCAAACCCGTCTTAGAGAATGGGCTTGGAGATGTCTGTCTAGAAAGCATTCATTCCTACAGTCCATCAAAGGTGTTGACAATCGGCACTGTTTACGTAGCGTTTATAGGTCAGGCACTTGACTACCTTATCCCGGTAACCCTTGTCATCCCTGCCTTACAGAAGAGGAAGCGGAGACACCGAGAAGTGTCAAGTCCCTTGCCCACGGTCACACAACAGAGCCAGTAAGGGGCAGAGCCAGGACCCTCTCCTCCTGCCCCTGTCCTGGCCTGCCCCACTCCCAAGGCAGTGGCCTCCCCACGATACAACCCAGCCTGAGAACAGGGCTGGATGCTACAACAGGAAGGGCCCGAGACCAAAAGAGTTCGGGAAGCGCAGCCTGAGGTTCTGTGTTAGAGAGCCAGCCCTACGAGCACGACCACGCGTCCAAGGTGCCGTAAAGTGCAACTTGGCTGAGCTCAGGCAACACCTAGTTTCGAAAGCTCCTCGGACCACGGGCCCCCTTCTTGTCTTGGGAACCCCTATTTCCATGGCGCATGGCCAGGGTTTGGAAGAGCACCCTTTGAGATCCTCTGCTCCGTCCTGCTCTTAACATGGTGAATATGTGAGTGCCAGACAGCTCTGCAGACCCCAAAGTTTTAGCTCTTGGATGAAGACACGCTCATGTGAAACACTCAGTCCCTACTTTTTATCACGGGACACACTTCCGCTGGGGCTGAGCACGACAGCCAGCTTAGGGTGAGTGCTGACGTTGACACCACAGTGTCAGCTGTCCAAATGCATGCCAGGACAAGGAGGAAGCTGCACTGCTTTGCACTGATCTGGTGCTTTAGGCACCTAAAACGATGAGAGGAAAGCTCCGTGCCTTTGATAATTGCCTCCCATACTTGGTAATTACTGACTGCCTACTCCATCACTGTATTGAAGGCCCTGGTCTGGGCTCCCAAGATCCAGCAGTAAACACATCCGAGTCCTTGCTTTCAACAGAGCATCTGTCTTAGTTGGAGGAGAGGCACCAAGTAAATAAATGTATAATGTTTGATAATGCTACATGCTATGGAGAAAAATAGAGCCCATTAAAGGGAAGAATAGCATTGGAGGAGGGATTTTGACTGTCATTTTACACTGGGAGATTGCAGAGAGCCTCGCCTCGATAACGTGACATTTGAGCAGAGTAAGGACAATTCCCAGTTTGCACTGGAGATGATGAGAGGTTGACCAGAAGGACAGTTTTATCCTTCATCTGACTTTATTCTTCTTAGTGGTAACTTTAACAGCATAACAATTTATTGAAATTGATGAGTAAATAAATCGTTTCACATGAGAATCTAAACCCAATGACTGCAGATACAAAAAAAAAAAAGAAGAAAGAGAGAGAAATCAATGACACTTCTTATTTCTTACTCATGCTCTTTGAGGAGATTAATGATTTGATGGCCATTAACATAACGTACTGAGAGACGACGACATTGAGAGAAAATCAGCAGGATAAAAAATATTACGCTGGTCTCCCGAGGAAAAAGCCTGCATTTCAGGTGAGAGAGAAAGGAAAGCAGGACAAAGGAGCCGAAAGTGTTGCTGTCCTAGAAAAAGAAAGCCCGAGTAGAGATTTTTCTGCTAAAATATTGACAGTAAATATTTCACAGGGTTGTGATCTGTAATACTGTTGTTACAGAGAATTATCAATATAAAAATAATTGCTGTTAAAGGGATTAGATTAATTACATTTTCAACTGCTTCAACCCCGCCCTAATCCTCTCTAATACCATCAACAAAGAAATTCATATAAGAAAACAACTTCCTCCTACTTGTGAAAGCAAAGAACTTCTTGCAGCTAAATCCAACAGACTCAGGCATTAGTGAGTGTAAGTAATTATTTTGTAGCCAGCAGGCAGCCTAAAATAGATCTCAAGCCCTACACGCAGCAGATCCTTAACCGACTGTCTGTGGACAAAGCAGAAAATATTTATGACTGTGCTGATAATATTTACACCATCGAGATGCCTAAATAACTAAACAGATACGGCTGCTAGATAGTTTTTTTATAACAATGAAAAGAAGAAGAAGGTTGTGATGTTTCATGTCACTTAAAAAATAACATTAATGTTTTACCTCTGGGAGAATGGAAGTTAGTGTTTCATTAGCACTTTGCAGCCAAAGTGGAATATACTGTTATTCTTCCCTCCTGTGCTTTCACAACGTAGAGGGATAAGTATGTTTTTGAGACATGCTTTCATTGTTTCTATTGATGGAAGTGCCTTCCTTTTGGCAAGGGACACTTTGAAAAAAAAAGGAAAAAAACATCTGTTCACTTAAGATCTACTAGACCCTTCACAGTTTAAAAAAAGACAAAGAAAATCCTACATAAGCAGCATCCATGTGGTCCCGGCGGTTCTGCCACTTTGAACTTGCCCTTCCTCACTATACTCATTGGCAAACTATTGGGAATGACAGCTGGAAATGCAGGGGATTCTCACGGGAGGTTTCGCTACGGCACTGTAAGGGGCGTGCCAAGCAAGCGTGCGTGTACGTACAAGTGTTGGTGAGAAGCATTTGGGGTCACGCCCCGATGGTGGAAAACTGAGGCAGAGCTAGCTCACACTCATTGGCATCTGGCCAATCCTTGCCTGTTTCATTGGTGACAGTAAAAGGAAGACACGAAGGAGCGGAAACAGCGTTCTGGGATGGCAGCCCCAACCTGTGCCGACCGTGACCCTGAAGCAGACCTCACTGTGGCTTTGCCAATGCCAGGCTCCGAGGGGTGGAGCACCTGTCAGCGTCCACAGTCCATGGCGCAGCTCTGACGCACCCCGCTGACCGCCGCGTCCTCTGGACCGGACCGCCTCCTTTTCTCCTCTTTCACCGCAGCTCATTGGGAGCCAGCGAGCAGGGCAGTTTCTGGGAGGTTGCCGATTGGTCTCTTTACATCAGAGGTGTAATTCTGGGTGGGAGGGACCCTTATTCCGGGCCCTTCTTGGACCTCCTCAGTGCCTCCTCCCTTCCCCAAGTCCCATCTGCTCCTGGACCCTTGCTTGGCCCCAGGGTGAGAAGGCGCCTCCGTTATGACTTTTCTGAAGACACGACACTGAGTCTGGGAGCTGATGCCCGTGGTCACGCTGGGGCGCCCCCTCTGGGCCTTAGAGCTTCGTTACCGGTGTTCAGAGAGGACAGACAGCCATCAGAGCCAGTAGGAAGTACAGTCCCAGATGGCGGACAGCCTTCCAGAAGTCTGAGAGGTAACTGTCCTCACCGTGAATACTGACAGGCCTCGATGACCGCAGTGATGGGGACGATCCTGTGCGTCCTCGGACAGGAAAGGCCCGCAGGGTGGCAGGTTCCATGGACATGAAAGGCAGCAGTCTCGCTCGTGACCTGCCCCGTTGGCTGGCACATTGGGTCCCAGGGTGGGGCAACGATACAGGCTGAATGTTACGGGACTGCCCCAAGTTTAGCTATTCTGAAACTGCTGAGACAAAACCACTTACGGGTTTTTCAGAGCATGAATCCCACTTCTCACCGTGGGAAATACGGCCACGGTGAGAATGAGAGAGGATAAAGAGCTTGTTGTTTTGAACTCTGGAGTCAGAAACTGACTGCTCTGTTTTCTAACGAGACCCCTCGCTCGTCCCAAAGAGTCCTTCCCGGCATCAACACGGGCTCAAGACCTGAACCTGCTCCCGCTCAGGACTAACACAATGCGGGCTTTTGAACTTGGGAATAAAGACGGGAGGGCTTAACCTTTCTGCAGTAAGAACGCTGGGAGCCACATCTCAGATTATGGGCCGGGAGAATCATCTGTGTAAAGCCCCACGGGGGATTATGGTTAGGGTTTTCAGACTGGTCAGGGCTTCCCAGGTCAAGGTAGACCAAGCTTCTAAGAAAGAGCCAAATACATTCTCAAGCCACAAGCCACAAAAATGGATCCTCTGTAACAATCTAAATCATTACTCTGCATATACTGAAGAAAAGATAAATATTAATGGAATCAAGGGGGATTGGAAGTGAATGTTGACAGAAAAACACTGCAGTGAGGTGACACTATTGTAATTGGTAGGAAAGATATTTTCAAATTAATTGTCTTAAAAAATAGCACTTAAAAGTCTTTGGTACAATATTTGTCTTGCCCAAGTCAGTGTGGCTCAGTTGACTGGAGCACTGTCCTGTAACCAAAAGGTTGTGGGTTCGATCCCTGGTCCAGTTGAGGAAGGGAGGCAACCCATCGATGCATCTCTCTTGCATCCATGTTTCCCTTTCTCCCTTCCTCTCTCACTAAAAAAACAATGAAAAAAAATTGTCTTCTAGGTAGTCTCAAAATAGATCAGAAAACATACACTTAAGTCTTAATAATACGAAGCTGAAGCAAGCTCTCTGCATTTTAGGTTGAAGTAACTTGAGGGGAGTTAAACTATCACGAGAGTGGGAATGCTGGGAGTCCTGACGTCACCGTGCAGGGTGATGAGATTGGGCATTTTGGATTCTGAAAGTTCTGACTAGGTTCTCAAAGACTGTTTCCTTCTTTGCTCACATGAGGAAGCAAGTCCGGGGCCCACCTGAACTCTATTTGCTGAAAGCCACCGGCTTCAAGAGGATATAGAAACACAACTGCATCCCTGGCCGAAGATGCCTTCACGAGAAGCAGGTAGACAACTTCCTAACGTGGCCCTTTCCAGAGCGCCGGCTTCCCTGGCCACCCTGGCTTCTCACACTCCGTTCCTGTCAGACTCCTCTCTTCCAAATTCAGCTGCTGTTTATTGGGCATCTACTATGTTAAAAACACTGCAGAACACAGAAATAACACAACAGAATGTTCACAATTTAGCAGTGGAGAGCGGACCAACACAAGCAACACTCTCATGTTTCTCAAATCAGGTACTTGTGCTTCTAGAGGGAACGCACTGGGCGTTCTCAAGGGTAAACAGAGTCACCACCAACACCATGCCACCCCTCGGAGTGCCCAGTCCAGCCCTCGGTACATAACTCATTAAACCTATTTTTATAGTAGAAACAGACAGACATTTTATGGAGTACAATGCAGAAAAGAATTTGTAAGCACTTTTAGGAAAAATCACAAAGATATTTCATGCTTGGGACACATTAGCAGGTACGGTTCAAAACCCGTGGACAGGGTACAGACACACAGGTGTCAAGAGGGCTCAGCTCGGTGACAGTTATTCCATTCCACTCCCTTCCTGCATGGGAGACGTCACCCAGACTCCCCTGGAGTGGCCGTAGCATCGCTCTTCTCACCAGGACTGAGACGGCGGTTTAAACCATCCCAGCATCAAATTCAGCTGGCTCCGCCCCTGTGGCGTTCTCTACACACTAACATCTGCTCATCTTTAAAAACACGACGTGAATCTGTCCCCTCCTTCCACCACGTTATGACACATGATCTGTACTGCGGTGGCGTCTGCATAAGCAATGCCCGGTGGGTCCAGTCCCCGCCCATCAGGAGGTCTGGCTCAGCAGACTGGGTTGGACCCAGGAGCCTGCATGACTCCGACGCAGAAGCCTTCTGGACCACAGTCGATAAGCGCTGGTGTTCTGTTTAGTAGGGACCAAGGCTCTGGGTTAGACTGGTCCAGTGGTAGCATCTCCACTCTACCACTTAGCTAGGACGTCATTTTGGACAAGCTGCTTTTGTTGAGCCGTGATTTCTTCTTCTTTGAATTCAAGGTAATGATATGTACTTCATGATGTTAACTTGAAATGAAATTGCATGATGCATGTTAAGTGCTTAGCATCTCCTAGGCATGCAGTAAGTGCTCAATAACGAGTAGTTAGCATTAAATATGTTCCACCTGTATTCCTGGACTTGAGAATGACAGCACATGCTTCCATGTCCTGAGCAGGCAACCTGGGAATCATCGCGTATGCCTTCTTTCTCCTCAATCTGTTCACCAACCAAGCTCTCCGGACACTACCTATTACCACAGCTTTGTTCGCATGCCCGACGCTTCCTTAGCATTAAAAATATTTTCTCCAGAATTACTGTAATAGCCTCTTAATGATCTCTGTCCACATTATATCATCCTCTTACACGCCATTTTCTACACAGCTGCCATAACGATCTTTCCAAAATCCAAATCTAACCGAATCATGCCCCCTCTCAAAGCTCTTTAAGGGGTTTCTCATTATCTTCAGGAGTGCAATTCAAATTTCTTAGCAGAGCTTATTATAAGATCCTTCAAGAGCTGGCCTCTGTATTTTTTAAAATTTTCACCTATTCATGTTCATACCTAATGATTTAACCATATATGTGTGTGTATATGTGCATGCATACACACATACTCACATATATGTATGTGTAAGTATATACATACATGCATACATACCATACATCGGACCATATACATTTTCATGCAACTCATCATATTAAGTTCTAATTGTTTATTTTTATGTCTTCTCCACTCGAGTTCTATGAGGAGACGGAGGATTGACACATAGTAAGTGTGCAACAAAAATTTATGGATATAAAGAAAGGAAAGCAGAAAGGCCAGAAGGCAGGAGGAAAGAGGATAAATAGGATAGATTGAGTAGATCTGAAAGTATGGGAGGGCCCGAAGGGGTCTGCCCACGGGTCAGGGATTGGGGATCAAGCAGGCCACCAAGCCTCATGAAGCACTTAGTCCCCAAAGCTGTAGATGGAACTGGTATGATGCAATATACGGCATTACACAAAACGAGGACCAAACAAACCCCACAGAGTCCGCCTCCAAGTGCAGAGTGGCTGTGGGAGTGACGGATGGAGCCCCGGGACGTTTGCTGGGGTTGGAGGACAAAGGCGAACGGCGTGATCCGCAATGGCGTCCCAGTTCTTTCCTGGGGTTCCTGTTATCTCCCTTTCTCTCCATCCATCCCAGCGGTACTTCTCTGGTGGCTCTGAGCTACAGATCTCTTTCCTCACCTCATCCTGCCGTAGTTATCCAACCACAGCATCTTTCTGAGTTTACAGCAATGGCTGGCTGAACACTCCGAGTTTCGTTGGTTCTCGGGCATTCACGGAGAATGAAATAAAACCGAGACAAGAAGCAGAGAGTCGGTTGGCTATAACTTCACAAGGCCCAGGCATGCACAGGCCTCCTTGGTGCAAATCCCTGAAAAATGTAAGATGTGATGACGTGGCAATGGGTGGAAGAGAAGAAAGGAAGCGTACACATTTTGCTGGAAAGAAGGGAGTGGTGTTTGTTGGCTGTGTTGTAGCTTCCATGGCTCTCCTAATTACAGGGATCCTGAAGCTTCTCCCTGGGTCCAGAGGCTGATTCATTAGGAAGCTAATGAAGCTTACCCCACAGAGCCACTCAATTTCACAAGCCACTTCTCATGCCTGGCACCTCATTGTGTGTGTGTGTGTGTGTGTGTGTGTGTGCGCTATTACTATATTCTCTTTTTGAAAAGAGGACTCCTGGGTCTGTACAGGCTCATCAAATCTGGTCTCGGTCCTGTCTGGGCCATAGATGGTGTCTTTTAGAGCCCGCTGGACTAAAGAAACTCTTCCTTCTCACTTCCTGTTCCTTCTTCTCAGTGAATTGAATTCCCTTTTCCCCTCAAAGGTTCTGTCTCAGCATTACTGCATTGAAATACATTTTCTCAAAATCCAATTTTCTTGCCCCAGTTCATGCCTGAGTTATATATATAAAATTGACATACTACACCAATATTTATTATATTTGTAATATACCAATATTTCTTTAAAATGTGAATTATTTTATTCAGGTCAATAGATACCTATTTCTTCTGGTGGATTAGCAACAATAAATATAATCTTCATTTATCTGTAAGGCTGGAGTGGCTGCTAGTCTACCAAAGTAAACTGACAAAAATATTAAGAAACTTTTATGTGCCAATTCAGCATTGTTCCATGTTATAGATTAGTTTATGTAACAATTAAGCATTGTTACACGTTACAGATTAGTTTATAATAAGGCTGAGTCACCCTGGCTTGTGTGGCTCCATGGGTTGGGTGTTGTCCCACAAAGTGAAAGGTCACAGGTTCGATTCCCAGTCAGGGCATGTGTCTGGATTGTGGGTTCAGTCCCCAGCCAGGGTGTGTATGAGAGGCAACTGATCGATGTTTCTCTCCCTCTCTTTCTCCCTCTCTCCCTAAAAATAAATAAAATCTTTTTTTAAAGGCCGAATCTTCCTTGTCAGCTACAATGCTGTAACAAGACAAAATAGAGAGAGATGTATCATTTTGAAAATAAGAAAATGTATTACAGAAGGCTATTTTGGGTAGGTTATATGTAAATGAATTGTCTAATTTTCATACAATATTTGTAAAAATGGATTAGAGGGGTATAAATGTTGGAAAGTCACTATAAAATATTTCAAGGAGGCGGAGTCTTGGCTTCCGAAGCTGTCTCAGGTTTGCAAAGGTGAAGGAAACACTCTCTTTTCTTGGAGTGGAGAAAGGGTCAGTGGTCACTGAACAGCTTCTATGGTCAGGAATTGTGAGCAGGTTTTATATTTCTCATCTCATTTGATCCTCACAGTTCCCCAAGAGGCAAGCATTATTGCAGTTTTAGAGATGAAGAGACTGAGGTTCCTCCGGGATGTCTCGGAACCTATTCAACACAAGTGTCTGTAAAGCTGACAACAAGCCTGACTTTTTAGAGGCCCAGGGGTTGGGGGGTGGGAGCTAAGTTTTGATGTAAGAGGTGAAGTTGATTTTGGAGAACACAGAAAGCTGGGTGGAAGGGTTTGAGTCTGGTTAACTGGAGAACAGAAAGCCATCTGTGGTTTTATTAGGAGACATCTCATACGATTTCTTCATTGGTTTTCCAGATTCCTTTCCTGATAAAAGAAAGGTTCAGGCTGAGTCCAGTATTAGAAGTCATCTCAATCAGTCATGAAGATGAATCCAAAAGCAAGATTCAGCCAGAATTCTAGTGTGGGAGCCCAGATAATCCTGGACGTGTCTTACCATCTTTATAAACAATTTCTGGCACACAGTGGATAGTCAATAAGTGAGGAGCAAACAACGGAATGCAAAGCAATTTATTTCTCTAATCAGCTTTCTGTTTAACAAAGTATGAATATTCTCAACAGTTGAAGAAGCAATTATATGTCTTCTAATATCTTCAGCTCTTTATCTGCAGCATGAATTGCTTCAGGAATATAAAGCCAAGAAGTATGATTTTTTTAATTTTCTTTTTTTAGGGAGACACAGCCCAAATCACAAACATTAGTTCCTTCTTCACTTACACATCAAGAGATCTCATTGTGAAGCCAGACAGGGTCTAGAACTGGCCCAGAGCCTGGTGACTATTGCCACTGATGTCTAGGACAGGCACTGAGACAGCCTTAGAAATAGTGGAATTTTGTAACTATGGAGCAGGACATACCGTAATGAAAGGGGGAGAAACTGGATATAGGAAAGCAAACTAGGGGGAACCTCAAGTACTCCAGGTGTGAGAACGAGGAGCCGGACTGAAGAGGATGGCAAGGTGTTGGGAGACTCGGCAGGATTTAGATCGACTGGAAGTGGACAACAAAGGACAAGGAAGAATCAGTGGTGATGCTGAGGGTTAATGCCTGGAGGACAGTGGACATGGTGGTGATGCGGTTTCTGTCTGAAATGAGTATAAGACGGGGACTCACTGCCTCATTCCAGCAGAGCGCCATTATCCAACATAACTGAAAAAAATCGAGAAAATGCCAGAGATTGGCTTCATAATGTGCAACGAAACACTGTCAAGTTCTGCACTCGAATGTCTCTCTAAATATCCCACGTGCAGAATTCCTGATCTCAAAATCTCCCCCACCTCACTGCAAGCTCCCATGAATCTGGTCTTGAACTTGGCCAGCGTAGGCTTTGTTCTCTCTTGTGCTTTCTCCCGCTTCCTCCCTTTATCTTCTTTTAGTCGCTGTCTGTGTATTTTGTTATAAATCCTGTTTCTTTTTACATTTGTTAAATTTAAAATTATGTGGATACAGCATATTTCCATAGGACAGTATGGGTTTCAATAAGCAACCAGGTGTGATTAAGGAAATAACATTTGGGCAAGTGGACGCTCACAGTGATCCTTTCTACCTCTCAGAGCCTAGATCAAAATGACCTTTGTCATCCACTGATGCCAATAGGTACTTGAGGTCCCTGACATGTTTGCCCTGGGCAGAAGTCTAAGGAAGGGGATAAGTATCCCCTACATCATCATCATCATCATCATCATCAAACTTTATGAGTACACACGGCATGAGAAACACAGCCTGACCAGCTAGTGAAAACATAGCGTAAAATGAGAAATGGAGCGATAAGGAGTCTTGGAGGAACTGCTTGAGCCTTGTGATTTCCATGGTTGACAAGGCCAAAGGCAGAGGACCAACAAATCCTTCAAAAATTACATTTAAAAGAATGTGAAATGGATGGCCAAAAATCCATCTACAACAAGGATGCATTGATGGGCCTCCAGGAAGGTGATTAGAAATTCCTAAACCCCATAATTAAGTTATTCCGGAATTTAGGGTAGAGGATGGAGTGTTTCTGGAGTGAACTCTTTTGCACCAACCTCAAAGAGAACTGGTGAACTACCCTCGAAAAAGAGAGCATCCATGGACTTGGCCATACAGTGAAAAATACCACTTAGTTAGAGCTGGTTATACTGGCAGCTTACAACCCATATTTGAGTTCATGTATACGACATAGAGAAATCTAGATATTTGAAAGTGTATACAAGGGGAGAAATAAAAATTTAATCTGACCTCCAAGAAAATGAAAATACAATTCATATCCTAGAGAATAAATAAATATTCTTTTTAAATACCAGAAGGAGAAAAAAAAAGTATGTGATCAATAATGTCAGATACTTGAGAGAAGATAAGGAGTAAGAAAAATCTTTCTGATTTATCAAAAAGTGGTTGTCAATGACCTTGGAGATATGCATGATAATACAGTGTTGAGGCGGAAGCCATTTCACTAGAGAATGGTGGCATGATAACAAAAGCCAAAAACATAAAGAAGGGCAGTGAAACGGGGATTCAAAATCCTCATTGGAGAAGTCTGACAATGAGGAGGAAAATGGGATACATTTCATGGGGAAGAGGATCACATAATGAACTTTTAAGAATCATCAGTCTTTGATGACGGAGCGCAGAACCATGGTGGGAGAAGAAAAATTAAACATAGGAAAGAAGAGTGAAGTCTGCGGATGAGCTGCTAGTATCTATGCTGTAATTATCCAAAAAAGAAAATGCATTCCTGATGCAAAAGGTCTCTTTTATTGGCAAAATCTTTCTAGTTAGTAGCCTGGATGCCCTAAGACTAAACTCATTGGATAAATGTCTCCTTTGTTCCTCACCTTCTAATTTCATTAATCTGCTGTGGTTAACTCTCACTAACAGGAACTAATATAAGGATTGATTTGAGGCAATTTCAGATCTTCCTCAATATTAGTTCAGGCCCGTGTGAGTGGAAAATCTATTTGTCCTGAACGGATTGCACTGGTCTACTCAAGTGATTTCAGAACTGGGAAGTCAGAAGATATTGAATTTTAAATATTAGATTATTTTATATTGGACTTTGGATCTAATATTCGATATTAAAGTGTAAAATCACATTGTCCTTATTGCTAGCCTTCTTTCCTATCTTGCTGCAGGATCAGTATTGTTTTAGCACAGTATCTGAGGGCACAGGAGCCGATGGGGTGAGGGAAAATGTTTACACTGCTCACTGAAGGGGTGGACAGCCCGAGCTTTAAAATGAATGTCACCAAACTTTAAAAGCAGTAATTTATTAACACAGGATGGCCAAATCATATTGGACTGTTGTAGCAAAGAAACAGCGGACAGAAGGAAACCAAGCTCACCTCAAGAAGTGATGAAAATATTTGAGTTTGTGCTGTTGCCTTTACAAGAGGCATTCTGATGACCCTGTGTACAGACGGGCGCGTTAACACCATGTAAAGGGTAGTAGACAAAAGCAAGGGGAGAGGCTAATTCTGAGGATCCAAAGCACATCAACACTGCTTTCCGACAGCACTATCCTGACATACGTTAAGAAACATCAGTACTGAGAAGCACTTTTAAAAAACACTAAAACCACAAAGGAGTTCCCATCAGACTGTCAGCTGATTTCTCAAAAGAGACCTTACAGGCAAGAAGGAGCTGGAAAGAAGTATTCCAAGTCATGAAAGACAAGGACCTACATCCAAGATTGCTCTATGCAGCAAAGCTTTCATTTAGAATGGAAGGGCAGATCAAGTGCTTCTCAGATAAGGTCAAGTTAAAGGAGTTCATCACCACCAAGCCCTTATTATATGAAATGTTAAAGGGATTTATCTAAGAAAAAGAACATAAAAATATGAACAGTAAAAAGACAGCAAACTCACAGTTATTAACAACCGCACCTAAAACAAAAGCAAACTAAGCAAAATAATAGAACAGGAGCAGAATCACAGAAATGGAGATCACATGGAGGGTTAGCAACAGGGGAGTGGAAGGAGGAGAGGGGGGAAAGGTACAGAGAATAAGTAGCATAAATGGTAGGGAGAAAATAGACAGGGGGAGGGCAAGAATATTATGGGAAATGTAGAAGCTAAAGATCTTATGACACATGGAAATGAACTAAAGGGGAGGAATGTGGGTGGGAGGGGGTGTGCAGGGGGGAGGGGAGTGAAGGGGGGAAATGGGACAACTGTAATAGCATAATCAATAAAATATATTTAAAAAACACTAAAACCAGACACAAAATGTGCAACTTCCAACCCTCGAATGAAAGGTAACTATTTGATTTTTATGGGACTATGAAAAGGCCCACGTGCTTCAGAAATATAACTGATGAATTTGTTTAAAACAACAACACTGTTTGCTGTGGACCTATTATGTTCTAGGACTGTTCTAAGGACTCTCTCCCAAGTTCTTCACATGTATTCAGTCATTGGGCTCTCAAAACAAATACACTCTCGAACCACTCCTCTGAGGCATATGCTGTTCTTACCCTCACTTTGCATACGAGGACACTGGGACTTAAGTGACCTGGCAGAAAATGACTAGAACCCAACCTAAGTGCTTTAAATGACCGACATTTTGGTGTACTGCTGTAATTCCTGAGCAACACCTGCCTGGTGATTTTGCTTTGTTCAGCTCCCTGATAAGCACATTCTCTGCAGAGTATGAGTTTAAAATATTTTTCTTAAAACGGTCAAGTGCCAGGTAGGTTGGCAATCACATGACTGTCCTCAGTGGAGCACCGGTTGAGGACTGGGTCCTAGGAGCAGGAGGTTATCGGGATAGTTGGTCCTGTACGTGACCAAGACCAAGCAGGAGAAAATTTGTGGCAAATCCCAAATTGTGGAGTAGAGCTATTTTACATCCCCTATTTAAAACATCATTTTTATTTTACTGATTTGAGAGAAAGAAAGAGAGAAACACCGTTGTGTTGTTCCACTTTTCACAAATTCATTTGTTGCTTATTGTGTGTTCCCCGATGGGGTACCGAACCTGCAACCTTGGCGTATCGGGATGACCCTCTAACCAAGTGAGCTACCCACCCAGGGCCAATTTTAAATCCCTTTTACCTAAGACAGGATTCATCCTAAAATCTAGAGTGAAACTAGGCTGGTAAGTTTTGTCTAAAGTCAAGATACACCAATGCACCAATCAGAGGAGAGCTGAGGCTAAGACCCAAACAGGGCTTATTCAAAAATTTATTAGAGCTCCGGCCAGGTGGTTCAGTTGCTTGGAGCATTGTTCCCTGCACCAGAAGGCTGTGGGTTCAATTCCCAGTCAGGGCACGTGAGAACGGCAACCAATAGATGATCAGAGTTTCTCTCTCACATCCATGTTCCACTTTCTCTCCCTCTCTTCCTCTCTCTCTAAAATCAATCAACATACCTTTGGGTGAGGATTTAAAAATTACTTATTAGATTCTTGGTGCAAAGGAGAGGCCACAGTCCTAGGAAGGGAGGGAGAAGTCAGTGGGATAAAAGGTTTGTAAATACCGAGACTGGGAATGGGCGACCAGGATCTTATCTTCCTGGGATCCTACGGGGATTCTGTGGAGAGAGTGGCAAACCGCAAGCCAAGAGGACCCTCAGGAAATCTGCACAGAACAGGATTTCCCCGAGGGCCCTAGGAGGGACGCCGCTCACAAGGATTCACCGTGGGATTCTGTACTCAAAACGCAAGGTCCGGTCCCTGGTTCCAGCCCCGGTTTCGGCACCAAAAATTAAAATATATAAATGAAAATAAAATAAAATAAGAAATGAAAAATGAGAAGTCACATGGTAAGGAAACCTGTCTCACTTCAACCTAGCGTCTCCCAGCCTTCCTTGACAGTTACACCTTGTGTCGATCTCACTAAAATGACATTGAGCTGGTGTTTCGTGGAAGAGACTTGAGGAGACGCTGAGGTGAACACTGCCAGGGAGAAGGCGCCAAGTGGCCCATTCAGGGAGTTGAAGAAAATATCGGGCCATCTATTTCATCTTGTGTGATCTCATCTCCTTCAAAATTCCTTACTTAGATACATTTATCGTGTGCAATGTGTTAGTGCAATAGAACACGGGTCCCATTTCATATTGCTGAACAGGGACATCGATGGGTTTGGGGATAATCAGGAGAGGAATGAGACCACTTTTCAGGTGGACGTTTTCGACCAGAACGCACCCTAATCTGCACAAAGTGGGGGGCTGCTCCCCATTCCTCCTCTCCTTCCTGTCCCTTTGGTCTTTGCCCAGGGGAACTCTAGCCCCATGGCATCCCTCTCAGTCACCAAAAGCTGTCCATGGTTGGAACAACATCACCTTAAACAATGGTGTGGGAGCACTTTCAAACATAATAATTCTTGCTCCCTTAGAGAAAATATGAACAAAAACATCTAAACACTATATGGTCTTTCATTGTTATTTCACTTTTTAAAAGAAATAAATATACCCATAGTTAGTTCAAACAGAGGTCTTCAGGCTGGAATCAACACTACTTAGGGTCTAATACAGGATTTTTATTAGCCAAAAAAGTAAAAGAGTGTGAAAATCCCCAGCTTGTAGGTAGAAAAATGAAAAAGAAAAGAAAATCCACGCAGTCACTACAGTTCTGTGGATTTATAAAAGTCGTTTCTCCAAAAGCCTTTACAATTCCAAGTTTGCTAGCATCCATTCTAAGGATACAATCTGGAGTCTCTGGGATATTATTAACATTGAAATACACACTTGTAATTGGTTACTAAGTCAAAACATTTTAAACCATGGTCGGACTGCTGGGTATCAACAGAATGTAAAAGTAGAGTGTAAGAGTTGTTCAGTTTTGAGACACAAATGTAACTCCCAAATTTAAAAAGGAGAGAGAGAAAGACTGCACGCCGGGAGGAGGTCTTCTCATTTGAATAAGTCACGATCCCCCCTCCACGCCCCCCCTCCCCGGGGAATAGGAGAGCCGCTCCATCGTCTCCAGGTCCACGACAATGCAGATGAAAACGATGATGAAACCTGAGGTCAGCTCCTGCTGAAGGAACCTAACGTTTCCGCTCTGAGACTTACCAAATTCATCATCGCCATCTTCTCTAATTTAAAAACTGCGACAGGAAAGAGGTTGCGTCATTACCCTGATGACTAAGTTTCCTGGGCCTCGATAAGCTCTGTTAACCGCTATTTTGGGGTCTTTTTCTCCCCAGAATTCTAAAATACAGGTTATTATATCTTCAGTAATGCCTTTGGATCTATTTGTCGAGGCTGTAGGTTTTATCTTCATCACTGACCTCTCTGCCCATTATATTCTGGCTCATTTTTTTAACCCCTGATTTCATTTTCTCAGTATTCTGGATATAGCTGATTTGATTATCTGCAACGTCAGGTCTGCTTTTTACTACTTTCAAATAAGATTTTTATTTCTGTTATTGTCATTTTCATTATGTAGCATGCTCTTCTTACTGGGGCCTGCTTTTGCTCAAAAGGGACAATGTCCTCCTTAATTTCATTAGAAATAAAAAGTAGGTAATTTCGAAAACCGTATCTTCTATTTCATGAAATGTTTCAGATTTATTTCTGAATCCTTATAACTTGGCTCCGTCTGTGGCAGAGCCGAGGCTCTGGCTATTTGTCTTGGAGATGGCCATGCTGATATTTTCATCCTTGAAGGTAAGGCTCTGCTCGGAGGTCTTGAGTGGCAGCATCTATTCTGGGGAGAGAGGAACGGGATCCTGCCACTTTAAATCTCAGCCGGCGGTGCTCAGGCTCCAGAGCCCATAGGAGTCGCCTGGGGAGCTTCCCACGAATGCAGATTCCAGGGCTCTGCTTCCAGTGAACTTGACGCACAGCTGGCATGGCCGCCAGGAACATCGTTTGTTAAACATCTGCTACGAGGCTGTCAAACATGCACTAAGATAGAAGGGCCACAGAGGGAGCCATTCGGCGCCCATCACCCAACTTCCACACTCATCAATAGTGCCCTCAGCTTATGCGTGTTTCCTACCACAACACCCCCACTTTATTTTAAACAAATTTAACTAATTTTTGCTGGGCTGTTTTAGAGCATAGTACCAACACTGGGACTTTTCCCTTAGATCTGCAGAATGCATCCTTAACTGATGAGAACTTTAAAAAAACTCCACATAACTGCAATGACCTTGTCACACCTAACCAAACTAATAATGATTCCTTAATATCTCACACTGCGTGATCACAGGCAAATTCCCCTTTTAATTAAAAAGAATGTCTTTCTCTGTTAGTTTGCTGCATCAGGTCCCACAGGTTGCGCTCAGTTGTTACGCTGCTTATGACTGTATGTACATGCTTTTAAGTACATGCTTTTAAGAGCAGTCGCTCTGAAAACTTGTCCTCTCGGGCCTGGAGAAGGAGTTGGCATCCCTCCCAGCAGTGAAAGGTCCGGTTCAGAGCACCAGGCGACCAGGAAGACGACGCGCATCGTCCGGCGCTGACAGAGAGGGGTGTAGATCAGTGAAAGGCGTGAGTCGGGGAACAAAGTGCAGGGCTGGTTGGAGAAGGAGCCCTCCATTCAGAAAGGGTCTGCAGCACGAAGGATACGCACCATGAAACCCTACGGTATCCGAACCCCGCTTAGAGCCACCCAGCCCTCGGCGAGCTCTCAGTGACTGCTTGCTGTTGTTCCTTACTTAGCGGGACACAGGGACTAGAGTGTGGAGGCCTGGTGGATGACGCAAAGCAACAGGAAAAGCTAATTAACATCTAGATGTCGTTTGTGATTTAATGCAGAGCTGAAAGGCAGGCGACAGAGGACAAAGGCAGGAGAGAGAGCTGCATGGAGACGTGGAGACGTGGGAGACGGGGCCAGAGAGGATAAGCCGAGCCACGCAGACCTTCACTGTGGAGTCCACACCTGTCCCGTTGCTGTTTCCAGCACCACACACACCCAACTCAATCCTCACTGAGGTTTGCATTTTCTGCTGGAGCATCTTTCCTTGTCAGTGTTTCACTAGGGACCAGCAGGTGCAGTGGGGTGAGAGAGGTGGGCCGCCACGGCCAATACACAGCACGGCGTGGGCTCCAGGCACGGTGCTAGGGTCGAACGGCGTGAACCCAGATGGAGAGGAAGTTTGTGCTTTCCAGCTGTTCACGGTCCCCGGGGATATTCCTGGTTTCCGTGTCTGAGTACATGGCGATACCATTCACCAGGGCGATGCGGCGAAGGCAGAAGCTTGATGAAAAATCCATGGGTTTCCTCTCGGGGTGTTGGTGTGGGATTCTAGGGGGAAACTCGGTCAGCAAGTGGCTACGTGAATCCGGTGCTCACCAGGGTTCGGTGGTCGAACCCTGCGGAGATTACATCAAATGGAAGAGCAGAAGGTTGAACGAGGAACCTGGGTAATTCCTGCCCAGAGGGAATGGACTGAGCCAGACAATAACATAAAGGAGGCAGAGGGGGATGAGCGAAAGGCATGAGAAGAAAATAAGAGGAGTGGGTGAAGAGAATGGGGTGTTGCAGGGGTGAAAGTGGGACAAATATTGCAATAAAATACAGTGAAACAGAGAGGTTAAAAGAGCTTCTGAATAGTAGCCCACTTCTGGAAGCTAAATTGAATACTGTATCTTTCTTTATACTTGTTCAATATAACAATTGTGGAGACAATTTTGAATCGCCCTTCTGTCTTCTATAATAGCGCCATTCATACACTTTAAACGTGTATATGCACTTTATATACAGTTCTAGTAATGGATACAATTTACTAAATGCCCGCCCTGGTTCTCTGGTGTCTCTGGTTCTTTATAAAGAGCATCATTCATTTACAAGCAAACCTGTAAATTCCGTATTATTATCTATCTCCATTTTAAAGATGGAGAAACACAGGGTTCCTGTAACTGATTCCAAGCAGCGGGAAGTGGAGCTAAATGGGGCAGAGGTCAAGGTCGGTCTCTGTACTTCCACCGCAAACCCATCGCTCCCTTCAGGTTTCAACTGCCTGAGCTCAATGCCAGCACACGCGTCCTTACTGAGACACAAGAAAACTAACGACAGGCAGCAAGGGTACGTGACAGCTCCCTGGGAGAGCCTGGATTATTTAATCCTCTATGGAGGCAGGAGGACTTGCTAATATGAGGCAAGGTGAAGATGGATACACCTACAACGAAGGAAACAAAAGAGTGGACCAAAGGTTCAGGTAATGAAGCTGAGAATAATCATGTCTAAAGAGAACCAGAGGAAAAGAAAATCAAAGCGACAGAAGTCGATCCACTGGGCTCCATTGTAAAAAGGCAAGTGCACCATGCCCTCCCCCCAACCGCGTGCCCGGCCAGCCCTCATGTAATTACACAGCCCCTTTCTAACGCTGAGGACCGAACACGGTGTAAAATCCACAGGATGCCTTTAATTAAAAGTTATTTTCAAAAGCAAACAGCAATGGATTTTGCAAAAGGGCAAGTAAAAACCAGTCGTCGGAGTGCTGCAAAGATTTCACTTATCGGGTGCACTTAGGTTGATAGGATTTGGGACGGAAAAAAAACCTTCTGACTCCCACTGGGTCCACTGGTTTTGTGTGTTGGAACACCCTGAACTTGAGATGAACTCAGGCCCACAGCACATTATGGTTTAAGGTAATGTTCCACGCCCGTGGATAAGTGAGTGGCAGCAGCCAAAGCACAGGAATGCGGGGGCATTCCCGACGAACACTAAAGAGCTGTGCACACACTAGTCTCTAGCACTCTACCGGAAAGGCAAAGAGACCACCCTCTCAGACACGGCTTCCATTACACGGATGATTCTTTGGATCACATGCTTCATCGGATCTTCGTCAGCCACCAGATACAGCAGTCAAGGTCTCATTACTTTTTCAATTATGTCCTCGATTACTGACTCACCCATAATAGGACATATGTTTGGGCTATCTGCTTTTTTTCTTTCCAATTGTCAATTACAGTTAATATATAATAGCATATTAGTTCTAGTGTACAACACAGTGGTTAGCCATTTACATAACTTACCAAGTGATCATCCCCATACGTCTAGTATTCACCTGGCACCTTACAAAGTTATTACAACATTACTGACTGTACTTTGCCTCCCTGTGACAGTTTCCATCACTGGCAATTTGTACATCGTCATCCCTTTCCGCTTTTCCCCATCCTCCCAACTCCCCTCCCCTCTGGCAACCATCAGTCTGTTCTCCGTGTTTATGAGTCTGTTTGTGTTGTTTGTTTGTTCATTTCTTTTGTTTTTCAGACTCTGCACAGAAGTGAAATTATATGGCATTTGTCTTTCTCTGTCTGATTTATTTCGTTTACCGTAATTCCCTCCAGGGCCTCCCGTGTTGTCAAGTGGCAAGATCTCACTCCTTGCCCTGGCTGAAGCGGTCTGGGAGAGAGCAGAGGCGATACCCCTCCTTCCCGCCTGTGCGCTGAGCTGGCCCAGCCTGGGCTGCACAGAAGGCCGTGAACGGGCGTGCAGCCTGCAGGCACAGGGAACGGCTAACTGTGGAGAGTCCCTTGGGGACGCCGTCTGGGACTTTGGCCTCATAGACGCTGTGCTCTAGCCCAAAGGTTCTCAAACGTGGTGTGAGTTAGACAGAGCTGCAGGTGACGTAATGACTACAAAGGCAAGTGCCTGGACCCCACCACAGTCCTCCCGAATGACAGTCTCTGGAGGTGGGACCCTGGCGTCTCTGCTGTCCTCGGGCTCCACGCTGACTCAGATGGCCTTCGCAGCTGCGGAGCCACCGCTCCGGGCCCCGGCCCCGGCCCCGGGCCTCGGCCAGTCGGCCAGCAATCGAACTGCTCCCCGGGCAGCAGATGGTGCTGGCTGTCTGCAGCTCTGCCGTGGTGGCCCAGGTCCCGGTGGCTGTGCCGCCTGTCTGAGTCACTCTTTCTTTTCAGAATCCTTTGTCTGCTCTACACCGTTTGGAGTCAAAACGGAACAAACAAAACAGCTTACTTTAAAAATTAAGATAGTAGGAAAAGTCTGGAAAATACATAGAAGAAAAAAGATCACGTCTCTTCACACCACTCCAAGATGACCACTGTTACTGCTGCCGTGAATTACTGCCACGCTGTGTTCAGAAAGTCACAACTATCCTCCTAGGAAATCGTGTGCCCCGCTGAAAAATTAACGTTTTCACGGAGTGGGACGTGCCTTTGTTCACTATTGCAGGTCATGCTCACAGCATCCCTAGAAGGAATGCCCAAGTGTGCCCCCGCCCATTTTACAGATTTGAAAACTGAAGCTTAAGAGAAGTCCTAGCAAACAGTGGCAGAGCGCAGGCTGGAACCTGGAGCGCCGTCTCTTTTCCACTTTAGTTTCAGCTGTATGCGTATTTCCGAGACACTGGATACATTTTATAAATAACACGGCTGGTGGCCACCTAGTCTTCTCTTTTTGGACTCTACCATTTGCGTACCCGATGCTCTTAATCCAAGAACGGATTATAAATTGCCGTGTTGTTGTAATGACTATCTTCATGGATCTGGTTTTTTCCTGTTTCCAGTGATTTCCATAGGAGAAACTCCTAGCAAATGAGTCAATACACTGAAGAGTATAAATATCCGAAAATATAATTTTGATGAACACTGACAAGTTGTGTTTAACAAAAGATTATAAAAACTTTTGCACACGTTTTTCATTTGCTCGGGCCAAAATGCTGATGTAGCCATTTCTCATTTTTCCTGGTTATAAATACATCCTAGGTGACCATATTTGTAGACTTACCTCGGCCTAAATTTCTGATTATTTCTTTAAGTTAAATTTCTAAAGGCGGAATCCTTGCGTTAGTGGGTACACGCATTTTAAAGCTGCTAACACTTATGTTGTCACTAAACTGCCCGCCAGAAAGATCACGAGTGGAATCCCGCCGGCAGGAAATGCGGCTGAGCCGTTCCCTCACACCCTTGTCCACACCAAGCATTCTGCTTCCATCTGAGTTTTTAAGAACTAACGAAGTAGAGTGGCTTTGCACGCACTTACTGACTCATTATTTTCCTTTCTCTCTTGTGAGCTTTTGTTTTCATTTGTGTCCTTGGCTCTTAACTTTAACAAAATCTTTGGGCTGTGAGTCTCTGTATTATTACTTATCTGAAAGAGTTCTTTATGTTAAGACTATTGGCTCTGCCAAATCCCTTGCAAAATGCCCCTCGCTTGTCATTTGCGTATTCCTAACAAATGTGTTTGATGTAGGAGAGTTTACGTTTTAATGGGGCCATGTCTATCACTGTTGTCCTTTATGAGTTAGAAATTTTCACACCACTAACTCTAACTATTCACATGTGTTTTCCTTCTTATGGCATTATTTAATTTTTAAATTATTTGGAACATGTTCGGTGTGGGTATAATATAGAAACTCTAATATACTTCAAGTAGTGAATAAATTAAACCCACAGTATTTCTTGAAAAACTCATATCTCCCTCATGTGAAATGCTACCTTTACGTTTATGAAAAAGACTCATACACCCATAGACACAGACACATACATACCGTGTGCATGGGTATATGCACACACACACACACAAACAACATGTGTACACATGTGCCTCTGTACATATATACATACACTTGTATGTATTTGTACAAAAAGCTTTAAAATATCCCTGCAGGCATAAGTGATATTCTAAGTATTGTAATTCATTGATTCTTCCATACCCTTCACTCATTTATCCAGTGCCCATTCACAAGTAGGCCCTGTATGCAAGCACATAATTAGATAATTTGTACTCAATCTTATTATTGTATTGATAGGGAAGAGGCCTTACTATTTAATGAGAAGTTCTTTTCTCTAAACTGTATGGCACAAATGGTCTCTTTCGTTCATTAGACACTTCATCATCTCAAGTAAAATGGCACATTTTTATTTAATTTTACACTGTTTGGGCTTGGGTCCATGTGAATGAGATAAGCTATTTGTGGACAACGCCTGTCTTCTGAGTAGCCCTCCCGAGCCTTCGGAAATGTTTGCTTACGTGCACGATACACATTTGAGATCAATGTATTCACTTAATTAAAAGTGAAGTGTAATTCGCTTACACTAATTTTGCAAATGAAGCAGATTCAAGAAGTTCAAGTGACTTATCCAAGATCACACAACTCATCACTGACCCTGTTAGGGACAGGGCCCAGGTCTCTTAGCTGTCATTTCGGGAAACTTTCTATCCAAGTTCCCTGCACTTTTTCCTAGCACTTTGCTTGGCCCTTCTGGCTGGACTGCTCTGTTAAAAATCTTGGCAGGAAGGCAAGGTGGTTGGGCCATCCAGCTACGAGTGTGCTACCAAATCATGAGGAAACGCTCATGGATTATGGAGTCACTCTGTTCTATATGTTAATGCATATAAATAAATATTCTATGTCTGCTTGACTAAGTTATTAGTGCTGCAGGAGCACTAACTACATAAACTGAAACATTAAATACATATGGCAAAGAGATAACACTTGCCGAAGTAAGCAGAGAAATGTTAAAGATGGCTAGATCATATGCTCAGGTCAACACTTTTGCCGTGGAAACATATTTGAAATTATAATGTGCTTAGTGAAAAAATATAACTTTACATGAACATATTCCTTGCTTTACTCCCCAAATCAATGGATAAAAATCAATGGAATCTAAATGCATTTTTGATAGATTACATTCTAATATACGTACTAGGGAATCTATTAATGAAAATCTGCAATGAGTATTCAACAACATCTTTTTCTGAGTGCTTTCTCTACACCAGGCTGTAGGCAGGACTCCTTATATAAGGATACACAGGAGACACTATCCCTTTCTTGTGGCATTTACAATGTCTTGGGGAGGAATGACGAGGCATGACTACAAATGTAGCAGGAGTAACAAAGAAGAGCTCCCCGGCTAGGGCTGAGCAAAGGCTAATTCTACAGAAGTGATATTTCAGTTGAGACTCAAAAAAGATGAGCGTAAAGAATCCTGGGGAGGGAGAGGGGAGTTGTGGGACAGGAAAGCCCATTTCAAGGCAAGGAGAGGTGTTATATGCAAAAAGTTGGCCAAAGTTTATGAAGCTATAGAATCTATAGCAACCTTTTTTATAAAAGGAGCCGGAGGGAGGTAAGGCCGAAAGGGAGGGCTTTTAAGATGTTTGCCTGTCCCCGGCCGGTGTGGCTTAGTTGGTAGGGCATCATGCTGTGCACCCAAAGGTCACAGGTTTGATTCCCCTTCAGGCCGCATGCCTAGGTTGTGAGGTCCAGACCCTAGTAGGGTGCACGCAGGAGGAAACCAGTCAAAGTTTCTCTCTCACGTCGATGCTTCTTCCTCCCCTTCCCCTCTCTCTAAAACCAATAAGCACGTCCCTGGGTGAAATGCTTGGCTGTGAAGGAGTCTGTTGGACGACCGAGATGACGCCGTCCACGTGAAGCTGCAGAGATGTGAGGTGAGGAGATGACTCAGTACAGGTTCTCCCGCAGGCAGCAGAGGAGCGGTCCAGCAAAGCAGCTGGAGGGGTCGGCCTGCTCCACGGTGACCGGAGAGGAAAAACCGGGAGGTCCAGAGGCACCTCAGGGTTGAGATTGGATGGTGAGAGGCGGACGCATCTCTGATGGCTCTGTCTTCTCCCTGAGGGGGACTGTCCGATGGGAAGCAAGAGGAGGACGAGGCATTTGGAGGAAGGCAATGATTCTGAGGTCCCCCCTGAAGTCAACGGGACAGACAGCTGACTAGAGAAGCTTGAGTAAAGCAAGACCTGTTGTGTGGATACCTGTGTGACACAAAGCTGATCTGGACTTCTTGTCTATGAAGTCATCGGAGAAATAAGGGAGAAAGGAAAGAAAACCATTGAGTCCTGGTTCAAAGAAGACTTCAAGACGATTAATCCAACGAGACTGAATGTATAACCTTCCAATAAAATACAGGAATCAAACCTCCTCAGAATATAAACATTCCTTGACTTCCATTCACTGCCAAACTTCTTCAAACAATATTTCACACTTATTCCTTTTATTCACTGCCCCCATCCCCCACTCATTCCTCAATCCCTCACAAGGGCGACTGAGGTTCTCAAAGATGCAGACGATCGCATTGCAAATTCTTTGGCTTCATCCTCTATCACCTGTCCTCAAAACTGGACATTCTCGGAACTCCCTTCTCTCCTGTCCTGAATGCCGCCACTGACTTTTTTTTAAAACAAGGTTTTGTTACTTAGAAAGGTTTTAGGTTTATAACAAAACTGAGAGGGAGGTAGAGAGATGCCCCATCAACCCCTCGCCCCCATCACACACAGGGTCCCCCATTAACAGCATCACTCCCTTAAATGGTACATTTTTTTTTACCAAAGGACACCAGAGTGACCTCCCTAAATTACAGGTGGAGTCACGTTACTTCCCCGCTCAGCATCCTCCCACGGCTTCGCATCAGGGACAGTTGTCACGCATCCACCTCCGCCAAAGTTCCAGGCAGTGCACAAACCTTGTCTCCTGTTACCTTACAGCATTTATGCCCCTCATCACCTGAGAGAGGAGGACCACCCCACTTTACAGGTGAGGGCACTGCAGGTCACAGGGCTCCGACGGAGGGTAAAGCCAGAATTCCAAGAAAGCATCTAGCGAACTCTAGACCTCTGCTCCTGACCTTGACCTCCTACCAAGAAAACAAAGGCAAGGTCACATGCCCCAGCCTCACACACAAGGCCTTCAAGATGTGTCTTAAATATACATCTTTCTCCTTTGGTCCTACCATCGCTCCTCCCTATTTAAATGAGTTGAACCCCATTTCTGAAAAGCTGCCAAGCAGTGGAAAATCTCTGAGGGGCTAATTCTCCAAAGAATAGGCGGTAATGAAGCAAGAGCCACGAAATATAAGTATTCTGTGCTGTATCTTATGAAGGACGTAGTGATGAACTGGGTACAGCCTAGGCCAAAATTTTTTGAATAGTATATTATATCTACCCTTTTAATTTGGGGGGGAGGAGATATTTTAAAAGATGGAAATTTATTATAATAGTTTCTATAAAGCCATGTATGCACCATGCACATTTTGTTGGGTTTCTATGTCCACAGCTGGTAGCAATTATTATTCCTTCTATAAATAAATGTACCTATTATTCCTTTGTATCAATAAGAGTTCTCTATGTGCAGGAGGAAGGAGTCTCCAAAATGCCTGAAAACCAAACAAAACAAAAAACAAAAGCTTCTCTAAGTAGCTGTACAACATTACACACATTTAAAAAGTTTTTATAAACGTATAAACATCATAGTCCAGATGAGTGAAGAAGGATATGGTGTTTAGCATCCTTTGAATATCCTACATCTTTGTGGGCCTGAAAAGTGTATTAATATTTTGCTTAACTTTGGATGATGAAATTTATACTTTTCTTGGCAAAAATCTTTGGAGCTGGAATAAGAGAGATTACAGATGTCACACTGACTCACATCAGTAACCAATACTCAACATTTATCCGTAAGTCCTTCTATACGGAGAAACCCACGGCCAGCGGACAAGAAGGCCCACATTTCCAAAGGCGCTTACTCTGCTGAAACAGTCACCCTAAGGGACAGTCTTTACAACGCACTTCTCTCGTGTGACTGCCACCCACTTTTGACAAAATCCTGTTTGCTTCTCACAATGCGCAGCCACAGCAAACATTGACACAACGCGCCTGCAGCATCTGTGGCGAATCGGGTCTCGACTACAGAACGACGGACACGGCGTGAGCCCCTCCACGGTGCCCGTTGATGGGGCTGGGACAGGGCACTGTCCGTTTCAGTTTGCTCGTTTCCACGGACGCTTCCTGTGTCCTCAGCACAAGGCTGAGGCTTCACTAGGGCAGCTCGCCGTGGGCAGCAGGTGTCAAGTGAGCTGGAAAGACGTGTCACAAAGCCCGGGGTTGTGACCGAGGCCGCCGATGGGGCCCTCAGGGCTCATGCATTGGACACGCGGGAGAAGAAAACTAGATGACCCTCTTCCCGCCCCCGGCCCCTTCTGCGCCATTGAGTCGCCCTGGGTTTTCCACAGGCACCTGAGTAAGTGAGGAACTACGGTTGGAAGGGGCTCTGCATTAGTCTAGATGCGAAAGCTAAAACAGAGACGGCTCCCACGGCCTTGCACACCGGGGGGACGTGCGGCGCACACCTTCACAAATGACGGCGCGGCCGCAGGTCTCCCGTCTTCCTCCATGTGCGTCCTTCTTTTAGGAGGAAGAGCTGACATTCTTTATTGTTAATTACACTGCTAATTCCACTGGGTTGGGGTGAGGAGCACCACACCGCCGGTGAAGAAGAGAACAAAGGCAAAAGCAACCGACGAAGCTTCTTTGCCGCCACGTGGGATCTCGGAGCCGGACCGCTGGGATTATCTGCCGTGGCCAGCACGATCCCTGGGCTATATTGATTCTATGCCTGTGGATTCCGCGCAGAAGTCGGATGGCTAAAATAACCCCAATTTCCCCGCTGATCATAAAGCTCTCACTGCTTTCGACAATTTCTGACCTGCTTCTACGCAGCCCATGAGTCCGCTGCCATTTTTAATAACTTTACAGCTGGTGGATTAACAGTGAATGTCAAGCACCACAATTAGAATTGATGATCGTGTGCAGGAACACTATTTTCATACATTAAAAAACCGCCTCAGTCTTGCCATAAAATTCAGCACTCAACGGCTCGCTTATTTGATCATTGTTACATGAATTTTTTTAGCTTCAATAACCCCTGTGTGAGTACGGGCCTTTGAATGGGAGAACGTTAACATAAATAAAAATGACAACAGTAAGTGGAACCTATTTCCTTTCACTTTTCTAAAAAGGTGCATTGATTATTTAGCTGTCCATTCTCCCCAGGATTCATCATCCATAAGCATGTAAACCAAAACTCACGAAAGAGCAGATCTGAAAGCTGGACCTCACAGAGTCAAGTCCACATCCTCAGCATGGTTGGAGGTGGGCTTTCTTATATTTTCAAATTATACTGCAGAATTCTTTAAAAAGATGTGACATTCCTTATCCACCCTACTTCAAATTATTCTGGATAGTTATGCAAAATTATTTCTGAGTTTCATCCATATTTTTCTACAGCATCAAGTAGTATAAACTCAGTTAGGGGGAGAACTCAGTATTTCCGAACTATCCCACAAAAACTTCACACATGTTAAAATATTATGTATATATGAGTGGCAATCAATGACCCACAAATTACCCATTGAGAGGTACCCATAACTCATCTGATGAAACACGGATTTCGGGCAGAGGGTACTATTCCCCTCCCCGAGGGACGGAGTTCTCTGTCCTCTAGTCCAAGTCAGCAGACTAATGTACCTAACAATAGCTATCAAGGAATTGGACTTCCTTCCATCAGGTATTTTTCCTTCCTCTTTTAATCCATCACTCTTTATCATAGTAAAGTCTAGTATCTTCATTAATAAAAACTTAGAATCTGCAAAATACTACAAAAGAGAAAGAAACAACCATGGTTAACTATAAGAGAAAAATATTGGCAATCCCACTTAATCACAACCATTTTAGAGATGTTTCTCCTGCCCTCAATCTTTTCTCGTGCACTTCTAAAAAAAATTATACCATATATAACGTTCCCTAGTTTTTTAAGTTGCATCATACAAATATTTTCCATGTTATTGCAAATGATGTAGTTTAATTTTTAATGGTTAAAATTTTTTCCATGAAGTGAATATATTATTGAGACAATTTTCTTAGGTAGAGGTTTGCTAAAGATTCAAAGACATAACAGGTGTTTCTCTCCTCCTTCAGTCCACATACCGCTTTTGTGTACACAGAGTGAAGGTTTCTGAAAGGCATCTGTAAATCGGCACTTTAAGATAAATTCTTGGGAGGGTGCATATTCAAGCCTGCTGTTCAGTATCCTAAGAATTAGGTTGTGTTCATCCAGAGTGGCCCCCTTTCTTTTCCCCTCTGTCCAAACTTCCACAAACCTCCTTCCTGAAGTGAGTATCCCATGGCTACTCTCTTGATTCTTCCTTCATTTATAACAACCAATAACTCACCCACTCATGTCCATTGACTGTCTTCCAAACGAAGGGTATTGTATTAGCCACAGTGCGTGAGCACCAGGCCCCTGAAGGAGGAGCACCCGCCCTCAGAGAGCCAACACCAAAGAGAGAGGAGATGAGTGTAGCAACGAATAAAAGGAAATGCCCGTAAATACAAGAGGAGTTCAAAAGAGGGGCAGATCACTTGTGGCTGAGACACTTGAGCAGGGCTGTCCTAAATGGAGAGCCTTTGATCTGAGCTTTAAGAGGAGGTGTAAAAATTGAACCAGCAGCAAGGGAGAAGACAGATATAATAATATGAGCAAAATTAGACTCAATAATTAAGGGCATGTGACTGAATAATTGAAAGACAGCCTAGAGTGTAGGAGTCAGTGGCTGAGTTAATGACGTGGCTTAATCATCAGGCAGCAGTGCTTGGACCCCATCTGTCACGCCATCGGGAGCCACTAGGTCTGCGGCACAGATGTGAGGGCTCATGCAGCGGAGGATGGGGACAGCTAAATGGCGGTAGTGTGCTAACTGCACTGAGCGGAAAAAGAGTAACAAGGCATCTGGATTAGATCTATTGAAATGGTCTAGGCCTGATGAGGCTGAATCATTGGAAGCAGCAAGACAGCCATCGATCTGACTTGTTCGTTCCAAGACATCGATGAAATCCAAAGGAATAGTGTTACCATATGTATTTACAAAACTGAAAGTGAGTAAGCTACCAACCAAGGGGGTTATCTGCACTCACACAACCTGTCTGTGGCAGTCCTTATCTCAGAGTTAGGGCACAGGGTGGAGCCTGCAGGTTGGGGTTCAGCAGGGCAGGAGCAAGCTCTGTGAAGAGTTGTCCCAAGCAGCTCCCCAAAGCCACGGGGTGTCCTGGGGAAGAAGAGAAGGGAGGCCCTAACAGGGAGCAGGGGTGTGGTGCCTGAGGAAGGTCACAGAGACTCTCACCAAGCTGGACTAGGGTGTAGCCTGTTTAATCTAGCATGAACGGAGTGGTCCAAATCAGAGGGATGATAATCTCTGCAGAGGGGGATTGAGTGCTGTTCTTGGAGTGGAGTGCAAACGTAGACACAAGGCCATTCCAGTTTGATCTGGAATGAGACTGGAGGACGGGACCTTTGGAATTGAGCTGGCTGGGACCCCAAGGTGGACTAGCACCAGGCAGTGAGCTCGGGTCGGGTGTTGGGCAAAAGTGCTCAGGAACAGAAGCAAGGAACCCTGAGAGCCCACAGGAGGGGGCTGACCAGTACCTGGCTTGACATAATGCCCATTCAGGAGCTAGTACTTGCTCAAAAGCATTGCAGACATGTCTTGCCTTTCATCAGTGAGCCGAAATGGAGAGATCATTTCTAAATTCTGGGGGGATCTTATGATGGAAGACAGATGTTGATATATTAACTCACAACCCATCTCACTAGCAAAATACACACGGTGGTTTTCAGATTCTGGAGTATTAATTAGGATCAGCTGGCGTGAAGTCTCAGGATGGGGCCTCTCAGCGAGAGAGCCAGGACGGACAGGCAGCGCCGGCAACAGGCAGAGGTCCGCACCATTTTGGCGACTGGCTGACTCATTGGCAACACAAATGAACGTTTTCTCTTGAATAAACCAAAGGGGTTTACAGGATTTTGCCAAACTAAAAAATAACAAAACTTTCACTGTGAGAAATTAGCAAAGTTCCCTTTATTGTTTTATTTAAAGATAGGAACAGCTAAGCATCCCAACTGTGAACGATCATGGCGGTTTGCACATTTCATTCCAAGGAAAGCAGGTGTCAGACTCAACTAACATTTATTCAGTGCCTTCTCTGCCGGGCATGGTTCTAAGCGCTTTCTACCATCCTCTGAGAGTGTGGTCCAAGGGCTGATGCTGACCAGCAGACTGACTCCTGTCTGTGATAGGATAAGAAGCATTTGCCAAAAGGGTCAATCAATCAATGTGCTTCTTTTTTTTTTCCATTGGAAAGTCGTGCTAGGAAAAAAATGTCAGCTAAGTACACCGTGTGCTCAGAAACGTAGCTAATTCACATGCTGGTGCAAGTTCATCCTTCATGGGCAGGTAACAAACAACTCGTGGACTTGCAGCGAGCTGCAAACCACATTTTGGGCAGGCTTGATTTATAGACAGTATCTCATTAACAAAGTGAATGAGTCAAACCTAATTGAGAAGCGTGTGGGGCAATTTTTTTTTTTTAGAATTGGCCCATTTCCTCAGTCCTATACCAATGACATTAAAATTTCACAACTCTTAAAACACTTGTGAAGGGTTAGAAATAAAGCTGATAAAATAGCTCAGAAATTGAGTAAAAGGGAACAAACACACACGCACCCAACACATATACACACACGTGCATGAGAGAAAAGGTAAGTGACACAGACATTCAGTCCAGGACTTTCACAGTCTGGCTAACAGAGTTGCAAAAGGAGAGAGCAGAAAACCTGTAGAAATTCTGAGAACATAAGAAATTATCAGAAATAAAAAAGAAAATTTCTACAACTAAAGGAGCAAATGAACCTTCAGATTGAGAAGTCTTATAGAATTATCAAAATGATGACTTCAAAAAAACATCTGACACCATGATACACCTACACATCTTTAGGAAACCTAGAACATCAAGGCTAAAAAGATAATCCAAAAAACACCCAGAGTGAGAAAGAAACACACACACACACATACACACACACACCTACAAAGGAGAAGGAGTTCAGAAAACACCACACAAACTCTTTCATCAGCAACAGGAGAGGCCAAAACCCAATGGAGTAACACTTTCAAAATTCTAAGAGAATATTATTTTCAACCCAGAATTTCATTACTAGCCAATGGTTCAACCCAGAATGAAGGTAAAAGAAAGACTTTTCATTCATGTAAAGTTAATTCTCCAAGCTGACAATGTATTCTAAAAAAATGAAAAAGAAACAGAAGAATTCAGGAGCATCAACAAAGAATTAAGTCAACCCAGAAGAACAGAAATGAGGAAGCGCAGTGGGTCAGCTGGGCTGCTGCCATAGAAACCAATCACTCCCACTAAAGTTTCCAAGGCCATTTGTAAATGGCCTCTTCCCTGATTGGTCAGTGATGGTGTCATATTGTCAAGTAATTCAACTCAAGGGTGAATCCAAGGTCAATAGGAACAAAGTTGAAGATATGCAATAGATTTTATCATTGCGAAGGTGAAAATATTCATAAACATGCATTCCATTGTCAACAAGAAAACAAAGAGCTAAAGAAAAAGCTGGGAGAGAAAGCATGGAGATTTAATATGAAGCAGATATGAGCCAAAAAATAATATGGCATGATTTTAAGCAATGGGAGGTAATTTTCAAAGACTCTTTTTGACCTTGGGCTGGAAACGTACTTCCCATTGGTGCTGTAGAGAGGGAAATGCAATCTGAGTACTCAGTTCATCCATGGCCAACATCAACGTAGCCACAGTAACCCCAGTCTACTTGAATTTTAACTTCTCAAAACAATTTAGGGATCAAGCACAAAGGCCTTGGTCATGGTGTCAGCACAAAATGTAAGTCTTGAGGATCCTGACAACATAAAAATAAGGGCACTTGAGCAGGTGACCGAAGGAATGACGGGAGGAAAAGTAAAAGAAAGTTAAAGGGCTGGGTGATGATGAACTCCTTTAACTTGACCTTATCTGGGAAGCACTCTATCTGCCCTTCCATTCTAAATGAAAGCTTTGCTGGATAGAGCAATCTGGGATGTAGGTCTTGCCTTTCATGACTTCAAATACTTCTTTCCAGCCCCTTCTTGCCTGTAAGGTTTCTTTTAAGAAATCAGCTGACAGTCTTATGGGCAGTCCAAAATGTTAAAGGGACTTATCTAATAGAGGAAGATCAAAAACTGTCAACAGTAAAATGACAACAAACTCACAACTATCGACAACTGAACCTAAAAAAAAAGAAAGAAAGAAATTAAAAACAAAAGCTCAGCAAACAACTAGGAACAGAATCAGAGAAATCGAGATCACATAGAGAGTCTTCAGTGGGGGAGGGGGAGGGGGAAAATCGGACGGGGCAAGGTCCAGGAAAGAAGAAGCATATTTGGTAGGCATAAAATAGATGGGGAGAAATTAAGCCTAGTATAGAAAACAGAGAAGTCAAAGAACTTATATGTACGACCGATGGACATGAACTAAGGGAGGGGGAATGCTGGAGGGTTGGAGGGTGCAGGGCAGGGCGGGGATAAAGGGGAAAAATTTGGAAAATTGTAATAGCATAATCAGTAAAATATACTTTAAAAAAAGAAAAGGAGAAATTCATTTTCTACCCTTGTAACTGTTTACTACTTCACTGTGAGCATGTAACATTTATAATTAAAAGTTTTAATAATTAAGTCAAAAAAGGAAAGTTTAGGGGCATCGAAAGGACAACAGTGGGGTGACTGCTAGGGGAGGAGGGTATAATGGGACCAAACAGTAATGGAAAAGAATGCAATGAAGATTAAATTATAATAAAAAAACCCCCAGCTGTCTGTGGGCAGTGAGACTGAGTGAACTAACAACCCTCAATCTTGCGTTTTCTTATCATAAGCGCTTACTCTGATTTGTAAAAGTTAATAAAACAAGCACAAGAAACATTTCTTGAGGATCTACTGTATGAATAGGAATGTTAAAGGAACAAATGAGTACTCTATTTCCTTGAAGACTTTCTGATCTAATATGGGAAATAAGACATGGAAATTTAAGGAAAGGGCAACATGTAGCAAGTGCTCACTCGGGACAGGAACAATCTACTTATACAGGAGCTGGAGGAACACACATGTCAAATGACAGTGTTTCGTCTCGTTTTTTAGAGCTTCTAAAAGAAAGCTGGGGGCACAGTTTTTTTCAGGAAGACTTTTTGGAACTTGACCAGTTCAAGGTATCCACAAGGAATTCACGTGGCTGAGGAGGGAATGCAAAGGCGTTTGCAACAAGAAGAAACCCATGAGAAAATATCCAGACCTAAGAAAAAGGGGCGAACAGGTGGTCGAGTGCAGGAGGTGGTAATAGAATCGAGACTGAGCAGAGAATCCATATCATGTAGTTTTAACGGCACCGCTTTCTATAAATTATACCATATTTTACCTTGAATCCTACCTTTCTGGCATGAAAAAAATGCCATGAGAAATAACAGTCAGGTTATATTTATTTACTAGACTTAAGGTTGCTTCTAGGAGAGACTGGTTTATTTATAAGAATGCAAATTTTAAAAGCCCCTGGAATTTAGAAAAGGCTTGTCATTTAAAACCCCTATAAATCAGATATGCTCTCTTCTACACAACAAAACTTTTTACGTGTTCTTTCTCACAAGCTGTGCAGCACCAAGTTTGTTCAGCATGATTCTTTGGAGGAAGTCTTTTGACTTTAACCTCTGAGATCCAGAAAACTATGACCTTATTTAAATACCTACTCATTATAAACTGCATGTTAAAAAAACAAACAAACCAAACAACTCCTTTGATTTTTCTCTGAAACTTCTTCCTGCCCCAAATCTCCTATAGTATTTTAAGTTTATTTAGTGAATTATTTCACTTCTCTCTAACATGTCAGACAGAGTTCCTTAACAAGAGAAGCTCACCTAAGACTAAGTAACCTCAAAGGGATATGAGATTCCAGGGCGCTGTCTGCTGTTTTGTTATGTAAAGCATGTTTCGTGTATTTAAAATCTGTTGCGGTGCGATTCTGGAGAAGTGATAAAAGACCACCTGTACCACCTCCAGGCTTCGAAGCCTTTGCACTCGCCACCGTGAAAAAGTGGCCTCTCACAGCCCCAGCTGCAAGGAGTATGACCAAGGGCCTGGCTGCTGGGCTCCCCGAGGCTCCTTGCACCCCTGAATGGGCCCTGGGGCAGCCTGCCTGGGCTAGAATGCCAGCGCCCCCTCCCGTGGCTGTGGGGGAGTTGCTCTTCAGCCTCAATGCCCTCATTCGTGCATTGTGAGACATCAGCTACCCACCCCCGTGGGTTCTCGCCCAAACCCGGGGGCTACACATGCATCAAGGGAGGCTGGCACACAGGGGCTTACTACAGGTTTGGCGCGCATGCACTGTGAGTTCCGAGCGCACGGAGCTGTGCCTTCATTCCAAAATCCCCTGCCCCTGGCCCAGCTACGGGATAAAATCGTGACAACCGTAACCATCAGAGGAGGGAGAATGTACTGTAGGAAGAAAGCGCTCACTGAGAAGTGAGGGCACACAGCATGGTGGGCGTTCCCCGCCCTCCGCCCCCACCCCCCGCACCCCGCCGCCGCCGGCTCCGGAGCACTCTGCGGATTCAGACCTCGCTCACCCGGCGCTACCCGCTACATGCCTGGGAGTGCTCAGGGCCCCCCAGACTCGCAGATGACCTGACGTCTGTAAACATGAAAGCATGGCAAGGATGCATGTAACTCATATTCCAAATTGAAAAAACAATCAGATCGTGAGGGGAAAAAACCCTTCAGTCATTTCTCAAATATTCATTTAGCACCCATTCGGTATAAGGCAGACCAGGCGCGCCAGTAGAAGTCTTCACGGGAAGAAGCAAAAGAAAGGGGGTCGGGGGAAATGGCTGCTGTCACAGTTTCCTGTTCCTTGTATTAAAAAACAACAACAAAAAAAAACACACAAAAAACCTAAATCAAAGCAAACCAGTCCCCTCTGCCACCAAAACAAACAAAAAACCAAACACATTATACACACACACACAAACCCCACCACCACCAAAACGAACTACACTGCAGTATATTTTGCACTTCCAAAGGCATATCTCATATAATCCCTTAATCATCTTTAGAGGCGGGTGTGTTTTTAATACTGTACAGAGTTCATAGCTTGCCATAATTTACAAGTCAAGATCCTTTTCCTCCTCCAGGACTCAGACACCTTAAGGTTTGAGTCCCAGTTCTTGGTCCCAGCTCTAAACCTCACCTTCCACGTCCGTGGCTGCCCCTCCCCCATTGCTCTGACACCTGGCTACTCTTCTCAGGACCCCCTATCTTGACATCTGTCAGCTTCAGGGTCAATCACACCATTTACCATGGCATGGTACTATTCAAATTGAGAGAGAGAGAGAGAGAGAGAGGGAGAGAGATCATGCATAAAAAGCAATAACCTTCACAGAAGGGAAAACAGACACATTCCATTCCTTCACTGAGAAATGGGAAATTATTGATTGTCGCTTCTTACCATCATGCAGAAAGCAAGCGGCTGGAAACAACGATAGTGAGGAATATGCTGAGCGATCTTTAAGTATTTATGATGCTTTGGATTCGTTGTGTCCTATAGACAATTTTACTAGAACTTTTAAGTGCTTCCGACGTCAGTGCTTTCAACTGCTTAAGCATTTCTACTTAATGGTGCTCCAGCGAAAATGCCTACTCTCTTAATACAACGGCGCTGGGGCCAAATTTATACATGCACATCACTCTTCAAGAGTGGCTTCTCAAGTGACTTAGTGAACATGATGAAACCTCCACGTCACCCCTCATCAACTCTGCCTGAAATACAGATCACCTTTCACCGGCTCGACTGTGTACGTAGGTACAGGGCACAGGGTTCCCCTGGGCGTTTGCGGCCGCCTGTACCGGTTTCGGCTGTTCCACAGGCCGGGCTGAAGCTCTGAACCAGCCTCTCTCAGGGTGAACTTCCTCCTCCTCCAGGTCCAAGTACCTGTGGGAATTCACTGCCCTGGAGGGCTCATTTGCATACCACGTTCCCAGCGGAGTTCTTGGTAAAATGCTCATTGATTAGCCACCAAGAACTCGGGCTGAGATGAGCCCAGCAGACAGTGAACAACTTGTGGAGCAAATGCAGACGGTCATTAGTTTATAGTATAAACTCTTCAGGGATGACATGATGCCCATTATTCTATGTTCCGAAAGCAGCTACGGAGAAGGAAACACTTGGCCAGATGGGAAAAAATGATTCCAGAGAAAAAGATATCGAGTAACCTATTTTGGTCCCTTTAAGAATATTCTTGGTAGTATTTAATAATATTATGAATCAAAAAGGTAAACGATACTGCTATTGGTGGTAATAAGGAGCTGGGCCATTTGAAAAGGCTCAGGGACGCTCAATGGATATGTGTTGCAGGGTCACTATAAACCACCAAGGCTATTTCACCGAAGCTGATTTCCATTTGACTTCTAAAAGTTCTCTGCATCACTACTTGGTCAGAAGGGAATTTTAACTAGAGGAGATGGTTTTAGCTTAAAACTCTAAATCATTGTTTTTAGAACAGGCACTGAACTCGACAGAACAGGGTCTTAACCTCCCCATAACTCCCTGTTTTCATTAATGTCTGTTTTTCTCAATGCATTTAAAAGGCAGTGCCGGCCCTAGATTTTGAAGTTACTAATCTGTATTCATGAGCCAAGTATGATTGGAGTCTTCCCCTGCAAAGCTCTATTACCTCCTCACGTTCTTGTCTCATATGAGTAGCACTTTTTTGACCCAAAAATGGGGAAATGTCTATTTAACCAGACTCAGGACAGCCAACAACACAGAAGTGGTAACTTTCTCTCTATTATCTAATTTTTCTGTCTGCTGCTCCCTTTTTTAAATTTTATTTTTCAAGTGACTTGCATACCTCTATTAGTTCTTTTTAATTAAATATCAATCCATACCAAAATAACTAGCAATGGAATATATCAGTTTGATATTATAAGTAAGTTATTTGGGACTGTTATTCACAGAGACTTGTTGAGGTTTTTGGTGTCTGTCAGTTACCAACATTTTTCTTTAAAGATTGTATTTATTTATTTTTAGAGAGGAGAAGGGAGGGAGAAAGAGAGGGAGAGAAACATTAATGTGTGGTTGCCTCATGCATACCCGCTACGGGGGACCTGGCCTGCATCTCAGGCATGTGCCCTGACTGGGAATCGAACCCATGATCCTTTGGTTCACAGGTCAGTGCTCAATCCACTGAGCCACACCAGCCAGGGCTGTCTTTGTCGTTTTAAATAGAATCTTCTGAGTATAGGATATTAATCATTCATATGCTGAATCTATAATAAAGGAGAAAAGGAAAATTTGGAAATTATAAGCAAATCTAATAAATGCATAAAGAGGATAAATTTGTTTAGATCAGACTTGTGGCATTCCAACTGGTTTTGTCTGACAACCATGCTTACAATCTCAATCAAAATATATTTTCAATTGATTTATATTTCCTGGAGATCAAAATCATAATCTACATCTCTATAAACAAAGTTATTATCACTACTTACATTTTTTTTAGTTTTAGATTTATGTCTAAATATTGTTGCCTGCTCCTTAGGGTAAGCAATTTGCCTCCCACTCCCTGTGGCTGATCCATGGGACACCCTTAGTTGCTTCACAGGCTCTTCAGTTCCTGACACGAACACGCTTGGTGTGTAGTTAACGTCCTCATCATTGGAATCATCCTATGCACGGTGTATTGTGATGGACAAAGTGTGCTTTAGCTATATGAGGGCCTTCTCTTAAAATAAATCAGACATGATGCGAGTAAAGCAAGCACAGAATCGTGCTAACCTGTCTTCTTTCCAGAACATAACTTCCACTGCAAAACAATTTTTAAGTGCACAGACATATTTCAGGTCCGGACAAGGACAAAGGAGTCAATGCTTCACTCTAGGGAGGGAAGTCAGTGCATTCAGACACTAACGTTTCATTGAGAAAGTGAGCAGAGAGTTTGCATTTTGCAGGCGAATGCAGCTCTGAATCATGAGCTTTTCATAAACAGTCCTTTTGACAGAATAATTAATGACAGAAATACTAGTGCAAGCATACTGAATGCTATGTATTATTTATTTCAATCATCATAATAAACTTGTTCTTCCCATTTCATAAATAAGGAAACTGAGTCTTAGTGGTGTGATATAATTTTACGAGTTTGCTGAGCTGAGAATTCAGCTTTGTTTCAATCGAAGATCCACCTGGTTACAAAGCTTGAGCTTGGAGAGCACACTAATAAATGAGCAAATAAGCCAACCATAGTAACCGACAATGGGATTTTCATCTTACAAAACTATTTGCAGAAGTGATAAAATGATTTTGATGAAAGCATAAAATACTCAACGTAAGTGGCAGGTCAGAAAATGTTTTAAAAAATACAATAATACATGGGCCTAATTGGGCAAACACATTAAGCATGTTTTCTGTTTTAGAAAGTTATTCACTGTTTTTACATCTGTCTTGCTGCTGAAGGTGACTGGGATTGGGTTTTCACCACATTTGGAGCGGTTTATTGTGCAGAAGCCCAGCTTGGAATAAAATGACGGTTGAATGATACTTTTCACACTGGCATACATTGTGTGATATTCAATGGCACTGGAGCATGAATAGACATTACAGAGCCAGCTACCCTAAAAGCAACACAATCGCATAGACCACCATTGTGAAGACATCAAAACAAAACTGCTTCAAAGCTGTTGATGGCTACCTGCTCAGATAAATTCATGATATTTCAAGGCAGGCGTTTGAACAAGGCAAGAAAAAACTCTCTACAAAGAGCTCAGACAAGCTGCTAAGTATTTTAAAGACAGGAGACAAGGCACGAACGGGAGTACTACTCCGTGCTAGCCCAAAGGATTTTACTCTAACTACACAGCTTAATCCACCGGAGCTTTGGGGTTGTTTTTTTTTAAAGGAGACCTCTCTACAATGAACGGCCCCTTCAGCCTTCACAATCGCAGGGAGTGCCTCAACCTCCAATAAATTGTGTGGGAGGTAAGGTGATCAATAAGCCGTCCCTCCCACTGTTACCTATGGCGCAGCGGGGTGGCAAAATGGTGGCGGGGGTGTGGTTAAGAATTCTGGAAAACAGAAGGGTGGGTGTGGGAGTGTGTGTGTGCTGGAAGTGTGTGCATTCTACAGACAAAGTGGAAGGAAGTCTGCATAGATCTGTTCAATCAAGTAACTAGAGAGCCAGGATTCTGGATTAATCTCCTGTCATCTGTTGACATCTCTCAACCGGGATTGCTTAGTATCTAGAATTCCTTAGAAGGTTTTGAACAAACTATGATAAGAACACCCCTAAGAGACACAGCATAATACATTTTCAAAAAAGATGTGAGGTTTTAGAATATTTAATGAAGATGTATTTGGGTCATGATGCATAGTCATTATGCCTTATTTCTTTTTTTTTTATAATAACAATACTTACCAACGCAACCCCCAAATCCATGACTACTCAAACATTAAAATGAATGTAAAAACGGATTTTCCCCCATAAAATTAATAAAGGCAAGTGCCGTGAGCATCGCTCTGAAATACATCTTTCCCGTGGGGAACATCTGTGATTGCCTCAGGTTACGGGCTTGTAAGCAGGCAAATGCTGAATTCCAAGTCACACTGTACGAGACTCGGGAAGGAGTCCTTTCGCTCGCCTTGTTAAAGCTGATTACCACAGATGACAGGGGCTGGGTAACACAGAGTGTTCATTAGCAACCTCACTCCACCAAGCAGACGTCCCCGAAGCTCTGATCTTTCCTACTACGTTCGTAAAATGTTTCGTATTCACTATTCACGACGTGCACTTTGGAAAGACCTACTTCCCAATTAACGCCTAAACGGGAGGAGCAGGAAACGGGACTCGCAAATCAGTACGGGCCTCCACGGTGTCAGCCTGCCTATCACACAAGTTTTAGAAAAATCAGTAAATAAAGGAAGCTGCCAATTCGGAAGTGTTAACTTTCTCACAGCCTGCCCCCTCCCCTCCCTCTCACCCACATGTCCATTCTCCCAGGAACCGTGGCCACCAGGCCACGGACTTGGGGACACAAACGGGGATTTGCCAGTCTCGAAGCTTTGGGTTTGGTGCTTACTCCCCTTTACAGCAAAGGCCTTGACACCACAGCTGGCCGCCTCTTCTCTTTGATCAGAATTGTTTACAGCCAAAGACACTGAAATAGAGGACAGGTTGACAGTGACCAGAGGGGAGAGGGGAGGGAATTTCAGGGGAACTTCAGGGGAGAATGGGAAGGGTTTACAGGAACAAATATAGAGGACACATGGACAAAACTAGGGGGGTTGGAAATGGGAGGGAGGAGGGGAGGGATGGCTGGGTTGGCTGGAATGGGAGTAAAGGATAGAAACTGTACTTGAATAATGATTAAAAGTAAATTTAAAAGATTCTGCTTAAAAAAAAAGAAAGTCTGTAACCCAAATTTAGACTATTTTTAAAATGCTCAATAAAATCACTACTTCCTAAAAAAAAAAAAAAAGAATTGTTTACAGCAGTAATTCACACCTGAGTGAACGCAGTACTTGTGCAAGAGAATGGTTTCCCGTCCTTCACCCCCAGACGGTCTAAGGGGCCGCTTCTCCCCGCTGTGGCTGCCACCGCGCTTCCCCGGGTCCGAACACTCCTGTCCATGAACGAAGTAGTGCTCCAGAGCGAAGTGTTTCAGCTGCGTCCTCTCCCAGCAGACGGACTTAAAAATACCCCTTTCACTTTGTCTTTTACCACCCACCTCTGGGGGGCAAAGGGAGATTGTGTTTCCATTTGTTTTAACAGAACACACACGCATATGTCTCTGGGAAATGTGGATCCCATACGTGGCAGACAACATAAGAGGGGGAGATCTTCTAATTCATGTGTTTGTTTCTGAACCCCCGGCTACGGCCTCAGTGATTAAAACGCAGTATGCCACCCCTATCACCCGTGCTGCGGCCAGATCGACTTTTCTGCTTCGGTCACAGCAGTCCCCTGCCCCCAAACCTTCCATGGCATTAACCCTCAGCTAGAGTCTCATGTCCTTAGCTGGGCATTCAATGCTCACCACGGTTACATCCCAACTGGCCTTTATGGGCTTTTCTTTAAGGACAAAACAAATTTCCATTTTAACCGATTGGCCTACTACTTGTGTCCAGGAATAGCTGGATTTTTTATAAGACGCCTTCATTGCTCCTCGCGCCTGGGCCGTCTGGCCTCAAGCCTCACCCTCCCCACCACGATGGTGCCGCTGGCTGCCCTGACCACCTGCCTGTCCTCCCTCCCCATCTCCACTCACGCGCCCCCTCACTTTCCAGAATCGTTCTGACTTCACGTGATTTACTTCTTGTATTACCCTGTGTACAAGAGCTTTTGAAAAACACCATAGTAAAACATTGTATGTAAATGTATAAATCAGGGCAAAAGTCTTCACGACATTAATTGCCAGTTTTTCATAACACATATAAACAGCCCTTATGTATATTAACTTTCACGGACCTCACCCGATCTGATATTCTTGGTTTTGTGGCTACTGGACTGTGTATCGTATTTCTCCTGGAATGTACTTTTTCTCTGGTCCACATGCTCAGCCGGAGTACTTAACACAAATCTTGTTTCCCGTACGTGATAAGTGTTGGACCAAAAAAGGGATACTATAACACAGTTATCTTTTTAAATCTTGAATCGGTCATCTGTGATCAACAACAGACTTGGAAATACAATATCAAATTGTAATATTTCTTCGCATTTTTATGAAGAGATTTTTAAAAATCCCATGAAACATGCAAATGGAGAAAAAAGTTTAACTGCCAGAAGTTCTTACGTGATGTTATACATCACCTTACTGTGGGCACACTGGCTACTGCAATTGCCCGGTGTTGTAAGACAATGTTAGATGCTTACGTGATATCTACCACATGTGTGATGAAATACACCTTTGTGCGTTTATTGGTCCAATGTGTTCGTTTCCCGCGAGACTGTCCATTCCACGACAGCAAGGGCTGAGGCTGCCTTGTTCATCTCCGTATCTCCAGTGCTTGGAACAGTGCCTGGTACATGGCATGCTCTCCGTAAGTATTTGTTGGATTGATGAATTAAGAAATGAATAATTGGAAAAAATCGATACATTGACGAACAACCAATACAATCAGTGCTCCTATTCTTTGGGCTCTGACCCCTCGCAGCTACAGCTCTGCAGATGTAGTCACCTGGGCTAGAGCTCTGGTTCATCAGGGCCCCCGGACCCCTTGCCCTGTGTACCCCTGCCCATGGCTGAATTCGGCGAGCGGTCCCAGCTGGGACTTCGTTTCTGTACGGAAAACAATGGCTTTGAAGCAGCGGCTTTCAGTTCCCAGGTTCACCAGGCAACAGAGCAGCAGAAATGCCTCCAGCAGCAGCCAGAGCAGTATGTGTGTGGTGTGGAAGGGCAATATTCCACTGATCGACTGCTGGGGATCTCTTAACATCCGCGTCTTGACGTCGGTATTGCCTGGTGACGATGGTGAAGAGGCTGTTCGTCTGCAGCCTAGAGAAGCTGGACAGGAGGATGTCAAAACAGGGGCTCCACTGAGCCCTGACATTCTCATGAGTTACGTAGCCATGACGGAGTGACTGCTGCGGGGGTGACCGTGGTCAAAAGCCGGCTGCTTCTATGGGTCCATTCCTAGCTGTGGTTGCTTTTTGTCGTGCTGCTGATGCTACAAGTGACCTCCAGGCTATGAAGGTGGTTGTTGCCCCTGCAGCCACTGGAGAGGCAAGGTGTACACCCGGTCCCCACTGAAGAACTCCAGGGAGAAATGGGGATCCATCGCCCCCACATTTTGCTTCTGAAATGAGTGTGAAAGAGGTCCCAAAGCAGCCCCCCAGAGCCTCAAGTGGGAAGGGTTTCTTCCCAGAATTACCAGCTTATCAAAAGTCACTCTAGAAAGCTGGAAATAACAAGAAAAAACCTTTCATTTTTATACGACGCTATCACAGACAACTACTATAGTGAGATGACCCAATGCGTGTGTTTCCCTTTTCACTCAGTTTCCTGTCACGGGGACGTGGCCCAGGTTCTGATTTTCCATGTGCGTGTTCTTGGGCATTCCAGAGTCATTTGTAGATAGACTATAATTCGCACAGAAAGGACAGAACGAAATGTTCACACAGTCACAGTTCTGTGGTGCCCCGCTCACCTAGCTCAGTATTTATAACAAGTTTCTGACCCCAGTGACAAACTCTTTACTCTGGAGTTTGATTCGACAGCATTAGAATTAAATGACAGAACTTAAAATGATTTTTCTGATATCAGATAGAAAGGAAACTGTAAAGATTTGAGTCATCATTTAAAGAGAAAAAAGATTCCTGATAAAAAGAAATCAGCCTGAAACATCTCTGGCCTCTAGAACACACACACCTTACACACCAGAGGGAAGCTGTTGATGGCCATTTGATGAAGCCAATAGGAAGCCTTGTTGGGGAGAACACATAAGGAGGGTAAGTCAGAAGGAGCAAGTGTAAATTATTTATTACCAGCGGAATATTATTCTAGGAAAGAAAGCATAGCACAGAGCTTCAGGGAAATGCCTAGACATGAGTTCTAGAAGCTCCTGGATTCATATCAATGAAAACCATCCAAAACGATGAGCTCAGAGTCAAACTAAGTGACTTTTAAGGTCTTTGCTGTGTCTGTTTTTGATGCTAATTGCCTTATGTTTTACACCTTACGCAATATGATCCCTAATACTGTCCACCCTCCCAAGGAACCTTGTCAATTTATTCCTCTGACAGGTCACACAGAGTTTTTTTTTTCCAATTAACATGTTGACTACCTTGGCCTGGTGAAGACTTTTGGGTGCAAGGACCTGTAAGGCAGATGGAAACAACTGGAAATTTTAAAATTACAAATTGCTTTGGAGATTTGGTTGAATAGAAACATACCAGGAAGACACAGAAGAGCAAAAATAAACGTAGAAAATGGAAACAATAAGACTAGCATAAAAATATTGGTATTTCAGGAACTCATGCTTACAGTTTTAATGGCTTTCTGGCTTTTAAAACCCAGTAGATTTTATAGTGCCTTTTAAAGACCAACTTTCCCTACAAGGTTTTTATTTCTTGTCCCTAATTCCAATCAAATTTTGGTCTCTGCTGTCAGAGAGCTGATTAATTCTAGGGCTTTCTTGGAGTATCCTTTTACTTAGCATGCACACCGTTTCCACTTTGGGTTTTTCATGAGAAACATTTTGTCTTCTTTGTAATGCTTTTTGTGTGTTCCCCCCCCCACCCCGTCCTTCCTCCCAAGGATAAAACCAACGAACAAACAGTAACAGCAGCAGCAACAAAACGGCTTTATTCTGTGGGAACTGAAGATGGTCAGGCTTCAGACTAAAGGCTTTCGCTCTGCAGGCTGGGTGTGTCCCACTCGCGGAAGGAAACCTGACTTTCGCTCTGGGTAACAGGTGGCCTTTTGTACCTCGTGGAGATGGGTCCCGGAGTTCCAGTCCTGCTCTGCCACCCCCTTATGTATGAACTCAAGTGAGTTCCTTAATTTCTGTACCTCAGTTTCCTCACTTGGAAACAGGATCTCATAATAGCCACTTCACGTCGGGTTTTTGTTGAGGAAATAAGCACTTGGACTAGATTGTGGCACATTAAATGGCCAGGCCAGTGTTTGCTGTTACTATAAACAACATCTGGTTCTGCACGCCCCTTGGAAAAAAATCTAAGTTGACACTCCAATAGCTTTTCTTTTTTTTAAATTTTATTTTTTAAAAGATTTTATTTCTTTTTAGAGGAAGGGGAAGGGAGAGAGAGAGAGAGTAAGAGAAACATCAATGTGTGGTTGCCTTCTGTGGGCCCCATTACTGGGGGACCTGGCCTGCAACCCAGGCATGTGCCCCGACTGGGAATCGAACCATCGTCCCTGTGGTTTGCAGACCTGCGCTCAATCCACTGAGCTATACCAGCTGGGCTTTTCTTTTTTAAAATACAATGCAATATACGGAGTCTATTGTAGAACTGTTTTTGTTTCTGTTTCATTCAATTTTTTTTATCATTTTAGGGAGTAGATGAAGTAACAGGCTTTAATTGAAAGAGATGAACGTGCATTATTGTAAAGTAGAGACAGTGACAATTTTTCTAGCAACATTGTGGGGATTTTTTTCCAGCTACTATTAAAGTTAAAAAAAAATCCCACAAAGAACTTCTTAGGGCCATTAAGATACTTATTAAGAGTAGCCCTGGGCAAAACATTAAATATAAAAGCACACAATCCCAGCAAGAGCATTCAACTTAATGAAATTCATTCTATAAACCCAAACGCAGATGATCCTATCTACGCAGGCCATTCCAGAGCCGGGGATTAACCCGGCAGGGCCTTTCACACACGGCTTTAATCCCACTTGCCTGAAATTGGAAAACCGGAATGGAGGGCCTCTCATTACTGACGAGGTCCTAAATAACAACATTCTCGGGGAAAAGGGTTCTGTGGGTGACCAGAGGCGACAGCCCACCGAAACAAGGAGGAAGCATGGGATGGGAGGTTGCGTTATGCAAGTGGCCACGCGGGCTGCTCTCTCTCGGCAGAGGTCACGGGAGAACGCGATATTCTGGTTCCGAGGGATTCCAGCAGGTGCGTCACCACCGTTGCTCTCTCAGCCCTGCTCTCGGAAGACAGGGGTCACGGAGCTTTGCTTTCCCCGCCCGGCCTTAGTCTGCATCTCCAGGACTGACGTGGGGAGGTTCCTTTCAGCCGGGCCCCAACCCTCCCCCACCTGACGTCCCCCCATCCTTACAGCACGCTTACGTGCGGCTCAAACTGGCTGGGCAGAGGTAGGCTGGTGAGTTTGGATTTATTCACAATCAGATCCAAAGTGAGTGAGTTGGACAGCTGTGTAGCAACTCAATTTATTCATGAAGATGTCGGAAATGACTCTATTGATGGGTTTTGATCCTTTCATTTTCTCAGGTAAAAAAAAAGGGCAAATTCTCTGTTTCTGAAGAGCTGATTAGAACGAGACAGACCAGGGAAGAGATGACCTGCATTCTAGAACACACATTCTCATATCCCCATTTATATTTAAACTGCAGCATAAATATTTGAAATGAACACCTATCACAAGGCAGGCTTTTCTCAAATATTTCCCCAGACTTAGTTGTTCTCTAGTCTTGAGAAATTTTTTAACAAAAGTAAATTTCAATGATATTCTCACAGCAACTAAAATGCTTTCTATTTTCAACTTTATAAATTACGACCCACACGGGTTTCTAAACGGGTTCATTCAGTCCCACTCATTACAAAGGCAGGTAGTTAACATCCCATAAATAGCGTATCGTCTTTTTTTAAAGTCCTATCTATTGTTAGGTGGGTTTGCCCTTCTAATTTAGCTGGGAAAAGACCTCAAAGAGGTAGCGGAGGAAGGAACACAGAAGTTGGAAATTCTGACTAGGAAAAAAAAATCTCCCTGTCTCTCAGGTAAGCAAAAACATTTCAAAGTCAAATTTGTCAGAAATGGAAACCAGCTCAATTTGGACAATAAAAAAAAAATGAGAAAGAAAACCAGTTTGGACATTTTGACAGGTAAAGAAAAGGCATAAAGTATGGCCTGATTAATTCAGTTTGAATATGATACTAATTGGACAGAAGACATTCTCTCGATTAAATCCTCTGTTTGCTCGTCAGTTTCTGTGGAGTAAAAGCCAAGTGCAGACTCAGAAAGACCTTCCTCGTCTTGCCGACCTTCCTCTCCTGCCCTACCCCCACCCCGTCCCTGTCTCCTCCTCCTCCAGGCTTAAGCAACCTCCTGAGCGGGGTTCTCCCTGTAGCTCCAGCGGGCGAGGCCGCCCCTGCCTGGGCCACCTTCTGGGCCCGCTCCTGAAGGCCTCCCCTGGGATGCTCCGGGGAACCTCCCCGGCCTGCTAGGCTCCTTAGGTAACCGGCTTGCTCCTTTGCCCTCGCAAACCCTGAGCTCTCTTCTCTGAAGGCTGAAGGCAGGGGTTCTGACTTTCATTCACTCAGAAAATGAAAGCACAGGGTCTGGCCTCTTGTAAGTATTCAGCACATTTATTCACTGACTGGCTGGCTCATGGATGAATGAATGAATGAATGAATGAATGAATGAATTCTGCTCCAGAAGACACCCATGCTCCTCACCTTGGTGAGTGTCTCCTGAGAGGTGTCTTTGGTGACTTGAGGGCATTGATAGAAGGTCGGCGGAAAAGGCAATCAAACTAAACTTCGGGTTGGGAATAACAGCAGATCAATACTGTCATTTTTGTGTTAAAAGGACAGCCGAATTTAGCCATCAAATAATTACAGGGACCTTTTCCACGTCTGAGGCGTGACCCTAAAGTGACGAAGTCACTTCCGGAACCAATACACACAGCCAGTGTCATTCACTCCGAGTCACGTCCTTACGGAAGCATTAAACACGCGGTTTGTACAATGAAGACCACAGCTACCAACCACCCAGTGAGGTCCCCAGTGCACACTGCCAGTTTTCTCAAAGAGTTTAAGAGCTCAACGATGCCAGCATCTTATTTATTAGAACAGGCCTTAGCTGTGAGAGATACGATGTATGAAAGGGCACTAGAGGGGGTTATCGGGGATGCTGTGAAAAAACAGACCCTATGTTGCAGGATTCCAGGCTATTTCTGTATGTGCTGAACACAGAGTTTTCAAACCAGGGAAAACTTGTTTTACAGGCAACCTGATTCCCATAATAGTCTCAGCCCCACTTCCCAAGATAACACACTCAGCCTGTCCGAACTGAGGGACCTGGGCCCTTGTGGGGGGAGGGGCGGCTGAAAAACACTTGCATCGCTAGAATTTCCTCCTGGACTTGGACTTAGGTACCCACACAGAAACAACAGGGGAACCAGTGAGAAAGGACAATGTGTGAAGAATCCCTGTCTAGTTCCAGCTTCCGAGTCACACAGAGAAAGAAGGATTTAATCAAAAAGGCCCTGAATATGTTTTCAGCTGGGTGAATGCTTTTCTTTTTCCTTTTTCTTTTTTATTGTATTTTTGTCCTCCTTATGGTCCCCTCTCCCCTCCAGAAACCAGCACACTGCTGTCCAGGAGTGCTTTTTCCTTCTTCGTGCTAGATCCCTCCCCCCAACCTCCCCGCCCCCACAGCGGTCACCCCGCTCTCTATCTGTGAGTCCCTCTCTAGGTTTGCCTCCTTTTACTGCCCGTCTCTGACCCACTGCACAAAGCCGCCCAACTCCACGACAACTGCCCAGGTCTCCTCTTCTCCTTTGGCAAAATGTCCCCGCACCAACACTGTAGGCTGTCCTCTCCTTTGGCGGTTACGGGACTTTGTGGAGTAAACCCGCCTCAGCCATGAGGACGCAGTGGTTGTGATGTCGCATCAACTTCAATTCAAAGTGGTCCGAAAGGCTGAAAAACTCGTCTTCGGAAATGTCAAGCTGTACCAGGAAAACCCTGACTCCACCACGAGGCCCGTTTTTCTTCATTTTCATGATTTCACTTTTTGGGTTATTTTCACCCCCCTTCCTGGGAGGTATCCTCGCTGAAATGCCTGCTTAACTCCAACCCATGAGGTGACAAGGGCTAAGCGTTCTCAGCGGCCCATTTCTAAGGACTGGCTGCTATTGCTGTGGTTGTGGATGACGAAGATTAACGGACCTCCATAATGAGGTCAAAACAGGAGGAAAGAGAGAAACATTCGTCAGCCTGTCCCTCTGGGCAGAGGGACAGTGTGTTTGGCAGGGACGGACAAAGTCTCTTTGAGTCCTAACACCGCTCCTCTGACACGGTGACATAAGCATCCAAAGTCACAGGGAGAGACCACATACACTCATGTTGAAGCAGTGTGTCTGTCGGACTCCCAAGGAGGAGATGAGTCCAGCCTTTCACTAAACAAAAGGCTGTTCTACTTTTAATCTGAGCTCATTTGCTTCTTTCAAAAGCACGTTTCTAACTAAATTTCGTAGGATCTGCCATGGTGCGCAACACACTCCTGGTACCACAAGTCCCTCCCCAGTGCTGGCGGTCACCCCGTGTACACCGTGCATAACACGAGTTCTTGGGCATCACATCACCCCGGGGGGCTTCCTACAGCACCCCCAAGAAACCGGGGGCTCTCGAGCCCCACCGTGAGCACAGACTCAAACAGCAGTAGCTGCAGCATCCCCACGTGTCACCACGAGGAAGTGGGATATCGACAGGCAGCTGGTACAATGACAGCCCCGTCCCTGCTTGTGATTGTGGCTTCCTGGAGACCGGGAGAATCGACCCAGCAGTCCAACAGGTGTGCTGCGTGTTTGCTGAATGTTGTCATCGACTGTTTCTCCTGATGGTAAGCAAGCCTGAGAGTGACTTCCGCCATCGCCATAGGTGTCTATGTAAAGGACAGGTTCTCCACAGCCCGGTCTCCATTCTACAGCGTTTCCAGGGTTTTCTCATGTCAGCCCCCTGGGCGTTCCGAAGTGATGGATCCTAAAAGACGTTTCCCCCACAGAAACCACACGGTAGATGGAACGAGTAATCAATCTTCTGCGCCTCGATCAGGCAACCAGTTAGTGAACATACTGCACAAACAAATAATTCATCTAAGCACTGCCCCGAAGAGTAATTAGGCTCATCGGCTCCCAGGGATGCGCTTGCTCACTGGACACGATTCGGTTTCCTCGTTGGCGCGGTGCAAGGTGTCGGAGGCGGCAGAGGTGTGCTACGCAGTGTAAAAGAACACTCATTGTGAGAGCAAAGAGTGACACAAATGTTTGTGCAGCCCGGATGTTTGTTCCTTTGTTTGCAGAGAGGAAGAACACCTATCACTGTCAGGCTAAAACAAAAAGAACAAATGCTTTCAAATAAAAGGGGAAACAGGCGCGCCACCAGCAAACGGCAGCCATGGAAGCCCCGCGTGATTACAGCACTATCTGGACCAATTACTGCCTCCTGGGTGGCGGCGGGGAAACCCCGGTGTCAATGCGCCAGTGAAGGAGGAGGAGCGAGCGGGGAGTGAAGGACGAATAGAAAGAGTAGCCTGCCCTGAGCTCCGCGACACACCAACGGGGAAGAGTTGTTGGTTGATTTTCCGGGGGAAACGGTTCGCACGGGAGAGAATTCTGCTAACTTGGCACCAGCAGGTGAATAAAAATCCCTCCCTAGCTGTTTCCTTGTTTGGATCTTGAGTTTAATCGTTTCAGGTATCAGCTACGTCCCTGGACGTCATGAACTGCACTTTGCGTGGTGAGGACCAAAGCAAGCTTTATTGCAGGGCGGTCGCTGATGGAGGGAAGAGGGCCCACCAGCTGCGCTTCCGCCTGACGCTCAGTCCGGGAGCGCAGTAAATGCTGGTCTCCAGTCTCCCTTTGGGGCCGATCCTACTGAGGAACGGGCTTCCTCGGGGCTGCGCTTTTAAGCCATGGAGTCAGTGGGAAGCCTCCTTCGGATGTTTGAGGCCTGTGTTGAGGAATTTCCATGAAATTACGATTGTGGGTTTCCAATGCTTGGCTACAAAACACGGTCCCTGACATCCTTTAGTTCTCCTTGGGTGGAAGAAGGAAGTGATAACAACAGACATCCTAGAAGAAAATGCCAAGAGAGCTCTCCCTACTGCAAAGACCGTGACCCTCCTCCATTCCGAAGTGTCGGCACCACCCCGGCCCAGACTTCTGGGAGCACTCTCCACCCCCACCCCTAGGGGGCTGTTCTGAGTGATCACAACCTTCCTACCAGTTAAAGCTCCAGCCGAGACTATTGCTGCCGGAAACAGAAGCGGACACCTGAGCCAGGATCCAAAGCATAGTCTGGTCTGAGCCAGTACCATTCTCTTCCCTAGGACTTTGGAATTGAGGTGCTGAGAGATGGTGTCTGTTACTTGTGGGAGCCCTAATGCAGAGCCAAATGATATCAGCAAGTGGAACCCACCCCACGTGCAAGAAAAATCGAGGAAAGCAGCAATATTGAGCAAAAAGAGAAAGTCAGTCTGCTAAAAGAACTGGGGTCTCCTCGAGGAGACCCCAATAGCATGCAACACCCCAGAATTGGAAGAAGTCTCGTCTCAGTCTAACCCATATACGGCCTTGCTACCTGTACCTTCCGGTTTTCAGATGTCGGTGAGATTGCTTGTTGGGTCTATTCCGCAAGCACCGTGTCTACATGCATTGGTTTCTGTGTCTTTCAATATATCACCCCTGCCCTGGCTGGTGTTGCTCACTGGATTGAGTGCCGGTCTGCAGATCAACAGAATGCTCCTTGAACTACAACCGGAAAGAATCACCAAACAGAAAAATCTGGGCCCAGGCACACAATTAGCACGGAGCAAATCAGTTACTGGGTTTAAAGAGAACTACGTGTTACGGAGCTTTGATAAAAGTTTCCACACAAAAGGGGTGTCAATGAAGACTTTAACTTAGCCTGGAAGAAAGACAGTAGTAAAAGCCAACATTTATAAAATGCTTACTATCAGCCAGGCACTCTTCAAAACGTTTACAAATATGAATCATTTGATTTTATGAAAATCACCTGATTTTCATAATATTCTCTGACATGGGTGCTATTATCCCCAATCCAGACAAGGAAATGACACAGAGACAAATTAAATAACGTGCTCAAAATCTCAGAACTAGTAAGTAGGCAAAAGTGAACCGTGGGGGTGTGCAGGCCCACGGCATCCGTTGTTAAAGGTAAGTAATGCAAAAACATAATATAGGGACATATTAGGGCAACATTTTCCAAAGGGTACCTCTTAATACACTATAGTTACAAGTGTAACTCTTTATTCTAGGGGGTGCTCATAGTTGTTATTCTACCAGAAAGGTCTTGGTAGTCAGATAAATTTGAAAAACGCTGGATCAGACAATGTAAAATGAGTTCCTATATATATATATATATATGATCTCATATTATTTATATATAATATGATAATATATATATGAATTCATATATAAATATACATATCTAATGCAGATTTTCAAGAAGATATTTTATGTAATTTTCTCCACACTTGAACTCTTTTATAAGGTGGTCTCACCAAAATAACACATTTGGGGAACCTCTATCTCACAGAATAATTAAAGCAGTAATTCTTATGAGATAACATCCAAATACATGCATAGCTCTGCAAACTAACTTCCTAATTTCAATCACTATAATGTCTAAACCCCTCTGATGAAGTAAACAAGGAGTACTATTAAAATTTTATGAGCAGCTAGATTTATGCAGGACCACTCCCATTCTCATTTGTGAGAGGGAAATGTGAAATCCAGCCCTTTGGATGGGAAGGACAACTGTCTTCCATTTTTAATACCCTCCTAGACTTGGGATGTGACCGGAATAAGAAAGCCGAATAATAATTGACAGGTTAATAAAATCGCTTATATTGTGATTGTCATTATAGATGCAGTGAACTCAATTTGATGGCCACAAGCAACGGAAAATGCTCCTCTTAAGTCACACAAGACTTGAGGACAAGTGGATAGTGAGTGTGCACATATAATCTTAGTTCCTTGGTAAGATTAACTCCTTGTTACCTCCCCCACCCCCATCTGTGGTAGCACTGAATTTTCAATGGCATCCAGAAAACCCCAGTCTTCCTCAAACCAAAGCCTAGCTTCACCAGCTGCTGCTCCCTCCTAGCAGCTGAAGAAGACATCCTATTCCGTATGCGGCCGTCTAGTAAGTATTAACATCGGATGCTGCCCCTACCCACCCCTGTGGTGGCCGCGATGAATTCTCACCGCCTCATGCAGGCGAGGCCCGAGACAGAAGCAGCCCAGTGGCCAAGTCAAGGTCACCTGACTGAGTCCCGGATGCCAAAAGGCCTTGGAAATGTTTATTTCCGTTTTTTTTAATTAAACGTACTGGGGTGACATTGGTTAATACAATGATATAGATTTCAGGTGTTCTACAACACGTCATCTGTACACTGCATGGTGGCTCACCACCGCAAGTCAAGTCCCCGTCTATCACCACTTACTCCCTGCTTCACCTTCGCCCACCTCCCCCCACCCCCTTTCCCTCTGGCCGTCACGACCTGGTGGCTGTGTCTATGAGTCTTTCTTCTTTTTTTCCTTGCTTAATGCCTTCATCCTTCTCACCCAGCCCCCCACCCCTCCCCGAGACGGGGCGCTATATTCTAGCGATATCACACACAGTAGGATTTCCCCTTTAACTAGAAAGACACACTGGCAGTAAGAGAGCTTAAAAAAATGACCAAAGTCCACTGCAGTGACCGCAGACCATTCTGAGTGACAAGCCCAAGTTCCGCAGGAACCTATACAACGGACCTAAGTGGACAGTGCGGTTGGTGCAGCTGGGCCTCGATATCTGCCCTCAGCCTCCCCTGTGCAGCCCTAGCCTGTGGCTTCCTTATTTGGCTGCAGTGGGGAAGGGGCACCAGACACGCATTCACGGAGCAGAGAACAGCAGAGCTCCTCAAAGCCTCTGAGAAGCCCACGGCTGGGCCCCTCGCATCACGGGACCCTGGGACTGGGCTCACCAGAGAGTTCCCTGCTGGGAGAACTGAAGACCTTCCTGTTTAAGGGGCGAGGGTTGGCACGGCAGCGCTGGCGTTCAGGAAGCCAGGAAAGAAATGGTGACCACGTGCTTTAGAGGGACAGGGAAAGATCAAGTACTAAGTCTGGGACTCAATCTCATGTCATCCGGGCAGAAAGTAGAAGAGAAGGTCACTGCTTCCATGTGTGGATCTATCGAGAAATCACCGACACGCACGGAAGGGCACTCTGCTGGTACCTATAGGTATCATGTCATGCAATCTTCCCGACCCTCAGGTGAGGCGGGGAATACCGTTTTATCCCCACTTTACAGAGGGAGAAACTGAGTCTCAGGTAGCCGTGGTCACTTGTCTGACTCTAAGCCCTGGGCTGGCAATCAGCGGTCCCCTGGCTGGCTCGCCTCCCCACCCCTGGCTCTGTGACCTCCTGTTTAACACAGCGCTGGAAGAGAAAGAGAGGAACAAAGAAAGGACCAGCTACTCAAGCACCGATGATTGCCAGGAGCTCAGAGGGTGCTATGGGCACGGGACTAGAGGAGCAGCCACCAGCAGGGTGCGTGTGGACGGAAAGCATCCGAGGTCGGAGCTTACTCTTGCGGCCAATCACCCCTCCGGCTTCATCCAGCACAGCCTGGCAGCGGTCTCCTGGAACGACCTCAGAGGAAACCCAAGCAGAAGGCGGCCCCATCTCTGAGCTCGCTGGGTTTCTAGGGTGACAGCCACATCAATAAGCCGTGGAGAAGTGGCACAGAATGTGACATGGCTCTCTAGGAATAACCCAATCAGTGCCTGGCTGAAAGCTGGAATTCTCACCAGGAGAGAGACATACGAGGAATTTTACAATTCATGCGTGGGTGTTGTGTGTTATGAAAAATTAACTTACTGCACAAATGCACTTACCGCCTTCATAAAAGGGACTGTGGAGTTTATAAGATTCATTGAAAAGCTCCTTTAAGTAGCCAGATTCTCCACATTATACTTACACGTGGTTTTTTTTTTTTGTAACTTAATACACAAAGGCCCTGACTTAGCAGAATTTAAGATTTCGGCATTAGCAGCTACTGCAATAAAATTTTTAGCATAAATAAAAATAATACTTTTAAAGTGATGATGTGTATATTATAAGAAACAGGGGTAGATGAGAAAAGTCAAATTTAAACTCAGCCTCTCAAGATTCTGCCTACCAAATGAGCTGAGGTTTAGATGTATTTTCTTATTGTAAAGCAGGGATTAATAAATTCATAATTGTATTCCTTTACAAACTATTGTATTTAAGCTCTTATTTCCTACAAGGGCCCTTTTGGCTCAAACAAAAAGGACTAAAACTGTGATGTCAACTTTATGGTATGAGCGAGTTGAACACACCTACCACGCCCCTACGTCACCTTCCTGCACCGAAACTCGCATAAATGTGCCATAAGGCCATAAACAGACAGCTCACCATTGTCTCGACAGTATATCTAAACACTTTACAGCCTCCTATGAAGGATTAAATACATTCTTATATGGAAATAATTCTTCAAACTCCTAAGTTAGAGATCCAGACTTCACAGTTAGGAATGTAAAACAAATTTTGTTTTAATGAGATCATAACAAAAATAAGTATCATTTCTGAAGCACCTAGCCCTAAATCAAGCTGTTTACTACATTTATTGTAACGCTGCACACAACCACTTGTGGGAGAGGTATTATCATTCCTGTTTCATAAATGAAAAACGGCGACTTGAGTGCTATTGGCTAATTTACCCAAAAGCCCACGTTAGCACCTCGAGGAGCCATTGATGTCCTCGAGTGTCCGCACAAGTATCATTCCCTCCTGGTGCGCTCCCCGCCCCTGTCTGCCCAAAAGAACTAATTGTACCAGAAATATTTTCCTGGATTAACATTTTCTCAATAATTCAAAGACAGCAGCATCAAAGCAGAACAAGAAAACAGTATTGCTTACAAGCATGGCTAAAAATCAACACAATAAATGTGGATGAAGAGAAATGTATATATAAATAAGGAAAAGCAAATTAAACTTGAAAAATCTCTTCAATTTAAGAACTAAGCAGTGGCAGTCAGAGCAGAGATATTTTTTTCTTCTAATAGCTGAATAAGCTGATGGCTCATTTCGCCATGTAGCAATATTCTGATTTTTCTCCCGAAGCTGGAAGTACCTATTTTCCAGAATGAGAAAAATACTTACACTTATGTAAACTGGGGCGGTAAATTATGCATGCTCAATTAATCCAGAAAGTACAGCCCTCGGTTTGCCTAAGGTTCTTGAGGCATCAGCTGTAGATGCCGGGATGGTAATTTATCGGTCCTTGGGTTGGGGGTCATCTATTCGGATTAGGCCGACTGTGTAAGAAATGTTCACCATTTGAAACGGCACAGATAAGGTCCTCCCCACCACACAATTGCTCCCGGGGCCCCACGGGCAGGGAAGATGAACATGTCTGGGTCTTTTTTGATACAGCTCTGGGAAAGGACTGTAAGCTAGCAAATCCAGCCCATAATCAATCTGTGTTATTTACTGCCCACCTGGCTCCCGGGCTATCGGTATCAGCAGGAGGAAAGATAAAATCTTATCAGCAACCTGCTCTGACACCAGATGCTTTTCCCTTTCAGGGACTGGGGCGTGTGAGTGCGTGTTAGTCACAGCAGGCTCCCAAGTGACAGGACAGTCTCCTGCTGCCTGCTCCTCACCCTCCACCTGGGTCAGGGGGTCTGTGTGTGCGTGTGTGTGTACGTGTGTGCAAGAGAGAGAAAGACAGAGACAGAGACAGAGAGAGCCGGCGAGCGGGAGATGGAAGAAGAATAAAGAGAGAGGGAGGAAGGGAGACATCCAGGAGGAAGGATCCTCAAAACTGTCACAGTAGCCAAAATTACTGAAATAATGGGTCATTGTTCCACGAGAGAAGCTGAACACAGAAATTGGGAGAGGAAACATTTAAGCGCTAATAGGAGCTCTGATAATGGCAGTGTCCCTATTAAGGACTGAAAGGCACCTATTGTTTCTAGAAGGCGGTGCTGGGGGAGACGGAGCAGCAGATGTGGGGACACAACAAACCAGACACCTCACGTGGCTCCCGCTTCAGAACCAGCGAACACGACGGGGGTGAGGAGCGGAAACCAAGCCGTGGACCCTTGAAGTTTTCAGACGAGTGAGTTTCCAAAGTTCCGGGTAACATAAAGGACAAAGAAATACTTCAAAATGCTAAAGTTTTTCTGTTTACCTAGAGCTTTATCTCCACAGGATAACTACCTGTAGATAATGCCAACACTCTTACTTACAGGCTTGTACCTACAGAAATCGCACCTGTAGAAAACACGTGATCTCCTATGTGAAGGTATGGGCACTATACATTAGCTGTAATAATAGGGGTCGACTTCAAATGCACGTAGTGTATCGTCAGAACATGTTTTATCTTACGGTCATCATTGCCCTGGGTTGGAAAAGGCTTCACTGCTGAATGCTTCAGGCACCTCCAAAATATCTCCAAAGCAGAAGTTGGTAATTTTGCTTTCCATTTCAAAATAAAACCGTCCTCATTTGGTCCACACTGCACTTTACCAATAAAATGATAAGTTTTGATTAAATTTAGTCTACAAGTAATATTGTAAAGAGGGAAGGTGTAAGGAACCAAATAGTTCTCTCTTTCATTCTGTCCATCCATCTTTGCATTAAAATGATTCTAGTACAAAGGACCGTACAGTGAGAAATGGGTCTCTTCCCGCAAACTCGTGAGCCCTAGCGTCTCAGCCTCGCTCAAAAGCACTGCTCCTAATTCATCATGAAGGCTTCCAAAGGGATTCTGTGCACATGCGCACCGAAACACTGAGAGAAAAATCGAGGTACTTAACAGGGGGGACCCTTTGCTTCCCTTCAGTGCCTCTTCCAGACTGTTCTGGTCTTTTAACTGGTGGACAGGATTCCTTTGAAGGATACACCATCATTCGCTCGTGGCACCCCAATTCATGTCCATTTAGGTTATTCTCAGTTGGGTTTTTTTTGAGCTTAAACATTTTTAGAGCCAACTTTGGGGGTCACTTTTCCATTTCCAAAACTTACTTTTTGCCTAGAAATGCTCAGATTTGCTTCTGCTGTCACGGCAAGAATAGCTGCAGAGGGACAAGGAGACACACACCCCGTCGAATAGAGATGTGAGCAAAAATATTTTGTATAATTTTTTCAAAGGAATAAAAGTCAAATGCACACGTTATGAAGATTTTCAACAAACCCCTTGGTGCTCTGATCAAGCCTTGGAAATTTTAATCAGACACCCTCTGGCAACTTCACCTCCAAGTAATCAAAAGCTCCCTTTCCCTGCATATGACATATTGACATACAGTAACCTCTTATTCCAAAGCCTTGTTTCTTCTCGAATAAGGCTTTTCATTATTTTGTTCCCTGGTTGCGTTTAACCCTCCAGTGTGAAAACATCTTCCCCTTGCAAATGGGGAAATTCCACACGACAAAGGCACCTGTGCAGCACCGGTTCCGGGCGACGCCGTGAGACGCAGCCACCGCACGAAGTGGACGAGGGGGTCGGGTCCAGCGGAAGGCAAAAGGTCTTTTGTTTGCCATAGCAACGAAGTCCTACTTTTACTCATTTTCAGTACAAAAATTACACCGACAACCCTATAAAGTTTAGGGCAAGGTGAGGATCGGCGCGAACCCAGAGCTTGCCGTGGGCTCACGGTGTAGACCACCGACTCGGGCCACGCGGGCCTGCTTGCTGTTTCGTGGGAGATGTCCTGCAGGACACCGTCTGCATTCCACGAAGCTCAGGCCCTGGCCTGCTTCTGTCCTACTGTCCAGTGCAACTGTGTGGTGGCGAGACGCTCTCTTGCAAAGTTCCGAAGCCTGTGAGTTAAGTGGCATTTGGATGGTCTTCCTAGTCTTTTTTCCTTTACACCATGTACACATATATACACCACCACGGGTGCTCTGATGCCGGTGGCCAAAGCTTTTAAAGTCAGGCTTTTAAGGAAAATTATATAAACCCCCTCCTCCTTTTTATGCCCTAAAATATGTTCATGGCATCAAACAATACCCCAAATCAACTCAAGCAATCAGTGCCATTATCAAGATGTGGTGAAGCAAGGGCCTTCGGTGTCTCGGGGAGAGGCAGTGGGTACCTGGGACCGTGGGGCAACCCTCAACATCTTGTTGCTTTCCTCACTGCGCTGCTCTGACTTTTGCAGCCTCTGTGGTTATGGAATGGAGGGTCTGTTAGGTCCGGGGGGGGTCTCCAGATAACTTTTAGCAGGGCTCAAAGATGGTGGTTTATGGACTGTTCATTCCTGCCTGTCCTGATATCCTATCATTTTTTTCCGGCCCGTAAACATCGCTGCTTCCCCCTTTCCACTCATCCCCAGGCTTGGCTGTTGCCGATCTCCTGTCCAAGATCCCATTAGTAATTTATCAGAAGAGCAAAGGTCATTATGCAGGAAGCCAAGGGAACTATTTTGCATTTGATTTCTCGTTCTGATAGCATTACTATTGATTTAGTATTTCTCCAGCATGACACAGGCCAGACACAACAGATCTTTGTAGTTTTGAACTGTCAATCATAGATGATCCAAGGCTTTCCAAAATAGTTAAGTGCAGGAGAGTCCAAGGTCCGTCTCACAGCCTGAAATCCATTAAACTTTAACCGAAATCCCCCAGCTGCCAAAAGATTTTGTACGGAGTTGCTTTATCCACCGATTCAAAAGGAAGAAAAAATTTTAATGAAGAAATCTCAACAGTTATTTCCAAAAAATGACTGATGTAAACTAAGAGCAAAATAAGAAAAAGTAATCCACTCTTTAAAAAAACGTCAAAACCCACTGTAACTTTAAAGATAATTATTTTGAACTTCTCCTCTTCCCAAAGACAAAACTAAAAACAGAGGGTTGGCAAAATGAAGGCATTTCACGTAATTTCAAAATAACTGAGAAAGGGAGGAATTTTTCTAGCATGGGGCAGTGAATTTACTTTTTTTAAACTTTTAATTGGTCAAATATAACAGTAGTTGGACTGAATAACCAAATGGTTAGCTGGGTGTTACTAAAAAGTGCTAAATGCACGTAACTTTTTGCAAGTTCCAACAAGTACATGACTGTGCACATTTTTCTTTATAAATGTGATCTTATGAAATATCTAAAACCTGGCTGTGCATAGCCGAGGTGCCCATAGCCACGACTACTGGTGGCCTTTCTGTCCTTCAGGGACATCTTCAAGTGCAAAAAAGGCCAGGGGAGCAGGCTGTGGACTCAGCACCTGACTTCAATTCCTGACTCTCATTTACTAGCAGTGTGAGCTGCCTTGACCCTGCCGACTCTCCTCACCCGTACAGCTGAGGATATTTCACTCCCTGCGAAAGGAGCAAACACCCCTCCAAACATGTGTTGGTAAAGTTGGATAATTATGCTGCAAGAACTCTACTATCCTCATTCCAAAAAAAATTTTAACACTGCTTTGCAGTTGTTTCTGGAAGACATTAACTGCATTTCTCTCTCATGCTGCTTCACCCCCACACACTTTGGAACTTGGCTCTCCAACAGGATGTTCTAAAACTAGCCTCCAGTTTGTCTCTTGTACAAACATTAATTCAAAATGGATTAAAGGCCTAAATCTAAAATCTGAAACAATAAATTACATAGAAGCAACCACAGGTACGACACTAGGGACCTTGGTCATAGAGAAGATTTTATGAATTTGACCCCAAAGGCGAGGGAAGTAAAGGCAAAAATAAATGAATGGGACTACATTAAACTAAAAAGCTTCAGCACAGCAAAAGAAACCGACAGCAGAACAAAAAGGCAACCAGCCAATTGGCAGAAGGTGTTTGCAAACGATAGCTCTGACAAGGGGTTAATATCCAAAACACCTAAAGAACTCACACAACTCAATAGCAAACGAACAATCCAATGAAAAAATAGGCAGAGGACTGAACGGACACCGTCTTCCAAGAAGACATACTAATGGCCAACAGGTCTATGAAAAGATGCTCAACTCCACTAGCTGTTAGGGAAATGCAAATCAAAACTACAATGAGCTTCCACCTCATACTTGTTAGAATGACCATTATCAACAAGACAAGTAACACCTGTGGGAAAGGTTGTGGCGTAAAAGGAACCCCATTCACTGCTGGTGGGAACGTAAATGGTACAACCGCTATGGAAAACAGGATGGAGGTTCCTCCAAAAATTAAGAGGAGAGTTACCAGATGACCCAGCAATCCCGCTTCTGGATATCTATCTGACAATTTTGAAAACATTTATTCGGAAAGCGCTATGCACCCCTGTGTTCGCTGCAGCATTATTCATGTCGGCCATGACGTGGAACGACCCAAGCGTCCTTCGATAGGTGATTGGATAAAGAAGTTGGGGTGCATACAGATGACGAACCGCTACTCAGCCATAAGAAACGAAGAAGTACTGCCCCCTGCGACCACACGGTGGACCTTGCTGTAGTCCAGCAATTCACCGACGTTATCACGCAACTGTTCCTACCAGCGTATGACTCCGGAGGCTCTGGCTGCAGCTCTGCAGACGCTGGCCGTCCCTCTCGGGCCGAGCCTGCCTTTCCGGATTTTGGAGTGACGATCTGCCGTGTCACCTCAGCGCTGATCAGTGCATCCAGGACCGATGACTCCCCATCTCTTTCCATCTCAGGGCTCAACCGGAAGTCCTAGCCTTCTGAACTTAGACGGACCGAGTCGGAGTCCTGCCGTTGCTGTTCCGCAGCGAGACGACCCTGGGACAATTGCCTAACCTCTGAAAACCCCAGCTGCTGCCTTGATATAACTGGAATAATTTTAAGGAGCTAAAATGAAATGAGGCATTGCATCACATTGGGCCTAGCACACAGGCAGTGTTCAATAGAGGTCAGCGGCTGTTGTTTCCCAAGGGAAGCGTTCATTTGTGCTTGTCTGCGGTGCCCTGCTGGAGGCCCTGCCACCTCTCTGCGTCCTGCCTCCTTGTCCCACACCTGGGACACCTGCTGCTGTGTGAGCAGTGCCAGTGCCACCAAACCGGAAAGCCGTGGTTCGGTGGCAGCCACGTATTAATTACTGGCCTTCATCCAGCGACATAGTTCCCGACTATCAGTGTTTTATTCATGCGACCACTTGGCCGTGGGGTTCCACGGGAACTAGAGTGTTGTTTATAGGGGTTACAGGCAAAGAGAATTACATAGTGGCCCTGTCATTTTTCAGCTGTATCACCTTAGGCACGTGACTTCACGTCTCTGTGCACCTGTTTTCTCAACCTGGACACCAAGGAGGAAATAGTGCCACTTCGTGGAACAACTGTGCGGACCAAAAATGTAACATTCAGGCCTTGGCCGGGTGGCTCAGTTGGTTAGAGCATCATCCTGATATGCCAAGGTTGTGGGTTTGATCCCTGGTCAGGGCACATACAAGAATCAACCAATGAATACATAAATAAGCACAACAATAGAAATCAATGTTTTTTCTCTTTCCTCCCACTCTAAAATTAATAAATTTTTGAGAAGGTAACATCTCCAGCATTTAGGACAGTGCTCACCACAGGGTAAGCACTCAAACATTAAATATGATTTTTTATTGACCATATATGCCTGGGGGAAAAAAAGCAAGAAAACTTTCTTCAGCATCCCAGCATGCCTAGGCCGTTATTTCATTATGCTCTCAAATTCAGAAGCTATTCCTGCTCTGTTACAAATTTTCATCTCACATGAAGGCAAAGATCAATGACGGAAAGGCCTGTCTCCGGAGTCTGGGGTGACAGAACAAGACAGGCAAGATTAGCACTGGTAGGTCTCTGCCTTCGACCACATGCGCCTTTTGCTCTGAAAGAAAAACCCTGTACTGCTTTAGAAAGGATGCCAAGGATGACAGACAGGACCAGGGAAGGTGGTTCTTACCACGTGGCTTCCAGTGACAACTTAATATACAAGGGAGCAGAAGAAAGGGGGAGAAATGTCCAAATACAGATGCTCATATCCATCAGCCATCCCGAGCAGGCAACAGGCAATGAAGTAATTCATCCACAATCAAAGTCTACAAATGAAGCTCCCATTCCGTGGACGCTCCCTGCTCACTGTATCGGAAAGCTGTCTGGAGAAGGATTCCGGCTTCCAGGCGCAGGGCAAGTAAAAGACGGTGATTGTCAGGAAACTCACTAAAAGAACTTGACTACCCGGCTGCGTGTTTTCCAAAATGCCATGAGCACATTTCTTTCCCAACAGAGGATGTAATTTATCAATTGTTCAGATTGATTTTCTCCGTACAGCTCCTTTCTGGGTCAGCTCTGAAACGGTACACCTCACATTTCTTTTTTACCGCCCTCATCAAAGATGCTTGCTGAAGGACCTCAAATTTTGAATACCAATGAATGACCCAAAGGCTACCTACTCCCAGCAGGGTGCCAGCATTTCACAGGCTTCATGTAAGACAATAGTCGTTTCAGAAAAACTTAAGCTCAGGGAAATGACTTTCTGAGACCCGTCGGGCACACCAGAGAAGTTGCCCGAGTCTCCAAGCGCCTAGGAATACTTCTCATCTTTTATCTTCAGGGTTTTGCCGATTTCTAGAAACCTGAAACTGAAAGCTGTTGTTCTCAGCACAGGCTGATGTGCTTTCAAGTCTCCCTAATCTCCTACGGATGGATTTTAGGCAATGCATCCGACCTATCAGAGAGAGCCTTGAGACAAAGGTAAAATAGGGCTGCGTGTCCCTGAGAGGGAATGCATGAAAAGGGTAAAAAACTAACACAGATTATGTTGTCCATAAAGCTGTCAAAACACATATTCTGATCAAATCTGTGCACCAACTTCATCCCACCTAAAATAAAATTGAGCACTGGAGCTTCCGACTTTCATTGGCTCCTCTGTGGTCTGGGCTACATGCACGGTCATTACCAGATACTGTCTCCGCAGGTGAATGCTACCAGGACCCTCCATCCTGACTGGACCATTATATTATAAAATGTGAGACTGGGCAATTTTACATCTACTCCTTCTATTGATTCTGACTAGTAAGTAGGCAGCCAATTGTGATTACAAGATGCAAAGCATTCCAGAGTGGCAAGAAAATTAAATTTGGTTCATCACTTCTGTTAACTATACAAATCTAATATCTTCAAGATGAACAGCAGGCCGACTTTAATATAAATAAATATATCGTTTAAGTCCCAAATCAGCAACAAAATTTATGAGACCGCTTCAAAATGACGATGCGTTTAAAAGGAAATTATATTTTCAAAGGAACTGCTCCCTTTAAACTGTTAGCAATATAGGCACACAGTGACACTAATTAGTGGGGAAGACAACTCGAGGAATATGTGTTAAAGGAGAAGGGAGAAACCAGGGACGGCGAGAGCCAGAGCTTCTGGTTTCCATGGAAGTAGGAAAAGCTACGCAGACAAGAACGGGTGGACGCAGCCATCCGGGGATTTCTCTAAGCACGGGCTAACCTGGCGCTGTGTTGCCCCTTCTCCCCGACGAGGAACTCCCTTCTGCGTTACGTGCCCTTGATACCTTGTTCTTCTGGATCTACCCTTGCCTTCCCTTGAAAAGATATTATTACAGTAAAAAGGATCTGATCTTGAAATGTTATAGCAGCTAGGAAATGGAAAAGGTTACACAGAGTGGCCTTTTGTTCCACTGACCTTGACTTAATGGCAATAAAGACCAGGGAAGCGAACCCTGGCAGGTGGTCTCTTGAATGATGACACAGTACCAGGGGCTACCCAGAGTTTCCGAATCAAGAGGACTTTATTATTCTTTCTCTCTGTAGAAAAACCGTCCAAAGCATAACACGAATTTCCCGAAGACGTATGGGAGATGCCTGGTGAGTCTCTAGACTGATTTCATCTGAGGCTCCCTAATGGAGGGGTCCCCCTGCGGACTACATGTGTTTCTTCTGTTACAGCCGTATATTAATTTCACTTCCTCCTCGTTTGGCAACAGGATGCCTTCCGCAGTCTAGCGGCATCCAGGGCGGTGAAGAAGGAACAGGCGACACTGGGGGCCAACTGACAGACACGGGGAGTTTGTCCTCCTTCAGTCTGTACCCCTCACTGGCCTGGACGGGACAGGTGCCACCCAGTCAATATGTTTCTTCACCCACCTTCTCTGTAAGGCACTGTAACTCAACAACGGGCAGAGTTCTCAGAACTCTAACTAATTTGGTAATGTATGATAACAATGACCTAATACGATCAGGAGCAAGTGATTAGCCGTGTGACATGAACGCACCACAAGACACAACAGAGGCCTAGAAAAAAGTGTGCAATCTGCTGGAAAGGCTTGCAGAAATACACAAAGCATCTGTCACTTATCTGAATTAACCGCCATTTACCTACAGTAAATGGCAGCCAGATGAAGTTGGGTTGTTTAACTGCAAAGCCTAGGCACTTGACCTTTACACTCCAAGATGGCCCGAAAGGCTAAAACCCACCCGGACTGAGAGGCAAGAAGTGGGCGCAGTGATGGACACCTCTGGCTGTTAGACCAGCATATGAGCTTGCCAAGTTGAATGAAGTTTGATGATCGTCATCAAAGCCATCATAGCCATTGATCCATGTTTCACGGTTCAGGGAGGTTAAAAAATCTAGAAGACAGGGCTGTCTGCCTGGGTTCTACAAGTAAGGAAACTGAGGCTCTGAGAGTCACGTACTTAGTCACACACTCACTCATTGCCAGAATCTGGCTCCAAACCATCTTCCCCTGACCCCAAAGTTCAAGTTCATTCCCACTCAGCCACAATACCTCTCATCCACTGGAAATGAAACTATGGACGACGCATTCAGAAGGACCCATTCTGGGACGCACTCCATGATGTACAAGAAAACTCACTCATCTTTGAAATTTATCAGCAACCATACCAGCCTGCTGGGTTATCTACCACGGCCACCCAGGGAGTCAAATGCCATCTCCTCTGCGTTTCCAGGCTCTGAGAATGAATCTAATACGTGTTTCAAGTTTCTGGCAGACACAGAAGTAATAATACTTTTCTGATACAGCTTACACACCATTCCTATGTAACACACGACTCAAAGATCACAATACCCCATCAAGCATACTATCATTAATATCCCTCACTTAAATTTAAGGAAACACACCTAAGGGCAAAGATAAAAAGGAGCCCTGGTCGGGTGGCTCAGTTGGGTGGCGTGTCATCCTGTGCACCAAAAGGTTGTGGGTTTGATTCTCGGTTGGGGCACGTGCAGGGGGCAGCTGATTGATATTTCTCTCTCACATCAACAACTCTCTCTCTCTCTCTGTGTGTCTCTCTGTCTCTTCCCCTCCTCCCCACTTCCCTCTCAAATCAATGCACATATCCTTGGGTGAAGATTATAAATGAATAAATAAACAAATAAAAAAGAAGAAAAGGTGAGGGAACAGAATTTTGGAGCGTTTGTTTAGCTAACGCACGGAGTCAGCAGTATTCAAAGTCTACTCTATGGACCCAGCCTGCCCAGACCCCTGAACACGTCTGGTCTCAGCTGCCTTCTTCCGCCCGCTTTCCAGCGCCTTCCTGGAGGCCTCTGTGCTCTTCCACAGGGAAGGAGTCTTGCAAGGTCTGCGACGTCCCAGGAGTCTGCCTGACAGCCCATCAGTGGATGGACTGGAGCCTGAAGCCGAGGGCACCGTGGTTATCTTGTCTTTCCTTCAGGACACTGGGCCCGTGCATCCCGTTAGGCCCAGGGGGGCCCAGACGTACAAATGCCGTGTGACGCCACCCTTTCTTCGGGACTCGAGCTTTCACGGCTCTGTTAGAAGTGCCTGTAAAACTTAGTGCAATAAGCAGATCAAAGAATCCAGCCAATAGGAACGAAATGAAACTCCATGTTTTAGGATCGGTGCTGGCATCCTCCCAGTTCGTGACTCAGTTTCCTCCATGTGCATTCCATACTTTGTCTTAGCGCAGAATTCTGGGACTAGTCTGGGCCATCTTGACAAATAAACCAAATTCCCCGAGCCCACAGAACACTGTTCCTTTAGAAACGAATTCACTTTTGGGGTCATTAGCATATTCCCAAGGGTCCACAGAGCCCAGCAACTCGGATGGAAAATGCATTTCTTTCCTCGAGGAGAGAAACCACATTTTCCAGCCACCTTCTTAGACAACCGTCCTCGTTTGCAATAGAATCCACAGGAAATGCGGAAGCAAGCCACAATGTGACTTCTGTGAAGGAATCACTGGGGACTCTAAAAAGAACATTTTTAAGCAAGAAAGAAAAAAACCTTGAAAAATTTCTACAAACTGTCACAGCGCAGCAAACTTTTTAGAGAAGGGAGGGCAGACAATCCGCCACCGCACTTCCCACAGGGCAGCGGAAGGCACAGGCACCTGGACCTCGCAGCCTTCCCCCGGTTGTGTCTGCTTGCAGAGCAGAATCCTCTCCAGCGGGTCCCACTGAACACTAACTGAAAACAGCTTGAAGTGTACCAAACACGTCATAAATTCTCACAGTATAATACGTCATTCCGGACAGGCAGGATGACAGAAGGCCGCAGAGAGCGCAGAGAATCCTCGCCTTCCAGCGTGGTGCTGCCGCCTTGGGTTCCTGGAGGAGGCAGGCATCCTTGGTGAGAAAATGGCACGCACGGTGCACAGATACAGCTGAGAGGCCAAGGCCAGATCAACCGAGGACACGCACGTCTTAAGCACAGAACTGATTGTCCTTCAACCAACTAGCAAGTGGGGTCACCATTCAAAGAGCCCTCCTCCACGTGTCTGCCACGTCCGCCATTTGGGACCTGCTGCCGGCCGAGGCTTTGCTCTGCAAGCACAGCTCCAGCCTGTCCAGAACCTTGCGAGTCTGGTGGCGCAGCTGTCTGTCCTTGCTTGAGAAGACGGAGCACGGAGGTGGTCCTAGGCTGTGTCTCACGGCATCCTTGAGCCATTTTTACCAGTCTCCTGCTTAGGATGTGGTCCTTGCTCCACGAAGAGCAGTTACTTGGATGTCGGGAATCCTGATCAGTGCGACAGAGATGCACTTGGGGGCGGGGAATGCTTCCCCGCCTGGTGGGCTGACCTTGGCCCTGGACTTCATTCCTTACAGTCTAGTCCGGCCACTGTGTTCACACCCCCATGACACCGAATGGGACTCCTCACTGGCTGACGGGGATGTTTGTGATTGATCCAGGCTCATGGCCTGATCAGAATTAGAAATCACTATTAATATCTAGACACGAAGCCATGGCAGTGCCCTAATTAACTCCTCTGAGCCTCAGCTTTCTTATCTCTAACACTAGAACAATAGCTCTGACTGGTGTGGCTCCCTTGGTCGCCAGTTCGATTCCCGGCCAGGGCCCATGCCTGGGTTACAGGTTCAGTTCCCAGACGGGGCGCACACAGGAGGCAACCGATCCATGTTTCTCTTTCATGTTGATGTTTCTCTCCCTTTCTTTCTTTTCCCTTCCTTCCCCTCTCTTTAAAGATAAAGAAATAAACGTCTTTTTAAAAAACCCTAAAATGATACTACTGCCCGTCTCGTGAGTTTGTGGTGGGGTTCCCATAACGTTTGATACTTTGCCTGGTGGGCGGCATGTAGTAGTCCCTCAGTCAACGGTAATAATTACTGCTGTTGTTACTCAGCTTTCGGAAGACGCGCTGACTCCAGGTGCCTGAGACAAGCCAACGTGGAAATCAGAGCCAGGCTTTCAGGCGAGCAGCTGGCTGGCTTTCCGTAAACGGGGGCTGCAATGGTCGCCGAAGTGTTAGGTCCAACGCCATTGCAGAGATGGATTTTACAGCTCACACGACAACCACGGCGTCTGAACTCATAGGTTTAGACTTTCCTGGCACGCGCAAAGCGAGCGCTGAACAGCGTTTCAATGTTAAGATCCACCAAGTGAGACAGAGACAAGAGAATGGGATGAACACCTAAGTTCCGACAGCTGCTTGGGGAGAGGGCCAATTCTGTTTTTGTATTGGGAGGATTGTTTCAACTTTGCCCTGAGGAAAGAATCCCTGTGATTCAAGTCTCACCCAGGCGTACAAAATAAATTTGAGTGTTTTAAAGTTGATGGAAGAAGAGCTTATGTGGATGACATAACACTTATGCAGTACTTGAGGAAAAACAGAAGAGGATCTGCTATCTGGAAGTCATAGAACTAGGCATTGTTTAACAAGCTACTAAAGAAGATGTTTTTATTAGTCTTGGATTCTGGCTTCAGGAAGAACCAATTCATTTCATTGAAAGATTACATGGGAGGTTTCAGGTTAAGACATGGCCGTCTTACTGGAATGTTTTATTGAAACTCCAGTGACAAGGTGTCTTTGAAAGAGATGTGAGTGTACAGAAGTCAGTTTTATAAGTAAATTATAATGGAAGATTTCTGCTGCTGAAACAATGTAAGTCTTTGTATGAAAGAGAGAGAGAAGGCTTGTTTTCCAACGGGTCCAACAAGAGCCAAAAGTAACTTCAGCCAAGAATTCAAGGTAACAGACCCATCTTGGTCTATTTGGATGTCGGCTGGAGCGGTCCCAGCAGGACTGATTTGCTCAAGGTAGCTAGCCAGGCGACAGCGAGTCCTAAGGAAGGGAATAATAAGGCGCTCAAAGGTAAGTTAAGGTTAGCCTCCCAGAGCCAGAGAGCAAGGCGTTTTCGGACAAAGTCAAGGACTTACTAACCACCCCCCGCCCCCCGTCACCCTGGCACCCTCCAGCTGGGGCTGAGTCCTAGGGAGATAAGGCTATAAAGTACCCAGTAACAGAGCAAGTGAAAGTCTCCACACCATCCTGGCAACCTGAGCCAGTTTGAATGCACTAGTAACAGCGGCCAACATTTAACATTGATGGAGCCCTCGCTGGACTCGCATAACATCGTTGGAGGTAAGTGAGCGCCACTTAATCTGCAGGCGAAGGAGCCCAGGCAGACAGAGGTGCAGTCCTGGGTTGGCCAAAATTTGGTTTGTTTTTTTTCCCCAAAAGATGGCTCTAGGAGCACTTAGTTGTCTTTAATGTCATTCGAAATAATTTTGTTAGACTGCATTGTGACAGCTGTCATACCAGTGTGCATTTAAAAAAATCAAAATTGGTGAATTTTTGTGTAGTCATTTTCATACTGAAGATGGGAAGAAAATATGGAATACCTCTGGCATATTGTGCTTCCTTATTTCAAGGAAGGGAAAAATGCAAGTGGAATGCCAAAAAAGATCTGTGCAGTGTGTGGAGAAGGTGCTGTGACTGATCGAATGTGTCAGAAGTGGTTTGCGAAGTTTCGGGCTGGAGATTTCTCGCTGGACGATGCTCCACAGTCAGGGAGACCAGTTGAAGCTGACAGAGATCAAGTGGAGACAAGTGAGAACAATCAACGTTATACCACATGGGAGATAGCCAACATACTCAAAATATCCAAATCAGCAAAGTGATTGGTAAAAATGAAAAAAATGTCTTTTATGGAAAAAAACCAGGCAGACATTTTGGCCAGCCCAGCAATTGCCCATGGACACAGGGCAACCAGGCGGAAGGTCAAAACTCAGACCCAGGAGGAGGAGGGAGTCTGGCCCCTCATCCCTATTCTGATCCGCCGTCCTTTACAGAGCCAAGACTCCAGGTGGGGAATGGGGTCCCCCATCATCTGAAACAGACAGAAGTCATTTTGAGACTTCAGGAATTCCAGAGAACCCAGAAGACCTTGGTGCTCCCCGGTTTCTGGGCCAGTCAGTGCTCTGAAGACCCCAAGAATGAAAGCAGCTTGGAGACACCCCTGACCCCAGGGTGCCACCACTTGGGGAAATTGGGACAGTGAGGAGGAAGCCAGTGGACGCAGAAGACTGAGCTCACCTCCTTGGAACGACTGAGCCAATCCTAACGTAGGGATGGAGGGCACCTGGTGATGGGTGGGCGAAGGGCCAAAGAAACGCAGCTTGTTACTAGTGTCCCACACTTCTTCCACGCCTAGGCTGGCGTGGCTGAAGAAACCACGTGCAAGGACAAGGTTACCGGAAATACAGGTGCGAGGAAAGTGCCATGTGTCCTGGGTGCCAAGCTGCCCGGCTGTGTGCGCCTGCCTGGGGGGCATGGGAATCCATGTGTGTTATTCCTGAGAAGTAAAAGCTGTGTCACGTTGATGACAAAGTTCTTCTCCTACCCAGCGAGACGGGAGAGGGTGGAACACAAACGTGGCATTTCTCTCAGGTGCCACATTTGACTCCGTGTCCATGACTGTGTTTGAAGAGCAGCAGGGAAAAGGCCTAGAACAGTGCGTCATGGTTAACCTTGAACATCTGGGACCCATTCGGTACAATTTAGGACTGAGTTTACCAGGACATCGTGGGGGTTCCGGGGCTGTTGGACAGTGTGGTCACTGCATGTGGCGTTTGTATATACCACAGAACAGACACTGGGTGGACAGTGGCTTGAAAGACAGCAGACCCCGGTTCAAATCCTGCCTCCGCTCACAAACTGTGTAATATAGGACAAGCTACTTAACATCTCCTCAGTCTCCTTTTATCTGTCTACAGAATGAAGGTGAGCCCTGGCCAGGTGGCTAAGCTGGTTGGAGCATCATCTGTCTGGTGCACCGAAATGGTGCAGGTTCTGGGCATCTGATGGATGTTTCTCTCTCACACTGATATTTCTCTCTTTCTCTGTCTCTCTCTCTCTCTCAAATCAATGAGCATATCCTCAGTTGAGGATTTAAGGGAAAAAAAATGAAGATTACATTGGCCTAAGGTGAGGTCGGCATTGAAATGGGCCCACAAAGCGCATCTCCAAGGCGCCTTCTCAGGTGCTTCTTCAGGCTGCGGCTGTCCCTAGGGGCTATTTGAGTAATTAAAATGTTAATTATTTGGAAAGGCTTCCATAAAGAAAGTCTCTGGATTATTCAAATTTCTGTGTCAACAGAGTGACCTCGGATTACAAAACAAATTCTCAATTTTATGTTGGCACACACGAGGGCTTCCTTGGGCTAGGAAGGCTGCCTGCTGGGCGCACACCAATGTCACACCCCCACACGGGGGAACACACCGAACAGGCAGGGAGGGCTCACCTCCGGCCACGCTCGCTGCTAATCTGCTTTCGGCATCAACATTAATTCTCACTAAAGGAGGAAGACCGGGTTTTTCATCCGTTCCATAACTCGCTCAGCGGCTCACAGTAAAGTGATTTAGCCGGGATTCAGACTCAGACCTGTCTAATTCCAAAGTCATGCTTGAACCCTTAATCCACTCGACTTTGACCCTCCAAAAAGCTCGCACGGGCGTATGTGCATGCATTCACACAGAACCTGTCACTGAACACAGACAAGCTGCAGGTTTTTTTTGAAATTCACACTCCACCTTTCTTTGCCCTATGAGTACCTGCTTCTTACCTGCCTGTGGCCTATCAGATGGATGTAAATACCTTTGGCTGTGATGTCTGCCAATCCCAGAAGTACCCCTGACTGCCAATTTCCAAGGTCAAGGTCTTATCCAGAATCTCTGACCACCAAAGGAAGATCGCTAATTCTTTCAACGCCAGGCCCTCTATACCGTATGCTCCGGTTAAATGGCAAATTAGTGTTTTCCCTTGAGGCAATCTTCTTTTATTTATTTAGAGATAATCTCTGGGAGTAGGGACGCAGAGTAACAGGAGCAGCAGAAGCCGTAACCACTAACATCATTAAACATTTACGATAAGCTAGGCACTGTGCTAATTGACAAACATGCATTATCTCATTCACCGCTCACTCTAACCTTATACAGGAAGTGGCTCTTACACAACAGGTTAGAAACTGAGACTGAGTATGAAGGCTAACTCTGCAGAGGAAGGCCTCCACCTGGATCCCTATTTTAAAGCGCTCTAGATTCGGCCTCTATTATACAATGTGAACTGGGATGCTGTTTAACTTCTCATTATCCCCGCGTAATTAAATGAATGCAAGGCAACCCTGAAGCTTCTGATAAATAATCGCGCTACACCTCTGAAGAAAAAGCAGACAGAAGTCCGGTAGGGAGCATTAAGGAAAAAAATTTGCAGTATTCCAGGCAGGAAAACGGAATCAAATCCTATTTAGTAAAATCTGCAGGGACCAACAAATGTTTGACCACAGAAGCTACCCAGACAGCTGCTTCTCAGGGGACAGTGCTCCGCCGGCCTCCTGATGAGTTCTCGGCTCGGTGACAGTGTAGACAGGGTGAGATCAGTCTGAATGCATATCCAGGCACTTGACCGCAAAGACGGGTCTCTCCACCGTTACGCCAAGCTTGTGCACAGAAGCCAACAGACCACAGAGATAAAGGGCGTATTTTAAATGGTCAGAAAGGAAAACATATGCTAACTTACATCGAGGTTTTTATATGCAAGCAAACAAGTGAATGAATTTAGTACCTTCATTCCCCTTTTCTACAGCTGGCATAAAATTACAGTCGCTTTTTATTTTCTTTTGTTTTTTAGAGAGAGAAACGTTGATCTGTTGCTCTACTTATTGATGCATTCATTGGTTGACTCTTGTATGTGCCCTGACCTGGGATCGAACCCACAACCTTGGAGTACCAGGATGATGCTCTCACCAACTGAGCTACCCAGCCAGGGCCACAGGCTGGCTTTTTAAAAAATGTTCCACATTCAAAGGCAATATTACTTGTTTGCTGGCTTCTTCAAAGAATGATGAAGAGAAAAAGCACCAAGGCATAAACCCACTGAGGCTCACGTGAAGGTGGGGAGTTGGCCACCAAAGTTATTTCTGATTCTGCCCAAGAATTGTCAGCCAGATCTAGCCAGGTCCAAAAAGTCCCCGAGGAACTAGTCATTGCTAACCTAATAACTGGCCTTGGAGGATAAACCCGGAGTTGGGAGCGGCAAGGAGGCAGGGAAGGTTCAGTTGGTACCTGGAGAAAATCTCTTGTGGAAAAAGCAGCTCGCAGGTAGGGCCTTGGGGGTGGTGGTCCCTGCGTGCTCTGTCCCTGGGCCTGGGCTCCTGAGATTAGAATAACAGATACGGGAAAGGATAACAGACTCGGGAAAGGAGAAGCTGGAGCGTTCCTACCGACGGTTAGCCAAGTCTTCATCATGGGTCCTTGAACGTGATTTCTCGGGCTGTCTCTTTAGACAGCCTTCCAGGTGTTAGAGCCTTGATGCAAACAATTGGAACAAGGGCGATGGGCTGGATTGTGCAACACCCGACGGATCTGACACCGTGTATGAGCTAAACTCGAGCAGCCAATGAGTTTACAAGAGATGAAGACAGAAAACAGGACTAACTATAGTAGTCCACCACAGAATAAGGGATTGCAACAGCCTGAACAGAAATATTTCACTGTAATCGGGAAGCAATTTTCAAGTCACCCCAGAAGGCTCTGAAGCTTGGCATTTACCACTGTGCCTTTCACAGGCAGAATTCCAAAGGAAGAGGGATCTGCCTCGGGCTGTTCCCCGTGGGCACTGACTCTGGTCACCTCTGTCACCCTTGTGACACCCTAGAGAGTCAACATGTGCAAAATGCAGAGCACAGAGTAGGTAAATCATAAGCAAAGTTTTCTTCCCCTTCCCCTAGAACACAGAAGCAAAGGAGTCCTTTTCTGTCTGTTGCAGGGACAAGTGGGCACAGACAAATAGATGGGGGGTGGGCAGAAGTAGGTGTTCAGTTGTTCCTACAGAAAATAATACAATAATTAACACACGATAACACAACCGCAAACTGTTTCGAGGACTGACGACTGGAAACCTACTTTTGCCCCGCCCTGGATGTCAGGTTAAATGGACTCAGAAGCCGCTGGAATTTTCTTCTACAGATTCTGGGGGAGGCAGATTGTTTGGGCCAAGTCCAGCAGCTCCAATGAATAATTCACCACTCAAAGCTCAATAATGTCAAAATTCTTTTAACGAAACAGGCTGTGTCGATGGACTTTTCATACATTGGGTGACACTGAATTAACAAGGAGAAAAACGGCTTGGCATTGCGGTTCATGTAACCAAATTAAATGAGCACAGATTTTGGACCCAAAGGAACTGGGGTTTAAGGACAAGTTTCAACACTTACTAGCTATGTGACCTTGAGTAAGTCCCTTACTCTCTCTGGGAGTCATTTTGAAAGGGATAATCTTTTCCTTGCAGTGGAGTTATGAGAATTCCAGATAAAACGGGCAAAGTACTTGTCTCTAGCAAATAGTACTTACTAAGTGATGTAATATCATTATAATAGGTATTCAGGCAAACTCATCATTATTAAGTCTGCAATTAATAAAACAGTAATATTATAGATTTAAAATTTTTTAACAAAAATGTGTGGCTATATTACTGCAATAGAGAGCAAATTGGGTTACTTGCTCTAAGGGTCTGACCAGCCCCTAAGCCTTCTAATTCTTGCAGAACACTTCCCTCCAGGAAAACAATAATATCTTTGAGATTTATGAGCATTAAGTATATTTTAATAGATCCATAAAGAGATTGAAGCTCTTTTTGGAAATAAGACTGAAGGAGCCATTGATCAGGATTTGACGGGGGAATAATTTCGCTGCTAGGCTGCGTTTTCCCGAATACACTTCTCCCCATAAACTGATGGGAAATGCAGTATTTCATTTCCTGAATATGGCCCAAATGAATTGTGGAAGTCCAGCAGAAGTGCCTGATTGTATTTTCATTAGTCTTCTTTGCCTTTAGGCCGTACAGGTGCAATGAAAGAAGAAAGAAAATTAATTAAATTTAGGGGCCTGTTTACCCCCTCCAGGTGTCATAAAATGCACTGGCTCAGACATTTTTCAAGTAATTAAGCAGACATCTCCGTGTTTCCTAATGAGCTGCTGCCCGTCCCTTTTTAATCTGGTGAGCGATCTCATCACCTGCCTTCTGTCCGCTGATGGGCTCATTCCCTGGACAAGCACAGCCTTCCCCTCCTCCTGCAATATGCTGAGGGGACCCCATGGTTGCAAATGCAAGGTCCTCTTGTGTGCAAACATCTTTCCAAGGGCCAAGCAGTAATGGCCTTGGGCCTGGTGGTTTCAGGATATTAAAATAAACCTGTATGCCTCCTGTATGTATTATTGGAGATGCTGGTTTATATGAAGAAATAGTGTGACTGAGATATGCTCAAATCTATACACATTTGCATATACATGTTGAAATTATGGCACACACACAGAGTGAGAGAGAGAGACAGGGAGAGAGGGAGAAGAGAAGCACCAATTTAGTCTGGGGCTCAGACGAGAGAAGATTCGACCTGCATCTTAGAGAAAGTACGAATGGCATTGGGCTTGCACAGACAACGTGGGAGTGGGAGGGCTTCCGGCAGAGGGGAAGACCCCGTGGAACCAGCTGACTGATCACAGCAGGCTTCTGCATCTCACCCAGCACTGCCCCAGACACCAGCAGTCCGGAGGAGCACTGGGTTAGTTAGCAAAGCAAACGAACACAGGGGAAACCCTCAGGGCTCTGAACAATGGAGAAGAAGTGGAGCTCACTGCATCACAAAGTAGGAGTTGAGCACAGGCAGAGGCTCAGAAAAGACAGGCGAGGGACAGAGGACAGAGGACAGTGTGGCCGGCTGGCAGGCACCCCCAAGGGAGGCAGGAGGAGCCCCGCTGGGCCATGGGCCAACACAGGAATGGGGTTTGGGGGCAGGGGAAGGCACAGCTCTCCCCAGAGTGGAGGGGAGAAAGCAGCATAAACAAGAGCCTGGCAGCACCCGGCCCGAATTAAAACGGAAGGCTTAAAAGCCAGGGAGAGAGATTAGAATTTGAACCTTTTGTGTAGATTCCTTGGCAGTGACAGATAATCGATTCTGTGTTTTAAAAAATCACTTGAAGAAATCTTAAAGATCAACTAATCTAAAGCTACCTTCCCTCCCTGCACCACCTTTTCTCAGGGGAAGAAATGTGGGGCGCACGGTATTTCATTAAGAGTCACCTGGCAGTGACGCTGGAGAGCCTGAGCGCCCGGTCCGCCAGGGGAGCGCCCGTCTTCCCCCAGGTAGACCGTCTCCTCCTGCTTCCCCATCCCAGGGGAACGGCACCTCCCTCCAGGGGAGGATAAACGAAAAAACCACCGCCTGTTTCGGGGTCCATTGGAGAACTGAGTCTGCCTGGCACACCCCACCTGAAATCTGGGGAGACAGGCACATCCAGGGGGCGCAGCTTAGATCTGCGCGCAGAGCAGAACCCCCTGAAGCCATAAGCCCATGGGGCCACTTACAAAGGGCTGGTGATGAACTGCTGGGTGCTGGGTACAAACTAACGTGAGTGAGACACTCTGGGAGCCACAGTCTTCGTGGGGCCCCCACATCACGCTGCCATGGGGCTTATCTCTGGGAAGACCACTAGGTTCTCACTTTGGGGGTGGAGTGGGGGAAGGGAAGTTAATCTCTGTGCTGTGTGCTCAGAGCCTCCTCCCCCATAAAAGACTTACTGTTCTGGAAAAGATGGTCAGAGCATCACCCCAGCTGGAGGGAGTGAACCCTCCCACTCCAGCACCCTCTGACCTCCAAGCTCACCCAACAGGAAGACAACAACAGCGCACACACACACACACACACCCCCAGAGTCCACAGGGTGAAGGCGTTGAGGAACTAGATTGGGAAGACAGTAGACCCTGGTCCAGAAGGTGACTGATCGATAAACTGGGTGATTGCAAAGATCTTGAGTGAGTAAGCAGACGGAATTTGTTTGAAAAAGCGGAGATCATGGATCTCATAACGACATCCCATCATGGTTTCCACCAAAATGGTCACTTCACTTTACGAGGGCTGGAGTGAGGACTCCGAATTCACTGGGGCCGTTCCGAAGTGTCTGTGTGGGAGGGGAACTGTGTGTATGAGTAAGTGTCTCTTAGTAACATTTTTCTGATGAGTAAATCGGTTTAAAATTAGAAATCTGTGTCCTCCGGTAATTTGGTCAAAGCGTCTTTCCTGGGCTCTCCCTTTTCAGAAGGAACACACCTAGAAGACATTCATCACATATCTGTTGAGCGGATGCATTTTGACCTGACATTGAGATCGTACTTGTAGCAAAGCTATAAAGTGGTACCCGATGCCTATTTTCCACGAGCAGATGTTTTGCAGTGATTATAGGACTGCAACGCAAGGGAGTCCTTGGGGGGAAGTCATACACACTCAGGCCTGCAGTAAGCTAGGGCTGCACTTCACAAGTTCAAGTCTCACCTTTGTTAAAAAAAATAAGGCATAAACACAACACACCTAGGTCAAACTATGGAACAAAGGGCAGTTTTTAAAAAGAGACAATAAGAACCTATGCACCCCAATGTTCATAGCAGCACAATTTACAATAGCTAAGTGCTGGAAACAACCTAGGTGCCCATCAGTAAATGAATGGATCAAAAACCTATGGTACATTTACACAATGGAATACTACGCAGCCGAAAGAAAGAAGGAGCTCATATCCTTTGCAACAGCAGGGATGGAGCTGGAAAGCATTATGCTAAGTGAAATAAGCCAGGCGGTGAAGGACAAATACCATATGATCTCGCCTTTAACAGGAACCTAAAGAACAAAACAAAGAAACAAGTAAAATAACAAAAGACACTGAAATAGAGGACAGGTAGTCAGTGACCAGAGGGGAGAGGGGAGGGAATTTCAGGGGAGAAGGGAAGGGTTTACAGGAACAAATATAGAGGACACATGGACAAAACTAGGGGGGTTGGAAAGGGGAGGGAGGAGGGGAGGGATGGGTGGGTGGGCTGGAATAGGAATAAAGGATAGAAACTGTACTGAATAAACTAGAATAAAAAAATTAAAAATTAAAAAAATAAAAAGACAATAAGATTGGTGAAGAGGACACTATCCTGTAACATGAGAATAAATAAATGATTTCACTAAGAACGTTGAGACATGACTGAATGTAATAAAATCTTTAAATGATACAGAGAGAGTAAATAAGGTATTATTAAGAAAACCTTGGAGTCCGAAAATGAGGGTGCACCCTTTCAATCTTGCAGAATTTATTTTAGTGCCACACGAAGAACGTTGTTCAACTTTTCACAGGGGGAATGGATTTCGGTAACTCATTGATTAGTCAGGTAATCGTGATACAGATATCAACTAACTTCAGAAGGGCTTAAATAACAAATTCGTGTTCAGGAGAGCCACAGGCAGCATGCAGTCTATGGACGTCATACTCCTACTGTCTTTACGTGACAGTCAGTCAGTCGTCCCCAGAACACGACCCACTGCCCCGCTGATAAGGACAGAACAGAGATGAAGCACGCCCCGAGCCAGCTTACTGGTGGGTCTGCAAAGCCTGTGTGTGGTGTCATCAACTCGAACCATCTCGGAGCTGCGCACCCGAGGAGACCCCAGTACCACGTTCTCATTTACGTACGGAGAACACCGAGGCCCAAAGAGCTTGAGTATCTTGCCTGAGGTCTAGAGACGGACAAGAGGCAGAGAGACCGGCCACAATCGGACTCCGAGTCTCCAGCCGTAAATCCCTTCTCTTCTATGTGACTCTCCCAGTGAACAGAAAGGGTGAAAAAAAAGAAAAGAAGCAAATCTGTATTAGATTTTAAGGCAAATATTATTTCTGTCCCCTAAATAGGACCATTAAAATCTTCGACTTTGTGTACCTAAGCTCAGTATATTCCAGACTAAAGTTTGGGAAGCAGGAATACAGTCTCAACGTTTCATTATGAAACATTTCAAGCACGTAGGTAAGCAGACAGAACAGTACCCATCACCCCCCTCCAGAACGCTCTCACCGCCAACCTTGCTTTATCTATTCCCCACCCAGTCCTGCCTCTTCTCACAGCACAGTTTTGGAGCCAATCAGAGGACACATCCCCAAGGAGATCAGCACGTGTCTCTAAATGTGACTACAACACAACCATCATGCCGAAAGAATCACTAGTAATTCTCTAACACCACTTTAAAGCCAATGTTCAAATTTTCAGTTTTCCTCAGGTGCCATTTATAGAATTGGTTTTGACCCAAAATAATTTAAAAGCTACTTAGTTATTTAAAAAATAACCAGATGAACTCTAGTGATGAAGGACGCACTAGAACCTGCCTTTGATAACAACAATACATCATTGCACTTTGAAGAATGGGAAAAATGTGTATTATTCAGCAGGTTTGGAAATAAGATGATTATTTTTTATAGAATCACTGTACATGACCCAGTTTAATGCAGAGAAGAGTATTTTAGTAGAGATGAATTTATGATTGAAAATGCAGTGGCCAGAATAATGGCGATGTTGACATGCTGAGTGCCCCAAATCCTCAATTGCGTCCATACAACCCGGTGGTCCCGGGCAAGATGTCACACAGAAAACACGAAACGGATCCCGCCCTGTCACCACACACAAGTGTATTCTCCTAAGTCACCGCACGGAGTGACCAGGGAAACTCTGCAGGGGAAACCCCGCGGCGGTCCAATGAAGTTGCGTACAAATCTGTTGGTCTCTCCTGGGGAGGTGGGGACAGGCCCCCTCTTGCTATAAAAAGGAGTCACCAAGCAGGCTTCTTAAGTCCCTTCCATATGGGATAGTCGGTGACTTTAAATACTGCCCATCCATTTTTATTTCTTGCAAGAATTTAAAAGCTATCATCGTATTATTCAATTGAACGGTGAAAAACCACTTCATCTATCGGTTTCCAAAGAAGAAAATCCCAAAGTGGCGACTACTGTGCTTTCTCATTAGATTATTAAACCACCTGATAACAGTCTGGTAAATTCTTTACGTTCTGTCTCCCACACCCAGGGGATATCACACAGAGACATACTAGCACCCCCTGTAGGTCCGCCAGATTGAGACGGAAACTGCAACAACACTCAGTGAAATGAGAGTTTCAGATAAACAAGGAATAACTTCGCACTAAAAGTTTATACCCTAATCATTTTCATTGTTTACATGGAATTCAAATTGAACTGGCTGTTCTGTGTTACAACTGGCAACCCTAACCCCCCGAGACATAAACATGGAAGGATTTATCCTCATGGTTCCAATGAGGAAACTGAGGATTAAATAAACCATCCATCAACACAGAAAAAGGTATGGCGGCAGTGGAATTCAGACACAGCTCTGCCTAACTGTAAAATATGTGCATTTTCACCACGCTTTTATTGTTCCCTAGGCACACATAGAAAACGATGTAAGTTTTCTTTAAATATGCAAAGAAACTCCAACACATTCAAATGTAAGAAGGCCACGACTTCCATGAGGGCTGTGTCTCCAGCTCTGGGAGGCAGCTATTTAGAATCTGAAACGCATTTTTGCTACAGAAACTCCAGGGCAATTTACAAAAGCCTGCCAGGGGTGTCCAACCTTTTGGCGTCTTGGGGCCACACTGAAAAAAGAAGAGTTGTCTCGGGCCACACATTAAATACACAAACACTCACAAAAACCGATGAGCAAGAAAAAGGTTTTAAGTACCTTTACGATGTTGTCTTGGGCTGCATTCACAGCATTGCTGGGCCGCATGCGGTCTGGGGGCCACGGGTTGGACACCCCTAGCTGAATCACCGTAGATACTTTAAATTAAAAATACAGTAAAAACAAAGATGGAGCCTTTGAAAGTTGAAGCAGGAGAGAGACATGATCAGTCTTTTCTTTTTTAGTTGCTCAAAGAAGAAGAAGAAGGGAGGAAGGGAGGGAGGGAGGGAGGTCTGTGTGTCTGGCAGCAGAAAAGGGATAATCTGAGCGAGGCGAATTAAGCCTCGGAATATTCCAGGGGAAATTATGTTGACCGAACTAAGGCAGTAATTAAAGAAATACAGAAGAGATAAGTTCAAGAGACACTTAGAGGTTGTGGGACTCGAGGATGAGTCGGCACAGCACAGCGCCGAAGGTGTGAGTCCTGCCGTCTTAGCGCCAGAAGCTTCACTTGGAGCTCGTGGGCAAGCTGCTCCCTCGACTTCGCTCAGATGCTACTTCCTCACGTGTAGACTGAGGGTGCAAATTAAATACACTTCCAAGGGCTGCTCTGTGCGAAAGTACCTGAGAGATATTGCAGTAATGCTCAATCATACTAGTTACTGCTTGCTATTACTTGGGAGAGTAGGAAAAGGTTCTGGCCAGAGAAAGACAGGGAATACCAAAAACAAAAGAAAGAAAAGAAAAGACAAATTGGACAACGAGGAGGAAGAGATTGAGGTCAATTTCGAGCATCTAGAATTTCAATTTATTCTGAGACATGGAAATGGTCAGCGGGCCCCTGGGAGTCCAGGCTTGAAAAGCACAAACAGGTGGAAATTGAAGAAACAGCACCAACGAGGCCGAACTTGAGATCCTGTGAGGCAGGCTGAGAAAGGAGAAGACCAGCGAGCAGAAAATAGAACAGGAGACGCAACAACAGCGAAGACGTAGCAGGAGTTCTTGGAGCGGTAAGAATGCCAGGACAGAACAGCCTCCCACCTCTCAGGAGAGAGCTACCCTCCCACCCGAAGGCAAAGGCAGTGTGGCTCCCTGGGGGGTCCATTTCTGACCCCGTCTATCAGACAATTCGCATATATTTAAGGGCGATTGTTATACATTACAATGCCAGTATGTGTTGAATTACAATTCTCCTATATCTCATCTCAGGTTACCTATTAGCCTCTGTTCACTTTGTGTATGATACAGGTGGAATTTAAAAGAACGAAAATTCAATTCTTTAAACAAGAAGAGTCCGTGGTTCTCATTTTACAGGAAACCACTGTAGTCTAAATCCCATTATTCACAATTAGTCAGGTTTTATTGTCTAATGTGAGTCGACTGAATTAACGTGAACATTAGGATCCAATCCCGTGGCATCGCTGGCAATCTCCACGCACGTGCAATGTGCCCACACGTGTGGCGGAGCAATTGTGAGAGAGGCCATTTCACCCACCCGAGCACAGCGATTGCATCTTCACTTTTAAAACTAAATGCACATTTTGGTAATATAAGAAAAATAAGGTCAGGGATGATATGCCCCCAAGGCAGCAAATGCGGAAAAGGAGAGGGAGACTCCAGGCTAATAATACAGTACGCTCCAGGAGGGAGAGGGGCCAAACTCCAGATGCTGGCATCTGGGGGCCAGCAGTTGGAATCCGAGGCCTGGAGGTTGTGAGAGGATTCCCGGGGTGGGGATGGGGGGAATGCACTGAAACCCGTGGGGAATGAAGCCATCCCTTGGAATAAAGCTTTTGAGCCAAGTCCGTCTGCCTTCCCCCTAGGAAACACTGAGTGAGCTCACTCACCCAGTGGGGGTCTGTGCAAAGCAGACAGCTAGCGGCACAGAGCAGGGGTCAGACAGGCAGGGCACAGCACAGGGACAGAGTGAGGAGGCACGAGCAGATGCTCCCGGACTCCTGGCTGCCTCCAAGACTCCACGTTTTCTATGTCACCGTGGCTGCTGCTTCCCATGGTGGCAAAACACACACAGCCCCAAACCTGTCATTTTCACCGTGTTCAAGTGCACAGCTCAGTGGCATCAAGTGCATTCACATGGCTGTGCAACGATCTCCACCGTCCAGCTCCAACACATTGTTATCTTCCCAGACCGAGAGTCTGCGTGCGCCCGGTCAACAAGTACTCCTCACTCCGCCTTCGCCCAGGCCCCAGCTCCCACGGCTCTACTTTCTGTATCCGTGAGGCCGGCTCTTCTAGACACCGCCCCCTAGCGTAACGATGCAATAGTTGTTCTTCTGAGTCTGGGGCACTTCACTTAGCATCACGTCTTCAAGGTGCATCCCTGTGGCGCCACGTGCCAGCATTTCATTCGTTTTTAAGTCTGAGTATGATTCCATGGTAGTTAGGTGCCACACTTTGTTGATCTATTTTTATGTTGCTGGCCATTTGAGTTTTCCCACCTCTTGACTATTGTGAACAATGCTGCTATGTACATGGGTGTGCAAATGGCTGTTCCAATAAGGCCTTTAAAAAAAAATCCTTTGACTCATGTTTAGGTGCTAGGACATAGGTGTTAGCACCCACGGTCACGGGACTTAAGAGCTTTCCGTTTCTGGCTGTGTTCAAACTAGAACTCTCCATCCGACCAGGGTGATGTGTGCGGGATTCTCGTCCCAGATAAGAGGCTGCACAACTGAAGGATTACAGACTATGAAGTCCTTTTCAAGAGACGAGACTAATGGAACATTTGATGAACCTCCCTCACTGTTAGAGTGCGATGCTCACATGACAAAGGAAACGTTCATTGAGTCAAAGCTATTTGAGCAGCAAAGAGTAATTCTGATGGTAATGAGAATTTAAACTCCCATTTTTACCTTTAGACACTACTAGTTTTTCTTTTTTAAAAAAAAACGAAGGCATGTGTCACAGATTTATGCCCAAGCTTCATTTGCATTTCGAAATTCACTCCAACTCTCAGAGACCCCCAAATCTGACTGAATATCAGTGTCTACTTTGTCATTGGAAGCCCTCAAGTGGGGTGGAATTAACACTCTAGAAATGCCATCGATTTGTATGCCACTAACCAGCTCGAGGTTACTGGGAGGGACCACTTTAAATGTAAATGAATGCTGTCTCCAGTGGCATAACTTACTCTTGATCCTCACATTTGTAATCAATAGGGGACCTTCGGCTGCATCTGATTTCTCACATTTTTTCAGCTAAGTCAGGAATTCCAATGCAAAAAAATCTGCTCTGCTATGTGGATTTGTGAAGTGTCTAGAGGGTTCCGGTCCGTTAGCCGACGGGTAGATTACCGGGAGACACCCGTGCAATATTTTTATCCTCCACCGGGGCAGTCTCGCTTCCTCATCATTCATGTGCCTGCAGAAGCTGTGGCTGGGGTTTTCTTTAGAGTCACACCTGGCAATTAATAAAACACAAGGCACTCCTCTTGGTATTAATTCAAAAAATTAACGCAAAATTAATTATACATGCACTTTTGAAACTCTGGATCCTTACACCGGCCGAAAGAGCATTTAGAATTTATTCACCCCGAACCCCAGAGTGAAGGTGCATGACAGGAGTATTACTTATGCAGAGTGCGAAAGGACCCCAGCGTGTGGGGCCACGGTACAGACCTGCCAGTTAAGAGAGAGACACATCAGACCTTGGCCATGGCTGAGGCAAGACTTCTAAGCCTCACCCCTTGCCCTGCCACCCCGGTGTTGCCACCAGCCGACGTGCTGTCGAGACATTCCTACCTGATGCGATAAATGCAATCCCACCCAATGCCACAAATCCGTTCAGCTCTATCGCCAAATCCACACCGGCACGGATGGGGCTGCTACTCAAAAAAAAAAAAAATCAAATGGTAGGTTCGTAATTAAGAACTGTCAAGATATTGTCATTGATGCTGAGTGGCAGATAGTAATTTAAAAAATAATAGTGCTTCTGCCCTGGCTGGTGTAGCTCAGTGGATTGAGCGTGGGCCTGCGAACCAAAAAATCGCGGTTCGATTCCCAGTCAGGGCACATGCCTGGGTTGCAGGCCAGTTCCCAGCAAGGGACCCATGAGAGGCAACCACACATTGACATTTCTCTCCTTCTCTCCTTTCTCTCCTCTCCTTCCCTTCTCCTTCTAAAGATAAATAAATAAAATCTTTAAAAAAAAAATAATAGTGCTTCTGTCACTGCACATGGCATACAGGGGTGAATGACTGGGCTTATGCGAAATCAGTCTTTTGTACGATCATTCAGCATGAAATTCTAACCGATATTCTCAAGGAACTTTCTCGTCCAAGCCAAAGCTGTAACTGAGCATTTTTACACCAAATATGAAACATTAATGGCTTTCCCCCCTTCTCCTTCCTTTTCACTGCTTCCTGCTCAAATCCCTGCCATCCTCTCCCTGCAAAGGATGAGACAAAGTCATCCTGCCCTTGCTTCTGAATCCTACGTGTCCCCGCCAACACCTGAGGCAGTGAAAAAAGATGAAGGAATGACAGGCTCTGGCCTCAGTGTTCCCACTACTTTGTGGTAGGGATTCAGTATCTCAGAGACAGCGTTAACCCTTTCTTGTCCATCTAAGCTTTAATGAGAGCTGTGCTCTGAATCCTCACCCATGTGATCTGTTTGGAGCTGAAACCACAGGGGCTATGGAGAGAAAGAACCCCCTGCATCCTTGGGTGAGCTACTCTGTTCTTTGAAGCATTCACTCATTCATTCATTCATTCATTCATGCAGAGCTCTGAACCCTAGTTTTCAGGAACCTCACGAGTCACTTGGTGAACTGCTCACAGCATGAAATTGGCCCTGTGGTGGCCGTATGGAAGTTCGGAAAAGCTTCCCATCAGCCCCCATCCCTTCCCTGAACTGCTGGTTATACATTAACCAACACGCCATTATACTCAGTCATCAAATACTTACTAAGTATCTACTACATGCCATGCAAATGTGGCCCACTTCTTACAGAAAGGCAGAACTACTCAGGGAGGGAAACGAGGCGCCGGGGAAGGTGGGGCCACCTCTGGGATCAAACACGTTCCAGGGAGGAGACGTGAGTCCTCAGAGAGGGACCGACAGGGTGTGTCCTGGCGAGGTACGCCCCACGGACTTCCCGAACTGCCTTTAGACAGCTGTGCCGGTCCAGGCTCCTCCTGTTGTTCCTTTTTTTTTTTCCCAACAGGAATGTGTATAACGGTTATCCTATGCCTGACCCCCCCCACGTGTTGGACACGTGGAAGGGATAGCTGCGGCGGACAGTATTTACCGAAGGTGACCATGACAAAATCTCTCATCACTCACACCTGTCTCCACTGCGTGCCACTGCGTTTTGAGGTGGTTACATAACGATAGTAACCAGACCACGAGGATGGGAGAAACAGAAGACCGAGAGTGGCTCCTAGGTATCACCTGCTGAGCTGCTCAGGAGTAGTTCTGGGGGGCGGGGTGGGGGGCAGGATGGAAATCACAGTTGTCTTTGGCCATGTTATTTTTGGAATGCATATGAGACATTCAAATGCAATCTCTTACATTCCTTCAGGATTCAGAAAGCACAATAAGACGTCTAGAAACAGCTCACCAGTGGCATTTTTAGGAAGCAGGGCTCCATCACCCTCCGTGACATTAACAAAAACAAAAGACCAGCGTCCTCCAAATGGGATGATCCTCCAAAACTAAGATAACAAACTATAAACTGACCCCAATTTTTAATATTCACGCCTGTTACTTTGCAAGGTCACCGTTTGGCCTGAATTAAAAAGTGAGAGGCACTTTATTCTAGGAAAACTCTCTTGTTCAACAATCACTCTTGCAGGAAAAACACAGTGTGACCTGAACCTAACTGCTCACTCGCCAAAAATCTTAGCCAGGATGCCAGTATCAGGCTGGTGCAAATAAGGGCTATTTCAAAAATGGGGTTCCTCCTGGGGATGCCGAAAGCCCTTCCACGTCCACAGGTAGCAGACACGGCCGTGACGACCAGAAGAGGCTGCTCCGCATCACAGCATCCGTCGTGGGAACCAGCCTAGGACACTGGCAGTTTCATGTGCACGCGTGAGGACAATCAATGTCTGTGATGACATCTCCCACTGGTGAATTAGACACGAAACGTAGAATGTAAGAACGGATTCGATCGTGGTTGCTGTGCTGATGGAACAATGAGCAATGTGTTGGAAAGCTCTACTCAGAACAAGCCATCCCAGCCCTGGCCGGTGGTTCAGTTGGCTGGAGTGATGTCCCGCACACAAAAGGGTCACAGGTCCGATTCCCAGTCAGGGCACACACCTAGGTCGCAGTTTCGATCCCCAGTCGGGGTGCATGTGGGAGGCACCAGCTGATGTCCTCCCACCCCCTCTCTCTCTTCCCCTTCTTCTTTCTAAAATCAATACACATACCCTCATGAGGATTTAAAAAAAAAGAAAAAAAGTCAACCCAGCTCACGTGCCAGACACCACATTTCCGGTTACAACAGTATCTTGCCACCATGGGAATCCCATCCCAGTTCTGAATGTTGTGATGGGTGCGGGACACTGGATTAGCTGCACCCTTCAACAGAATGCCAACATTCACTCAAGGGGCCGCTGAACGGCAGCGATTCGGCAGGTGGAAGAATGCGCCTCAGACTCCTCCACTCCCTGTTCTCCTGAGAAGCCCGACCAAGGCCCCCGCCCACACGACGTCCTGCTTCTCCGTTGTCAGTGCACCAGGGGTTCCAACGGAACGTGCAGACGGGGGTGACAGTCCCCTGTGCAGCTCGAAACTTAGAATCGCAGAGCATCCCTGGAGAGCACATTAATGCATAAAGCCTACAGCACCTACACCCAGGGCACCTCAAGGGCTTGGAAGTCTACCATGACTGTGGCGAGCTGAGACTGCAGGCCAAGCAAATTAGAAAGATATTTTACTATTTTTCCTATTACAGGAACTGCAGAGGGCAATACAGAGCTCTACCCATAGTATGGCATCGTGCATAGTATACACACACACACATATACACACATATATACGTGTGTACGGATTTTTTTAGATAATGATGGGGCTAAAGCTTATAATTAATTATACTCTTAATTGGTCATTGCTTTGGAAAAGGCAAAGCAGAATTCCATCACTTGGACGTGACCATCCAGAGGGGAAGAATTTATTATCAGCAGTGTCTTCTGATCGGTGACATGGATCTGTTGCTGGGAAATGCCTCTCAAATGAGATTTAGGGAGACTGGAATGTGAAACTTGTGCCTACACGCTTTTTTATTTTCCATCCCCTCCTCCTCGCCTTGCCTAACGTTAGCTATGGATCATAAATGGATGTCTTGGTTTGCATTTCAACAAAATATATTTATGTATTCAGATCTTTCATCAAATGTGAAAGTTTTAAATATTTTAAACACAGAGGGGGAAAACCACAGTGGTTTGGGGACCTGGGGGTGCTTAGGGTATTTTTTAAAGAGAAATTGCAAATAGTGCAGGACAAAATCTAGGCCAGCGATCAAGTCTAATTCCCGTAATAATTGTTATTAATGTAAAAAAATGAGGGATATGGAGAGTCCTCCAGGATTTTTTCACCTAAAGGAGACAACGGGAATGAGATGCAAATCAGGGCTCTTATCTAATGAATAATGCAAATGAATGTTCTGCATATAGCAAGTCAGTCTGCAGGAATTCTCTCCGCCTCACCTCACATTTCTTGTGGATTGAAGCAGCCTGTGTCACAAGAAATTAGAGGAAAAAATTGCCAAGTAATGACAGAGCCTTAACACCCCAAGTCGGCATAGACAGCAAGGACATTAAGACGCAGGATACAGCAAGGGAGGGCCCTAACATCTCATTACAATGAAAACGTTGTTTTCCCATCACCTAGTTAATTAAGTTGCATGGTATTAATCTCTGATTATTTGTGTCGCTATTGCTTAAAGGAATCTTTAACAACACTTTTTTGGGAGGTTCTAGAAAATTTGAAAAAGCCGCCCTCCTCCCAATCCCCACTGGAGGAAAGAAAACAAAACAAACAAAACCACCTAGGATGGCTTTACTTTCTCTTCCATCCAAGTGACCCAACACTTAAGATTTTTCAGTAGCGCGACGGAATGCACTTAAAACTGCACTTTGTGCAACTTGCTGGCTACTTGGAAAGTTCTCAGTCCCCTAAGTAACCACTGCAAACAGACCCTCGCTTCCTCAGCACATCGTCAGCGGATGTTAACTCTGGGTGTGCTCGCGGCTAGTTTTCAGTCCCGGGCTGTTTCACTGAAATGTGTTTTTCATTTAGAATTCACTGCTATTGTCTCTGGCTTTCTAAGAAAGCAGTTCTGAATGGAGAATTCTTTTTTCTTGAGTAACATAGCTGTACCCACCTTGTGTTTTTTGTGGAATCTCTTTCTCGACCAGTCCCAGATTGTAATCAATCTTACAGACTGGTCAATTAATCTTGTGCACGTGTGATACACGATTTTCCGTCATAATATTTAGGAGAGCTCCAGGCATGACCAGTCGCCTGCCACGGGGGTCTGAAGCACAGTCCTCAGGCCAAATTGTGTTTCTAGCCATTCTTAGGGGGGCCTCTGCATACAAAAGTGGACCAAAGTTAAGAAACAACGCTTAAATCTTTCTGATGACAATTGGAATATGTTGTCAATTCCATGCCATAAAAAAACCAGGCAACACTAACCACACAATATCCTAATTAGGACAACGACCACATGCTTCTATTATCAGGCGAGGCCACCCCTGGGTCACTTCTGCATTTTAGTTTTGTGGAGAAAATACCCACAAAATTCTGGAGAAAATACCCAGGCAACAAAGCTCACTAAGAAATCTTATGTTAAATACACATAATAAGACTGTGAGTTTCAAACTGGTGTGAAGAAATAAAGGAAGTAACTTTAGGGGTTTTCTGTCACTGGAAAACCCAGAGAACATTCGTTTTCCTTCTGAGGACCACGTCCCAGAGCACTGTTTTCACGCTGCGAAATGACGAGTCGCAACGCATGCTTAGTAAGTCTCGAGCAGAATTTAAAAGTCTGCAATAGAAAAGGAAATATAAAATTGCTTTCTATACAGAACGGCACTTTTGTGAAGCTTTTATTTCAGTTAAATGCATCTTTGTGTTTATAGAGGGTGGGCCAAAGTAGGTTTATCACTGTTCATAGGGAAAAAGACATGCAGGGAATAGCTTTATTAACGCAAAAGAATGTCACGATGCAACTTTGGCCTACTTTGCCTACCCTTCCTTATATGTGTTTACTGAGTCTTGATATGAAATGCTTCACCCTTAATTTTAGATTTAAAAAAATGGAAATCTTGTGTGCTAGGACTTTCATCAAATCATCTAACATTGACATTGGGAAAGAGCATAGAGAAGATGGACCAGCTGAATTATGATGATTAGTTAGTAAAGGGATTTAGATTTGGAGTCGTCCCCACCAGTACAAAATACAAGTTTTGTGAAATTCACAACCATAGAGACAGCAAATACATTTTCATTAGCTAATGGGCTCTTCAAAGAGAAGCATGCATTTTAATGAGCCCTGTGTCATAGGTACGGGTGGCTGTCAATCCACGTTCATGTTGGTAGGCGGGACATTTCATGTAAGGCACTCCTTGTAGCGTGGATGGTAAGAATGACACAGGATCTTGAGTTAAAGGCCTGGGCAAAGGCTAGGCTCCTGTGTGGGTGCTGGGGTCTCAAAGTGGAGCCTTTGCCTCTGGAATATTGGCCTGTCATTGCCCGACATCTTCTTCCTAAACTCAGACAAGACTTGTGCCCCTCAGAGCGCCTCTCACCAGAAACTCTGGAAAAGACAGCCAAGATAAACAAGCAGAAAGGGAAACCCTGAGGAAATGGAGATAATTCAGGAAACAGAAAAGAACATTAAAATGCTCTGATTCATCTACTCAAGGATTCGAGAATGTTCAGTATTCATAAAACAAGAACAGCATATTTTGAGCAAACAAACAATCAAAACAATAATGTGCTATTGTCAATTTTTGCTAAGTCAATTGAAAACAAATGCCTGGAAAAATATCATCAAACAAAATAATGAAATATGTTTTAAAAAGAAAACGTGATGCATATATAAGCAATTCAGGTGGTCCACCTTGTAGGAAGAGTGAGTGAAGAACAGGCAAGAGAAGTTATTCAAGAAATCACCGAGAAATCTTTCCCACAAGAAGAGTATGAGTCTTTTGAATTGGAAAGATCCACCAAGTACCCATCATAGTAGATGAGTAAAAGAACCATCTGGATAGGTCATCGTAAACTTTCAGAACACAAGAATACATACCAGGTCCTAAAATCCATCCCAAGTGTGGCACGTTGTATTACGTTCCTTCTTACTCTTTCCTGCCTATAGAGCCCATTCCAGGGGCCCTCACTTTGGCTCCGCCCTCGGGGGAGGGTGGGGCTGGAGGAAGAGGAAGCTTGGAGGGAATGTTTCTGGCTCCACTGGGATCAGGTTTGGACACCTGCCCCACTTGCACTATGAATGGAAATAACTTAAGCATAAGCTTTGAGTGTCAAGTTCAAGTTCGCTTCTATCATAGTTCCTCTTCTTGTCAAGAGTTAAGTATTCCCTAAAAGGGGCTACTACTTTAGTCTAGATCCTATACTTAAGAAGGCTCGGGGGCTAAGCTAGAGCTACCCAGAGCTAACATGTGGCAAGCCACTGAAATTTGGGGGTGGTTTGTTCCCACGGCCTTAGTGACACCAAATACAAGAGAATAAAAATAGATCATTAAGGAAAAAGCCATTTAGAAGAGCTTCAGGCGCAAGCAGCCACCTGCCAGAGAGGGGCCTGAAGCTCCGTCCTTGGGGTATTTGCCTTTCCGAAGCACTGGGTTTAACTGGATCTTCAGAATTGGAAACAAAAATGTTTTAACTCCAAATTTTTTGTCCAACCTGTCAATCAAAGAGAGGGTAGAATAGAGAAATTGTTCATCACACATGGACCCGTACAAAGTTTACTTCTTATACACATTTTATTTGTAAGTTACTGGAACCTATACCCTATCAAAATGAAGATTTAAAAAAAACAATTTTTTAAAAGATTTTATCTTACTTATTTTTAGAGAGAGGGGAAGGGACGAAGAAAGAGAGGGAAGGAAACATCATTGTGTGAGAAACAGTTGCCTCTCACACACCCTAATGCAAATTAAAAGCACTATGAGTGGAGGGGGAAGAGGGGAGGTTGATAAACAGGGGAAAGAAGAGGAAGGGGCAAGTCCAGGAACATGTATAAAAGACTCATGGACACAGACAATGGGGTGGGGGAGGGGAGGAGTGAATGTGGGAGGTGGGAGGTGGGAGGTGGGTAAGGCAGGGGAGAGGAAAGGGGGAAAATGGGGACAACTGTACCTGAACAACAATAAAAAATTTAAAAATTAAAATAAAAAAATTGGAAAGACACAGGATCCAGGAAACTGGGGTCCAACGAGAAGAACAATGCAGGAAGCCCACGCGTGGGGCTGGGCACGCAGGGAAAAAGATGGACACGACAAACGTGAGGATATGATGAAGAAGACAGCACAAGACACGAATGAAATAAAAATTCACATGAAGCAACATGCAGCATGGTGACTAGGGTCAACTATGCTGTACTGTATATTGGAAAGTGCTGAAAAAGTAGATTTTAAAAGTTCTCATCATGGGGAAAACATTATAATGGTGTGCAGTGATGGATGTAACTAGACTTAAGAAAACTCACAAGAATGATACGGGCTGTTTATGAATCAGTGTAAATTATGGCATGCATTTTCATAGTTGGTGAGAGTCGAAGGAAGAATTTATCTGACACTTATCATTCCCCTTCAAGTGATGCAAGGATCATGACGTTGAACGGAAGGAAATAAAACTGTAGCTCTGTACTTGACCTGGCATTGAAAAACGTGTTTTTCTGCATAGTCATAATAATGTAACTTTGGTTGATGGGCTCCAAAAAGCCAGCTTAGGAAGACAGCCCAGAAGACTTGGCTGTTTTTGCAAGACAGAATGAAAACGGCAGCATTGCAAATAGTAATGCAGATAAAAGTATAGCTGACAGAAGGTGGGATATGGAAGGGGAAGAGAAAGTAAAAGCAGTGCCGGTCCCTTCTTACTAAGTGGGAGGGTCAAGAGATCATCAGCAGGGTCTCTGGTCTCGCCCAGCTTCAGAGGTGAGCCATGGTGGTCCCGAAAGTCGACTGACCAATAACGTATTACTATTTAAAGGCTACCATATATGACTACAAATAATTACTTAAATGTCAAAAAAATGAAAAGGAAGGAAAATGGCAAATTATATAACTGAGTTATAACCTCCATCTTTCAAACGCGGGGCCAGTAGGTATTGTGTAAAATGGTGAAGTCCAGTAAACATAAGTCCATATCCACAGCTATCTATCGGAAAACAGCTAGAAGTAAATGGGGAACTGTTAGTTAGTTTCCTCTTAGATGTGAGAGAGCGAGGAACGGAGAAGGACGCCTGCTTTTCCGGGCTCCCCTGTATGTATAGTACTTTGCTAAAAAAGAAAGTAGAAGAAAAGAAACTTGCAAAAGACAGAAACGAGGATGACAAAGCCCCAAATACTATAGCAAAAAGTCACTGAAAGTTTGGAGTGATTATGAACAGAGGTGAGATGGGGGAAGAATATTTAGGAAGTCACCTTAGATGAATGGTTCTCAATCAGAGTGACTTTGACCCCCAGGGGACATGTGGCAATGTGGAAACATTTCTGTTTGTCACAACTTGGGGTGTGTGCTGGTAAATAGTAGCTGGTGGGTAGAGGCTAGGAATGTGGCTCAACATCCCACAAGGCACGGGGCAGCCACCTGCAACAATGAATTATCTGGCCCCCAAAATCAACAGTGCCCAGCCCAAAAAATTCCACTTTAGACTATGTACATTTGTTCAAATGACAGGTCAAAGGGCTAACTGGACAAAGAACAAGAAGGACTAAATGAAAGAACAAGTTAGAAATGGCAGCATTTCGGGCAACCTGGATGTGGTAAATGAACCTGAGAAGCTTTTGCAAATGTAGATTGTGAAAAATCATATTCTGTTGATCCATTTCAGCACATTCCCCAATGTGCTACAACACCGTATTTCATCAGCGAATTTCTGATATACTCCAGTTCAGACGGGCTCCCTGGCATCCATATGTCTTACCGTAAGAGCACGCGCAGTTCACTCCTGTCCACTCACACACTTCCTGGTGGTGCTAAGCTTTGCAAGTTGTTAAACAAACGGGTGGAGGCAATCCTTGAATTTCTTAGCTGGGGATCAATACAACTGAGCTATTTATAAGGGTTAATTCAGTGAAATGCTTTCCTCAGAGCACCTTGGATTCAGATACTTAAAAAGTATGCTTTTCATGTCTGAAAATGCAGAGTGATTCTTACTTTAATTTCAGAAACAAATAATCCATGTGACAAACACTTTCCCAATAGCTCCCTCATCAAATGAGTTGCCTGTGGCAGCTGAATGGAAGAAAAGGCTGCCCAGTTCACTTTCTCCAAATCAATCTCCCCTACCACTAGCTCCTCCATGCACCACTCCTTCCTTTGCAATAAGACTTTATTTTATAATCAAAACCCGCGGTTTTCCTACCTAAAAGAAAGTTCCTTGAGGGTAGGAACCTTGTTTTACTCAACTTGGTTTCCCTCTAAGTGCCCAGCCTTGAAGAGTGGGCCCTTGATATGTAGCTATTGATTTGTACTGAATTGCTGAATTTAATTTCATCTGGCCCCCAGCAAGAATCCGCACTTGTCCACAGTAACGTTACTTATGATCCTAGGCAGAGACATAACCACCTGGCAAGGTTATGAATCTTTACAAAACTGGCCTTAGAACTACCTGTGGCCCTCACGTGCACCCTGGAAAGCGTCTGGAATTTGCATGCCAAGTTCAACCATGGTGCCGCGGGGCTTCTATGATTGATCTCATTCCCGGAGATTTACTCCTGGTCCCCCAAGGCCCCCCTATTATCAGAGACTGGCTTTTTGTTTCCAATTGTGGAATAGCTTTTCATAGAAGGCATCTGTCTTATAACTTGCCTTTCTCAGGAAAAGGAAACAAAACAAACAAACAAACAAAAGAAAACAGAAAGCAAAGGGGAAAACAATACCTCCGGGACGTTAATTTTACCAGCGTGTTTTTCCAGTGCTTTGAGAGGGGGACTATGAGCATTGATTAGCATTGAAATGAGACCTGAAGGATATATTATGGTCCCGAAACCCCACTTACAGCTCTTATGGCTCTAAGAAATCTAGTAATATCCTCATGGCTACCGAGGGTAACAACCAATTTCTCCTATTCGGTTGCCCAAGGCGAGCCTGCCGAGCGCTGCTGCCGGGACCCCTCTGCAGGTTGTTGAGTTCCGAAATGCCTCTTGCTTTCCTGACGCAAAATTTGAGCAGGATATAACACAGCAGCGTGCTCTTCGAATCTCAGGACAGACTTGCAAAGAAACCTCGTGCTCTGATTGCACTATTGTTGCAATCATTCATCCCAGTAAACTGCTTTTTTCTTGAGCTTGCGGTTCTTACGAGGCATCGGAGGGGAGCCTCTGGGCAGTCTGCTAGGCAAGAGCGGCTTAGGTGGGAGCATCGGCACGCACTGGCCGCAGTCAAAGCTAGGACTGTAACTGCTCTTGCATACTTCATGGTATCCTAGCATGCATGCGCTCATCAACAATACATTACAAATGAATAAAACATTTCTATTGTAAAAACCATAGTAAGTCAGCATTATAAATTCATTCAACCAACCAACCAACCAACCAGCCAAGCAACAACATTATTTAGTAATCTGTTACGTATCAGCCACGGTACTGACTTCTGAAAATACAGCTGAATCATCCTTGCCCTTGAAGGGTTTATAGGTTAACATATAATTCCCAAACCTGAACTTGCATTAAAATTACGTGGGCAATATATATTTTTTAAGAATCCATGAATATCATCCCCAAAGGCAGGCCCCCCAGACATTGCTATTTTGTAAAAGCCCCCAAGGTGGTTCTAACACAGAGCAGAGGTGAAGAGGTGAGCCCCCTGCTCGGGGAGGTGAGCTACGGGAACAGTCAGATCACGTGCAGTGTGCCCAGGGCCGGCCCGGGGGGCAACCCACGGATGTTAGGGGCGCAACTGGGAAAGTCACAAAAATCAGCCCGGAGGGAGGGGCCACCGTCAGGGAAAGCTTATCCGTAAAAAGACTTACAGTTTCTAGAGAAGGACAAGAGACCTTCTTTAAAGGTCAGAGAAGAGGGAGGGAGTCAGGAAAGAAAAAGTTAAGAAAGTAAGCAGGGAGACGCGCATGTTTTAGCACAATGTGTCAGTGAGCAGGCATCGAGCCAAACGGTGCGATTCCGGAGTGGAAGTTCAGAGAATTCTGCTCAGACATCAGCAGGGTGTCCCTGACCTTCTTTGATCTGTTTCTTTATCTATAAGTTGGGGATAATAACAGATAGCTCCCAGGGTTATGACATGAAGAGCAGAACGAAAATGTGGCGTGAAACACTCAATAAACATCATCAGGAAGTAGGTATAGGTGATTCAAAACCAGATACTATTTAAGTTCTGTTTTCGCCATTGGATTAAGTTATAGTTTCTGTTTGTTTGGAAGACTGAAATCTCGGGACTGAGTAAAAAGTCCCGACGTATCTTTGTATTGCAGGATATAGCACCTGTAACCTTTTATGCACATTAATCCTGAACATGACCGCTTTTCCCCCAATGGCAGCTCTGACTAGTGTAATACATTGGTTAATTAAGATCAGGAAATTCTGAAGGAATTAGAATGGGATTTAAATTTCTCATAGAAACGGTGTTCTAAAACTCAAATCTCAATGCCAGGGCTACAAATAAACACTCAAGGAGACACTCAAGTCTTTTCTTCAGGAAATCTTTCAATGCCTGAGATTTGCTTATCTATCCTAAGAGTGGTGGGCAAGAATAAAGAGCTATATTTTTTTCCTCACTGTATTTTACAGCTGTAAATAAGAACTTCTTAAACATCCCTCACTACTTTCACCCGATGGGCCTGGGTTTCCTTAAGATTCAAAGAACATTTCCAAGGTATCAGACATACCAGGGCATTCATGAAGGATGAATGGTTTGGGCAAATAATTTTTCAGGCAAAGCAAAGTGTCGTGGATCATATTTTGTTGTCAAAGAGAATTTGGCCCGATTCTTACCTCCTTTCCTGCCCCAAGCAAAAAAAAAATGTCCCAGGTTATTCAATTTATCTATGACTGAAAAAGACAGACAGCGACCCCGTACCACCAGGCCTTGGAAACGGGTATTTCTAAAGAATCACGAGCCTTCTTGGGCCCTGGACTAAACTATCTATCTTCCAACCCCAAAAGTAAATAAGAGTGTAAAGGCAGAAGAGAATGAAGCGTGAAATGGAAAAGACTTCTATTTTACAATAGTGAATTGTGAGGATGTCTTAAGGTGTACTGTGGGGGGAAAAAGAAGAACTGCATCCTGGCTAGGAATATCTCACTAAATCTTTGAAGCATTGCTACTTGATTCTTTGACAAATACCATATAATGGCTTGGAAGTGAAGTGCAATTTCCATTTTTACTCCAGGGCCATCCTGATGTTCCTGTGGGCTGGTTAATTTATCAAAGAGCTCTCCTGTCCCATTCTGGCACCACCCTGGAAACAGAAAAGTCCCCTGTTCTGAATGAGATGATTTCTCTAGAAGGGCAGCTGTTCTCAAGGGTCAAGTTCACAGCACATGGACAGCAGAAGGACAATACCAAATTCTCTACTTTAGAGTTTGCCAAGAAAAATTGCTTTCATATGCCATTACCACTCTGTTGAGTAACTATTGCTTTAAAAATGCTAGATTTGTATTTTCAAGTATAAATTAGTGCATTTATATGTATGAGAGTCCCTAGTGAGCGGATGTGGGACAAACTATCTATAATTTAAGGCCAACCCTTAAGCAGACTGATTCTATAACAATTCTATTTCCTTTCAAAACAACTTTTTAAAAGCAAAGCTAATGATTGCTACATTCCAAAAAATGCCTTAACTAAAAACGGTCACTTTTTTTTTTTTCTAGTAACAGTGCAGTTGAGATGACTTTAAGTCTTGGACTCTGAAGTTCTGACTCCATACCTCATGGCATGCAGGTTAGATACACGGACTCTAAAACCAGACTGCCAAGGTTTTGGCTGGCTGTATGCCTTTGGGTAATTCTCTAACTTTTCTACGCCCACCTTCCTCACTCGGAAAATGGAACAATAACAGTACCTAATGACTGAGGGACTTAACCCACTGAAAAGTTCTTACAGTAGTGCCTGCCACATAACAGGGGCTCAACAGAGGTTAGCTATTAATGTATTATCACGGGGGCTCCAACATTCTCTTGGCAGAGCAAGATTTTGGAAATTAGTAATGAATCCCACGATGGTCTTCCATGACTCTGTGACGACAGACAAAACTGTCTGACCTCTCTGCATCTCAGTTCTCAAGGGTAAAACAGGAACAATGACTCCTAACTCCTGTTTGTTTGAGAATTAAATGAGCACCAACCAAAATGCTAGCTGTGGAGTCACGTGGTTATCTAAGAAGGATATAACAACTAAAGCAAATACACAGCATATACAGGGTCCAGCAGAAGTAACACCTGCTTGAGTGTGGTCGGTAGGGTAATAATACGGGTGTAATAATGTATAGTTTTAATTTGAACATTTCACCTAAAATGCCATATGGTGTGCTTGAGTGTGATGCTGTTATATTACAGAATTACAAACTTATGATTTTGTAATGAAAGATTTTGTAATAAAACGTGGGCGTTATTTGTGTTAGACTCTGTATACCAGATTGTCAAGTTAGAAAAGAAGGGAAACAAGACTGAGTGAGTTAACATTTAGTTAGAAAGATGCCTGGATCTCTCGCCCCCCACCAGCGCCCCCACCCCCACCAAAAACAAACAAACTAACAAACAAGCCATCCAGGCTGTTGGTAAAAATATTTCTATGTTCCAATGTGAATGTGAGGCTAGAAATCTGTGGTGTCTATCCTTAGCCTTCGGCAACCATGCTGACTCGGACAAGGTTAATCATTGTCATTTCAGAGTCTGCGGAAATACTCTGGGTCTTCAGAGGGTCGATGGGCAATTATGTCCACGAGGGCCCAGGGATGCAGTTAGGAGTGATAAATGCAGGAAGCGCGTAGTGACTGATGCTGAAGATGACACTCACAGAGCCCCACGGAGGCTGGGCACAGGACAGGCAGGGCACCTCTGAGCCCAGGGCTGTGACACTCAGTGTGACCCATCAGCATAAGCTACCGAGACAAAAAAGAACCCAGTGTCTTTGAGGCAGCCAGACACCTTGAGAGAAGAACATCCTTAACCCCAAGTCTTAAAATCCTTCCAGGGCCTCTGTCTTTGGCCTTGAGATGAGGGGAAGAGAGCGGGAAGGAGGGTTGGGTTGGGGGAGGCTGTTTGCTGGGAGATGGAAGGAATCTAAGTCCCAAGCTCAGAGCTGGAGCAGAATGCATGGAGAAAATGAGGAAGTGCTGTAGTTAAGCACGGACACAATAAGGAAAAAATAAAATAAAAAATATTTACTGAGCATCCTTAAACATCAATAACTGAGTCGCTAATAGTTTTAAATATTAAAAAGGGCACAGAGCAGGGTATTGATCTGAAATACAGAAAATGTCACACACACAAAAAAAAGTACCTGGTTTTGAACTGACAAACTAAGACTTGTGTATCTGATTTCATAACATACTAAGGACTAGATTTCAAGACAATGAAATTTTGTCTTATTAAAATAGTGGTTCGGTCACTAAATATTTGTATATTGTAACAAGTAATGCAGGTTCCATTATTAATCTCTTATTCTCATGAAAGAATTCCAAAAATAGAAAAGGGAATTACAAGCCTAAATATATCCTTTAATGTGAAAGGATATACCTATACTTGATTCAGGGGTCAGCAATGGTAACTTGGTAAATTGTAATGTGTTTTCTAAACGTGACCTGTAATAGCTGCTTTTAAAGCAAAACATAAATGATACCAAATGGTATATCCAATTAACTCATTTGCAACTAGTTTTGATTATCAGCATCGATAATTATGTTCAGTTTGCATCTGGCTCTTAATCCTAATGATACTGTATCTGCCATTTAAACAATTATTTTCTTTTTGCCAGTATCCTCAGGAACAATAATTTTTGCTGTAGTCAGTTGATTTGCCATTCATTAACACTGCTAATTATAATTATCCTATTACATCATGATCCACAAGCTGGTCATAAAGATAAATAAAATATTGCCTGGGTACCAAAACTTGTCAATCACTTCAACTCTGAAGCATGACACAGGGCCCAAGGGGAAAGACGTCACTTTCCTTAGACTCCAGTACACTTTGAGAGTCCCTTCCTTTGGCTCTTAAACTAAGTCTTTGCATAAAAACCCTAAAGGGCTAATCCATCTTGCAAATGGCTCTCTTAGAAATCCTGAAGAACAGATGCGGTGGTCCTTCTGATGTATCAGCTCACTCGGCTACAGCCACCAGTTACTCAGACACTCCGCTAGGTGTTGCTGTGTAGGTATTTTACAGATGTGATTAAAGTCCACAATCAGTGGACTCTAATAAGAGAGATTCTCCTTGACAACCTGGGAGGGCCTGATTTAATCAGTTGAAAGGCCTTAAGAGCAGAGCCAAGGATTCTCTGAAGAAGAAGTTCTGTCCCTGGACAACAGCTTCAGATCCTGCTGGAAAGTCCAGTCTGCCCTTCTTCACAGCCTGCCTTAGACTTGCCTAGCTAGACTCCATAATTGCAGAAGCCCATTCCTTAAAATACATTGCTTAATCTATAGCTCCTATTATTGCTGCTTCTCTGGTTGCCCTCCAGTACAACAGGCTGGTATAAGGTAGCTTGGACGTTGTATCAGAGAGAACAGAAAGTAGAAAGTACACCTTTCCCTGAAAGAGATAACTCACCATTTAAACTTTCACTATCAGATAGCCATTCAGTTCTTTATGAGATCCTATACAAACGTAGATGGTCCTAGAATAGGTTATAGCACAAACGATTCCTATCAGGCCTTCCCCACCAGAAATCCCCTATTGTTGCCTGAGCCACTGTGGGGTTGGGGCGGTGAGGGGAGCTGCAAAGACCCAGGGAAGAGTAGGCAGCAAATGGGAGGGCCATCCCAGTAGAACTAGTACTTCTCCACCCAAATCTCCTTGGATTCCTGCTCAGTTATAAGCCTGTCTTTTCCCTTGTGATGTCCGCCCCACAGGATTTCATTGGCAAAAGGACAGTTCACACCGTATATCAAGAAGCTCGGAAATCCTCTTTCTTGCCACTATTTTAAAAACATTTCTTGCCACTCCTTATAAAATCTGAACACTCAAGAAAACAGAGTTTGATACATAGACTGCAGCGTTAAGTAACTCATGTGGAAAGTGACTGTTCGCAAAGGCTAGTTTTATTGTCACTATACCAATAAATATGGGTACAGTTTTGGTAGGAAAAGTAGGCTAGCTGGTTTTTGAGGACGTCTTGATGGTTTTGGCAAATTTCGGTCTGTCAGAAACATAATGCATATTTGAAATGGATGCATTGGATCGATTTCTTTTTAGAATGTCATGAGGTCGCAGAAAAATATCAGTAACCTCAAGACATCGCTGTAGATTTTGTCAGTGGCGGTTTCTATGAGTCAGCCCTCTGTGGTCTAGGAATGATGGCCCTGCCCTGAGATCGGAGGGTTCAGCCAAACAGTAGAGAGATCAAAGATACAGATATAGATACGAAAAAAAATTATACTGGGTATTTGTTTTTGTGGTCACCTAGGATGCGATTCAAAAGACGATTATTTTCAAACAGATTCACTACGGGGTTTATTTTGTTGACCTTCTCAAAGGACACCCCAACATCATTCCACTTCGATGCCCCTCCAGGGAGCAGAGATGCCCGTGAACAGGTGAAAACAGAAAGCAGTACACTGTCAAGTTAAAGACACTGCATGTTTCTACTGAGACAGAGAAAAAAACAGCCAGAATATGAAAAAGAAATACGATTTGCATATCAGAAAAATGCTCTCCTAGACATAGCACCTTATTTCACAGATTAGTGCCGACTTAATCCTAAACATTAATGTATAGCTCCCGGAAACGATGTGTAGTATGATCTAGCGCTGAGGTCCTTCTGCTGTGAGATTGTTCTAAAAGGGACACGAGAATGTCAGCGATGACTTCCTCTGATAATTGCGGCCACGGCTCAGAGAAAAGGCAGTGAATGCCACTTGAGGGCTGCCTGGCTCAGTGCAGACCCCGGAGACATGAATAATCTTCCGGTTTCACAGCAACGCTCCCATTAGTCATACTCTGAAATCGCAGCTCTTCTCCTCCAGAGATCTCGAAGTTCTTTTCTGGTATCAATTTGTCAATAGCCTCTGATCCTATGGGGCCCCGAGGAATCTATTCCAGCGCTAATTCTGTGGAAGCCTTTCATAAGCCTTGTGACAACTCAACCGAAGGGGCGTCGATAATGACTACGATGTTCTTAACTAACCGAAAGCACACACACGAAAAGAAAAAAGCACAGCTTTGGGAAAAACTGGAAAATGCAGGATGACGTCTTTCCATTCTTCTTAAATCGACTCAAGCTTTCATTCAAAGATTACATTAATCCTGGTTCTCCACTTGGTGCTTGGCATACTCAATAAAAGTTCATTCATATAAGCTGACAAAAGTGTGATAATCCAACACCTACCATTTATTAGTTATTGTGAATGAGAGCAAGTCACGTCACCTTCTCACGTCTCTGCTTCCTCATTGATGGAGTGGGGCTTTCCCACCCTATACAGCAGGACTGACGTGACTCGAAATGGGTGAAACCATTTTTAAGTTATTTTCATACAAACGTAAATTATTAGTATAGTAAATCTGGGACTGGAACTGTAGACACTTCGGGAACACGGATAATAATGAATTATATATAGCTACGTATCCCAGCCATTTAATGCGCTGGGTAAAGCATAACCCCAGCGCTCCGCCTTCTGAGGACAGAGCGCCTTAGGAAGAAGTTCCTCCCAGTGATGACGCATAAATCCAGGTCAGTCTAGGAGTGGCCGCAGGCTCGTGGGGTTATGAAGATTTGTCCCGGAACACTGCAGCGCAAATACAATAAAAAGGCATTTAAGCAGTTCTATAAATGTTTCTCGCCGGAAAACAATGGCAAAACCAATAGCCCAGGGTGCCAGTAAAAATGTCACGCAGTCTTGAATCAGGATTCTGGGAGAAGAGGGGAGAAGCGAGGCTTGGACGAGGATTACGGCGGACCCTCTGACTACTCGAGCTCACGGACACAGCTCAGGTTAAGTGGCTTGTATTCCAATTCCATGTCCTGACTCTTGCCATCTCTGAACATTAATGGCAGTGGCAGTGACTTCGATATCCATTCACCCAGCGTTGTGAATTGTTGTAAACTTCAATTACCGTTATGTAATTCTCGCCTGTCTAGCAAAACTCTCAGTAGGCAAAGGCCTGGGTCAAACAAAGGGCCTGGTATATAGAGTGACTGTTCCTTCTGTTGTGCTTCATAGGTTTCAAAGTTAATTATTTCAGCTAATCTTCACCAAAAAAACCATGCAAAAGAAACTGGAACACTGAAGATCTGAAATGGGTAGCGTGCCCAAAACTACTTGGTTGGGACTCGATGAACATGAATTGCTTTGCGTCTCCATGCCATCTGTGAAGTGCCTATGACTTGTGACCACTTAGCCTGCACATAAACGGGTAGTAAGGGTTACAGTTCCTTTAGGGAGCACGTCCCTCATTTCTGTAGAACTCGGCCTTGTGTAATGGACCTTCAGCCACAGCACTGTGTTTAAGGATTGCCGGATTAGAGCGTGGAAGAGCAGGCCTCGGACGAGAAATGACGTTGAGGGAGAACACGAGGACGGCGCAGCAGGACTCCGATTAGCCCACGGATGGCAGCATCATAACATTTATGCTGCTCAGCCAGACCCGCCAAAGGAAGCCGCTTTCAAGGGAAAAGCTAAAGACAAGGCTTTGCTCATTCCCTAGGCTGGGATGCCCGTGTCTTTACTCTCCCATCTCAGCACGGCTCATGCTCCCACCGAAGTTCAGCTCAAAGGCTGGCTCCGCGGGAAGCTACCACTGACCCTCTGAGTCCGCAGGGAGTCGCCTCCCTCTGTGCTGCCGTCGCCCTTCCTGTGGATCGCTAGCATCACGTTTATTTTCTTCTTCTTTGAAAAGTCTCCTTTATAAACCTTCTGGAAGGCAGGGGCTGGCCTGTAATCTTTTCTCGAATCACGCCCCCAGCACCAGGCTCCGCAGAGCCAGGAAGTAAATAAATGCTCTCACAGACCCGAACTAACCGGGGGGACCACCACGAAGTTAGAGCACAAGCTACTCCCAGGAAACATCCCCAGGGGCCACCTGCTGCCAGCTGCCGCCCAAGGTTACTCTGATAGCACAAGTGAGGACAAAGGCGGTGCAAAGAAGAACTCAGGTGGCAGAAAAGATTAGTGAGGGACAAAGAGAGGAGCAAGAGTGGAGAGGGCAGAGGTGCAGGAAAGCAGCCTATTGGAGGACCCGTCAGTCCACGGTCATTGCCAAGGGCCCTGAACTAACTGCTGAGGATATAACAGAGAACCAGGCCCGTCCCTGCGGCCCAGGAGCTCTGCACCCAGCGGGGGAGGCAGACCAGTGACTGGTTGCTACCCATGAAGTGCCAAGTGTGTTGTTAAGGACAGCCCTCCACTATCATGGGGCGGCTGCACGTCTAAGAAAACTTGCTTTTATTTTTTTTAATATATTTTATTGATTATGCTATTACAGTTGTCCTATTATCCCCCCTTCATTCCCCTCCACCCTGAACACCCTCTCCCACCCACATTTCCCCCCTTTAGTTCATGTCCATGTGTC
>CM052551.1:5246999-5385573 GCA_028533065.1 Trachops cirrhosus | reverse complement strand
CTTTAACTTGACCTTATCTGAGAAGCACTTGATCTGCCCTTCCATTCTAATTGAAAGCTGGCCTGGGAACCAAAGGGTTGCTGGTTCGATTCCCAGTCAGGGCACATGCCTGGGTTTTGGGCCAGGTCCCCAGTAGGGGGTGTGCAAGAGGCAACCACACATTGATGTTTCTCTCTCTCTCTTTCTCACTCTCTTCCTCTCTAAAATTAAATAAATAAAGTCTTTAAAAGAAAACAAAACAGTGCAATGAGAGCAAGTAAGAATCATGGATCAAAGGGTTTGCCTGCAATGCACTGGGTGCTTATGAGGAAGGGGATAACACAGCAGCCAGAAAAGATCGATTGAGGACCCAGCATTTGTTTCCTCTACTTGAATTTCTTTCTCGCCTAAGCCTCCCTGAGCACCAAGACATTAAGCCCACGACAATACTTTATCAATACACTGAGCTTTTATTTAGTGTCGTATCGTTATGTATTTGGTTAAGACTTCTTTTGCAGCCGTGACGTTGCTGTCAGGCATGGCCAGTGCATTGTTAAAACACTGACCCTTCATCATCTCGGTGCAAATGCCACCGCACCCACGAGTGATGATTTCAATGGTGTTACTCAGAACGCATTTCATTCACTTTCAAACCACAGTTGTGAAATCATCTTGATTTTTAAATATCTGGCTTGGAGCCAGAGCCCAGAAGCAGTGAGTTATCAGATGCCATCAGTAACACCGGGGAGGGCCAGGCAGCCCACAGAAGCAGAACGACTTCCTTTTCTTAGCGACGCAGATGACGATCTCAGTGATAGAGGTGACTGATATAGGCTGCACACCGGCCATGTGCCAGGCGCTGTGCTAGGCCTCTCGTTACCTTATCTTGACCGGGAGCAAAGAAACGAAATAACTTAAGTTGCAACTTGAACCTTCCACTTTGTTGGAATCTAAATGAAATGCCCTTAAAGGCGTGCCCTTTTCCGAGTTAGATAAATCCACTTCCGAGTGTCCAAGACCCAGTGATCCAAGAAACTTTCTTTCTAGAAGGGGCAACTGATTGGCCCTTTCTTAGGAGGGTATACACAGGTATACACCTTATTGTCGCTATTCCTAAAACAGCCCCAATTTGCCCCAAACAAACAAGCGAATGTACAAAATGCGCACTGACCTACCTCCGTTGTCAGTCTACATGGATAGTTCCCGGCTGTGGTTTCCATGGGAAATGGGACTCTTCCCTTGCTGTCCGAATTTATTCCAGTTACGTATCACCCTCAGGTTCCCGAGGAGGAGACAAGTCGTTCTGGTGATGGATGGGCCAATATTTCTCTATCATCTTGCAAAGTAAGCAAGGAGAGTTCCAGTTTATAAGCACTCTCTGGCTATTGTTAGAGTCCGGTAATGAAGACAGTGATTTTGGGGGAAAAGTGATACACAACTAAATGCTGGGAATAATGTTTGAAGCCGTGAATTTTGTGTACGTTGTACAGGTCAGAGCATCCCTTTCAATTCAGGGGGCCCGATGTAAGGGGCCACTCTTCAAATCTGTCGCCCTCCATCCCAAGATTGAGTCAAAGAAGTTTGCTTATGGTTTAGCAGGGCATTGATTCCTCCAAATTTCACATTTCTTCCTGTCGATTCATCATTATGAATTTTTATTAGTGAAGCTCATACAACTTCCCAGTGAAGTTAATTATTTGTTTAAATAATTAAAACTAAGCTGAGTGATTAAGATTCATGGCACAGAGAATTTTATCAAAACTCTTTAGTTACTTATGGCTGCTACGACAGCACATACTCTCACTCTGAGTGTGTCCTCAGAGCTAAGCCAGTAGGAGAAACTCGATTCCTTAAGTATTTTCATCATTTTCAGGAGGAAGCATATCAGTAAATAAGACAAAACAAAACAGAGAGAGGAGAATCCCTCTAACCTGTTGGTAGGAATGTAAAATGGTACAACTGTTCTTGTATTCACTCTAGGACCCGACGGGTTGGCTTCTGGGTACAAATAAAACAAATGAAACTCTTGCTCACATGCTCCCAGATATAGGATGCTTTCTTGTAGAGTCGCTGGTAAAGGCAAAAACTTAAAAAAAAAGACCAAAAGATTCACTTCCTAAATTCTCACTAATAAGGAATACACTTATACAATAAAATATATATGTAAGTTTAATATGAATAACTAGATCATATAGATCAAAGCAAAAATAACATTAAATGAAAAGTAAGTTATAGAATAGTTTTCCAAGATGATAATTAAAAAAAAAAGTCAAGCCCTGACTTGTGTGGCTCAGTGGAGCAGGTTGGGTGTCATCCTGCAGACCAAAAGGTTGCCGGTTCGATTCCCAGTCAGGGCACGTGCCTGGGTTGTGAGCCAGCTCCCTAGTAGGGGCACCTGCGAGAGACAACTGACCGATGTTTCTTCCACACATGGGTGTTTCTCTCCCTCTCTTTCTCCCTCTCTCTAAAAATAAATAAAATCTTTAAAAAAACAAGTTAAAATGACACAAGTGTGTTATTTTTGAACCTATAATCTTCGTATAAAATACACAAACAGGGACTAGAAGGAAATCCACCAAATTTATGAGACTTGTTCCCTCTGGGAGGGGGAGGGGAGGAATGGATCAGGGGATGGAGACAAAGATGCTTTCAATCCTAACAGAAACAATATAACATTATTACTGTTAATCTAAGTGGTGCTTGTACATGTATATATGATTTATGTGCTTTTTAATTCTTTAATTGAAAAAATTAAATTTTTATGATTTGTGCAAGATTAAGGACCTCCAACGCAGCCTATATATCCCAAAGGCCAGGTGTGTATCAGAGTGATCGTCTTTGATATGAATGTTATAATCAAATGAACATATCTCTATTTTAACAGTTCATTCATCATTCAACAAATATTTAGTGAGCTCTACTCTGGGCAGACACAAGACAAAATCCCTGCCCTTTGGAGCTTGCATTGTGGAGGGGGAAAGAGATACAAAGAAATGAGCCGTGTGTCATATAATAAATATCAGGCAGTTATAGCTGCTCTCCAGTGAGGTGTAACCATTGACGCCTTCCTGATTGGTCGGTGTTGGTGCCATTTCACTTGGTAGATGATTGAAACATCATCCTTGCAATAAGGTCACTGAAGAACAATTAAGCAGGCTCAGGGATGGATAAAAGGGTGGAGGCGATGTTATTTTAGACAGCATCCCCTTGAGAAGATGGGACCCTTGGAGATGGGTTTTTAAGCAGAGACCAGAAGATGTTGAGAATGCGAGTCCAAACCACAAGTCAAGGATCGGCTTAGTTTTATGCAGCAGTCCCAGAAGCAGCAGGTAGAGAGAAATGAACACGGCGGGAGAGATCAGAGTGGAGGGCAGAGAAGTGCGCAGGCAGCTGATTCCATGGGGCTTTCCGGGCAGTAGTGAGGTTTGGACATCATTCTCAATGGGACCCAAAGTTATGGGAGGAAACTGGATAAAGAAAGGACTTGATCCCTCGGATTCTTTAAACGTTTCATGTATCTAGCCTATGATTATATGATATAATTACGACATAACACCATAAACCATATATGCATTTGATAATAGAGCAGACCCGGGAAGCAGGGAAGACAGGGGGAATTACAGAGTCCAGCCGAGAGATGAAGCTGGCTGGGAACCGGCTGTCTGCAGTGAGGACGACAAGAAGTGGTCTAATTCGGAATTCCTTCGGAAAGTTGAGCGAACAGGACTTGTTGACGTGTGTTGTGAGGGACCTAAAAGAGTTATCGAGAATTCCTAGATTTTTCACCTTGAGCAACTAGGTAAATATAAGCCAATGTCTATAAAAACAGGAAAGACTAAAGACAGATTTGAGACACCAAGAGTTTTCAAATAAACGTATTAGAAGTTGAAAATGCCCACTAAGCACCCAAGGGGAGACGGCAGGGAGGCAAGTGGCTAGGATTAACGGTTGTTACTGAGACTGTAAAAGTCAAACATCAGCAGGACCCTGCTAATTACTTTTTCCAACGCCTCATCCACGGGAACACGATTTTTTTTTTTAACTAGCCGACAGGTGCTGACTTCTTCTTCTGGCTCGCCACAGCGAGCACAGTAGCACCCGGTCCCTGCGTTTCTAACAGCGCGTTTCCATTCATCCGACGCGTCCTGGGGCGGGAAGCAGGAGTGGGAACAAGCGCCGCTGATTGGCCCGCCTGTCCCTGAATGGGGCGTTCACCGCACAAGGGGCATCGCCAACGTGCCCCGCGCTCTGTTCACAGAACCCAATTTTCCGAAGTTACTTCAGATAAAAGGCTTTTTAAATAACAAAATCACAGTATTGTAGCTCATTGTCCCCAACTATAAATGAGATTTTTTTTAAAGATGGTTTTTGCAATGGTTTTATCCCTCATACGACAAATCAGATTAGGGGAGAGTTGACTGCAGAGTTTGAGAGGAGGACCCACCATCAGACAGTTTATATCCTGTCCCCCCTACTTCGTTGCAAAAGTTCTTAATCTCGTGCCTCAGTGCCTTCACCCACTCGTTAAATAAGGATAGGGATAGGATTGAGGATTAGGTCAACCAACAAAACATTTCATACAGTGCGGGGCACCACGGAAAGAGCTTGCTAAATATCAGCTACAAATATCCTTTGCAGAAATCCGACCCGCATTCAATGCAACAAGCTGGCAGTGAGGTCCACGTCAGGCTAGGCACTGTTGAAGCAGTGACCCCCACCCCCCGCCCCACACCTGCGACGGGGGAGTGGGGCACAGTTCTGAGCCACAGCGCACGCTGAGCACCGATGAGCGTGCACTCCAACCCCGCGGGGAGGGTGCGTCTCTCTGCACTGGGGAAACCCACACGAGTGCTCCAAGCGCCACAACCAGCCCAGGGGAACACCTGGCCACCAGCTCAGTCTCTATGTCATGCACAGCCCTCTGCTGCAACTCAAGCTGACCGCACACTGGGCTCTCCTGTCCCTTGGAGAGTTGCTGGGAAGGGCAATGATTTCCTCATGTTACCACGTCCAAGACGGAGAGGGAGCGACAGGGAGAGACAGAGAGTCATGGGGGAGGGTGCAAACTCACTGTTCGGACATCACCGGATAACAATGTCAGCGGCTGGACCTGCGCAGGGACGTCAACGCCCTGGAACGAGAGGGCCGTTTCTTTGCCCTGCAACGAGAGGGCCGTTTCTTTGCCCTGCAGCCACATCCAGCTCAAATCTCCATTTCACAGTTTAGGAGCCAGTTTCAAAGTAGGTCAAAGAGCAAAAAGCAATTCTGGTTTCTTCTTCAACTCACATCTTTAATTGTCACGGAACCGACGCTGTGGATCTATCTGCTTCCCAGAAAGACGAGAAGATGCACCCTGCCAACAACCTTGGAGAGTTCTGTTCCCATATCGCGCATGGGAAACGGCTCTCATCACTGCCCCCTCTGGTAAGGAAAGGAATCCCAAAATCTAAAAAATGGGACTTGAAGATAATTCTGACTGCCGGTCTGGCGCATTAGAACCCACGCTGGCAGGCTTCACAGCGGCCACTTTGGACAAAGATGCCAGTTCTAAGGGAAAAGGGGCACCTTGCGTAGGGCCAATGACAGCTTCTCAGAGCTCATCTGTTCGGTACCAAAGACGTGAGGAGCACTCAGCGGCCCCTCCTGGCCCTGAGGTCAGGGCGCCCCACCAGCAAAGTCCAGGGCAAGAACACGGAAGATGTGCGCAGCACAGAGCGAGGAAGACTCTCGGAAACAAGACCGCTCCTCCTGGAAGAAAGGGCATCCATAATCTTGAACTCAATAAACTACAATAAATGGCGTCTGTGCAAAGGGCTCAAATATGAAATTAAAAATATAGTATATGTACATATTTACCTAACGGGCTTCAACAGAAAAGTTAGAAAGAGGGCTAAAAGAACATTAAAAATTAAACTTTTCAATACGCAAATAAACACATCTTAAAAATAAAAAGTCATTTTCACCTTCTGGTATGTCCCTACATCCACGCCAAATTTTAAAAATGATTACCTCAGCAGGAAATGTAGTGGGAATAAGGATAATTTTATTATATTTTTTGGTAAACTACTTATTTTAATTTATTGGCTATGGCCCTCTATCAGAGGAAACTTCTAGAATACAATGCCTAGTGTTGATAAGGATCTAGTGACTGGAAGATTTCCATGAAATGTGGGGTGGGAATAGGGCTTGGTAACTATCTTTCTGGAGGACAATTTGACCCTGGTCAGAGCCTGAATGTGAAAAAAACCAAACAACCTAAATGTCTATAAATAGAAGATTGAGTAAAGAACTATCCATACAGTGGAATACGGCATAACACTGTGTCTCAAAAACATAATGTTGCATTAAAAAAGGAAGTTACACAATGATGTATACAGTATTTTCTCCTTTATGCAAGTTTCAAAAACCATGCTGCGTCCCACTTGTGGATAGCAATCAATAAATTATTTTCCATTATTTGCTAAAAAGGAGAAAAATACATCACAGGGCACACAGCCCATAGAAAGGGTAAGTACCGTTTTGTGAAGCTTGCTTTGGTTGAGTGTGTGGATATGCGTGTTTACCGAGTTCCTGCATAAAATGTATTTCTCGGCGTGGATCAATTTAAAGCAAGTTTTAAAGCTGCAGGATAGTTTACACGGTGTAATTTGCTTGTCTTCAGCTTGCTGCTCCCCAGGAGACGCTCCCGACGTTGCTCTCTACTGCGAGGCAGAAGCTGCCTCCCTTCCACCCCCCAAACCTCTCTCAGGTCCAGGCAGAAGACAGCAGGGCCCAGAGAGGGGGCCGAAGTCGCACACGCTGATTCCAGACCAGCGTCCCCTTCCCCGTGTTGATCCCATTCGGCGCTGGCTCCATGCTTGAGAACGCAGGAATATAGCCCTACCCGTGAGCCCCAGCTAAATACAGGGCAAGGGGCTCAGCGCGCCCCGGTATGAGCATTTAACCTGGGAGGCCTGGCACACGGAAGAAGGGTGTGCTTCATGAAGAAGATTGTAACAGACGGAAACAATGGAAATAACATCACGTCATCGGAGTGGAAGGGTAATGAAATGAAAGACTGTTTATCCACCTAAGACACTGATAGCTTTCAAAATCATGTTTTCTAATATAGAATGATACAACTAAATACTAAAAAGAATGCTAAATGAAAAAGATGAGAAACTGTATCTGATAGGATTTCAATTCTATAAAGCAAAATATATGGTACAGTCAGGGAGAGAGGTTTGTAAGAAATAGTGGCAGAATGATTTTGGTGTTGTGCGTGAGGTTTTTCTACCTTTTCCAAATTTTCTATTTGGATAAGTATTTTGAAAACTAAGTTTATTGGGGTGATACTGGTTAGCAAGATCGTGTAGGTTTCAAGTAGACAACTCTGTGGTCCCTCATCTGTATCAGACCCTGTGTCACCATATACTTGACCCCCTTTACCCTTCACTGTCCCCTTCCCTCTGTTAGCCACCATAGTGCTTTCTGTCTGTGAGTTTCTGTTTGTCTTATTTGTTCATTTTAGTTTTATATCCCACATATGAGTGAAATCATATGGTTCTTGACTTTATCTATTTCCCTTAGCATGATTTCCTCAAGATCCATCCATGCTGTCGCAAATGGATAAATATTTTTAAAGGATTCAATTAGAAATGGGGAAAAATCCCCTGTATATACACCCAGCATCGGAGCTCAGAGTACCTGCCTCTCCCATCTGTCTTTGGAGAACAGCATCACAAACTGCCCAGGTACAACGGCTAAACTTTTCTGGATGACCCTTGATTTACAGAGGTAAAAACAAACCTTAGATTCCTGATCAAAGTTCTCACAGAGGAAAAAACATTCTGGAAAACCAATACTGTATTCAATCCATTGATCAATTAGAACCACATTACTATTTCCTTGTTTCTGGAAGGACGCTAAATGCTCTGAGGTAGAAAAGCAACATCGGGTTTAGTCTCTGTTGAGTTCTTCGCATCAGAGAACAACGTAGCGATAAATCTCAAAAACATAATGTCGCGATAAAAACAGGCAGTTGCACAGTAAGGTATACAGTAGGCTTTGTCACAGATGAGCTCAAAGAGGAGTGCTCTCGTTAGAGAGTCAGGATGTGGGAAACAATGTGTGTGAGCTAAAGGAAATGTGCCGCAGGGCTGAGTGGCGGGATGTAGCAGAGCACACAGACAGAGCACGCAGGTACTGCAATGCCTGTGTGTGTGTGCATATATACACACACTCAAGGGTGTGTATACATACACACATACATATATATGCCTTATAATACTACATAGTTATATGTGCAGAGAGAAAGAGAAGAGTTCATAGGTCAGGAGAACAAGAGTAGAAATTGGCAGGAAGTGTAGAGAGAAATCAACTTGACCTAGACCTTGAAGGGTGGGTGGGACTGGGACAGTGGAGAACAGTACAGTATGTGGAGCAAGAGGAATGAATGTCCTGTGCTTGTCCAGGCAAACACGTGAGATGAGGGGATGCTTCTGGTCCCCAAAGTCGGCCTCAGATCCATGCAGAGTTCCAAAGGAAAGCAGAGCAAGCCCCCAGCTCCAAAAAAGAGAATATGCCCGAGGGACCCCGAAAGCATCCAGACATACTATGGTGGTTTTAGGATACGTCTTCTCACACTTCTCGAGTGATATTTCTCTAGGCTGAGAGTGGGCAAGGCTACCTGTGGGGGACTGGCGGAAGTAAGTCGAAGGGGCCTACTACAAGGCAGTCATGATTCCGAAGTCTCATGTTTCACCTTGAAGCATCCTGCATCTGTGCATTGGGCTGGATGCTTCCCCTAACCCCAGCATGAAATCGGAGCACCAGGTACATGAACCCTGGCTTGCCTACTCAGCGTGCTCCAGCGCCATCTAAGTTAAGAAATATATGTGTGTGTGTGTATATATATATATGTATATATATATACCAGTCTAACTCATCAGGTTCCACGATTTTTCGCTCCTCTCATCCTGCCAGATATAAGAAGTCAATCCAGCATTAAACGGGCCACTACCCTGTCGTTTAAATGCTGTGCCCCACGCACCCTATTCTCGTGTCTTTCTCAGACACAGGTGAACATTAGGTGCTTGGCTACCAGAGGAGATCTTCCAGGTGGCCCTTGGACATGCAGCAAAATAATGTTGCACCTTTAAAGTCTGAGTGCAGGTGTTACTTCTCCTCCATTCTCCAGGGACACGCTGTTTTCTATTCATTTTGCTTAGGGCTCTCCGGGACTTCCCTCGGAGGCGGGGCCACACGTGCCCGACTTGGTTCTCAGCACCAGCAGCTACTGCCTGTGCTCTGTGCTCTGAGCTGTGCTGGGTCACTCTGCTCACAGTCGTCCGGGATAATATTCGTGACGCCTGAGCCCGACAGAGAGAGACGAGGATACCGGTGCACACAGAGTGCACTGTCTGGGAGCAAGGTGTGGTGCTAAATGGTTTTAGATTTGGTTAGCACAGCCAAATAATCTTCATCAGCCCCCTCCCAAGGCCTTCCCCAGAAACCACGCACTGCCCCGCCAGCGAGCTTCAAGCCAAATGCGGAGGTTCCCTTCCAGTCAGATCACCAGCCTTGAGTCCCCTGGGCATGCCCTGGGTCCCGATGGACGGTCCTGGGAGGTGGGAGGTGAGGCTGAACACACTGGATTTAAGATCGGGTAGCGAGCTTTATGCTTGACACAGTAGATCTTAAGCAGCTATCAGAGGCTCCTCAAGAAAATACTCAATATGGTGATATATCAGAAAGATGGATCTCCATGGAACTTAATTCACTGCAAACATGAATTAAACTTTTCTTAGAAAAAAGTCGAAATAATGAACTAATAGCAACGCAGTGTTAATAATGAAGGAACTGAAGGTTTTAAAAAATTCCATTCTGGCATAATTAAGGGATAAATCAGTTCAAATGAAATATGTCACTGTTATTAAAACTTCATTTATTGAATTATGTTCTATGTGAACAGAGTGTATTTTTTAAGATTATTCGATTATTATATAAGTCAATGTCATTTCCCGTTTTGGGCAAATTGATATTAATGCCTTGTCGCTGAAAATGCCCACTGAGTTTATCAAATTAACTTCTCAAAGGCCACCCGATAGCCACCAGATGGCTTTCCGGAGCCGAGGTCACATCAGAAATGGAAGTTATGACGGCCCCGAGACTGTGCCTTTGCGCTCGCTCCGCCCACTGGGTGGCTTTTCAATCGGGAGACGCGAAGCCCTTCCACTCCCTTCACAAATTCCATCGGAACGTAATGAGTTATGCTCTACCCACAGTGCCCACAATAATTAAAGTTTCTTTCTTCTTCTTAATAGGAGTCTATCTGAAAATAGCACAATATCAAATGGTCGTTAACAGACCTGCTATGGTGCCTGAATAAACGCCCATCAAGAGTTGCGGGCGCCCATTAGTAACTTTCCCAAAGAAAATCCATTTCCATTCCAAATCCTGACATTTTATTTAGAAAAATTACACCCCTTCTTTTCATTATTTCAGTAAACATAATGAGGGCATTGCTAACTACCCCTCAGAGTACTTTATTTTCTCCGTGTTTTTAGTAATATGAGCCTACTTGTAATTAAAGGCATGCTACATTAATGATGCCTACCGTCTCCAAGGGGAACAGTTAATGTCCACCTCATAATATTATGCCAAAATTACATGCACAGAAGACTTTTTAATAACCTTTGTTTCCTAATTTAGTTTTGATTGGCTCTGAAACCCACAGCCGCACTCGAGGGCTCACATTTCTGCTGTCATCAGCACTTCTGGGCCATAAATTGTACCGACGCACATGACTCCTTCCGCCTGTAGGGCTTCTGTTCCAGGCTTCTGTTTAACTGATCCAGAAAATCAGCTACAGGCTGCGGAGGACGGCGGATAATTTGGCCGTTTTTAAGCCACTGGGGCGTGGCGCGGCAGTAGGACAGCTGTGTTGGCCCAAACGCGAAGAACAAGGCGCAGTGTCGTCACTCAGCAGGACGCACAGGTCCGTGTCACCCCGCTTGCTCTTTATGCGAACAGGACAAGTTGTAGTTGCCAGGCGGTCTGTGTTAACTGACCGGGCTGCGCTACCTGACGCTTCTATGGGGCTCAAGGAGGGCTACCACCCGTCCCGACGTGGAAACACAGTCCGACACAGAAGGCTCAGCATCTTCTACCCTTCAGGATCCTCCCGCTGAGCAAAAAAAGAGCTACTTTTTAGCCACGTACAACTTCAAAGAAGTATATTAAATCAAAAAGAAAATGTACGATCTCAATACACACAATTCATACATAGAGATGTATGTATGCACATCTCTCTCTATATTCCCCTACTCTACTGTCCTGCGTAGAAACGGCAGAATTCTCCCCTGAAACTCTTGTTCAAAATGCTGGTCCCGTGAACAGGCCACCATTTAAGATCACCAGACAGGAAAGGGTTATAAAGTGGGGCATTCCGGTTAACAAGCAGAGATCTAGCATTCAGTGGAATCACGTGGTCCTTTTCTCCTCGATGTTCACTGGAAAGTGAATGCAGCATTCACAGATGGCACAGAACGGTGAAGCCGACGCAAAAAGCAGCAACACAGACTCTTAGTGCATTGCCGATGAACTTCGACTTTACATACCATAAGTGGGCTATGGGAATCACAGGCTCCTCCTCTGGCCAAACGTCCCCGTGGGGCTCAGAACTGCTACCGTCACAGCTAATAAGGATGTCAACTGGCTGAGCAGGGCATGGCTGAAACTATTTTGCAGCAAATATTTACATACAAGGGCTAAGCGGTGACAGTGCTGGTGTGGGTGTTGACGGTTGTCACCTGGGCGGTGACGGAGCTCCTACGGCAGCTCAACACCCCGCTGTAATGGGCCACCGCGACTCTGAGAAAGCAGGGAAGAGAGCGTGAAAACCTTACGCAGATGATTTTACGGATTCCCATTAGACCTTGGGCCCTGGAGCCCCTCAAGGGGCCTGATGCGACAGCATCCCCTACCCCGCTGCAGCCCCACGCCTCCGGTCAGGAACCCGCGCACGGAAGCGCTTTAAGGGAGGTCCGCACCTGCCCAGAGAACGAACGTGCTTCTAGACTGGGCCGTTGTCAGCGACTGGGCACGTCACACGCACCCAAAGAGTCCCCAAGTCCGCGCGTACGGGATGGATTGTTCAATCCGCTGCGCCCATCACGGGCACATTCGCCCTCTCCCTCGGAGAAGGCTTGGCTCAACCACAATCTTAAATCCACCAAAGCTTCCATACCCCGACATGCAGCCTTTCGGAAAGACTGCCTTGTGGGGTTTCACGAGAACGTAAGAAGCACACAGGTGACCACAAGGGATGAAGCTGAGAGGAGTCGCTGGAATGCTTCTTTCCCTTTGGGTCTCTAACATCCCTTAGCCAGTGGGCCAGTGGCAACCAGCGTGTTTAAGGCCCTTAGGCCAGGTCCCTGTGAAAGGCAGGCCGGAGACGTCCTATGACGTCCCCTTGCCCACTCATGACGGGAGAAAGGGGCGTGCGGAGGACACCGAGTACACCCCGGGGCAGCACGGGCCGGGACGGTGCTGACCGGCGTTCCCTCTCCAGAGGCCGAGGCCAGGAGCACCGCACACTGAAAGCACCCCTTGAACACCCGCCCGGGGGCTGTGCAAGTGGCAACGGCGCTCGGAACAAGGGGCTTTGCTATTGTCCTTAGACGTGTGAACTGCTAAACAGGCCCAGAAGTGGCGGATGGTTACAGGTGCAGGAGAGCCGATTCACAGAGCCAGAGTGTTCTCAGCAGCGGGAAGAGCGGGCCCAGAACGCGGCCTCCGCTGCGCCCAGTGGAAGACCCACCGCCGCTCACCTGCACCGCCCTCTCCCCCCAGGTCTTACACCTGACCTTCCAGGAGAGGCGATTAAAGGCCTACAGAAAGCCAACAAGTGCCCCGGCTCTTTCTACAGACTTCTTGCAGTTTTGCTAATGTGTTGGGACAAACTCCTGTGTTGGAAGCCTCCGGTTTCCGAAGTGCCTCTGCTTTGTGGAGCGCGTGCCTGCCTGCGTGCCTGCCTCCCGGAGAGCCGGTCCCCTCTTTGAAATATTCAGTCATCCAGCGCCCTTTCGTCATAGTGACACCTAATCGCCCCGCGCCTTCTCTCCCTGCGCACGAAACCGGGTTTAGACTATAATTCAAACCAGTCCCCAAAGGCGCTTCTGAAAAATGGCAGGCCCTCAGCTTTTAGGTGAAAAAACTCTTTATTGCTCAAAATTGTTTCCTGTTACAAAACCTTCTCTCCAGTGCTGGGCCTAGGATGATCTTATGCTAATGTAACTCACTGGGGACTGAGAACAGATGCCGCTTTGATGAACAGTTTCACTGTCCTGAAAACGCCTGGGCCAGGTTCAAGATAACAAAAGTCAGGTAAGAATACTCTGAAAATCTGCCATACAATTATATCTGTTATGTGAAAAATGGAATCACCGCTCCTGTATCAAATGAAAACCACCTCTAACCAAAAAACACAAACAAAAACCAGTGACATATACCCAATGGACATGCTGTGTGCATTACTCAGCCCATCGATTTACATCGTTGTAATCACCAACTCTTATACTAATACCTCACTGGAATGTTTTCAGCAATGTCCCCGGTGAAAGCGCAATGTGGCACTCCAACGTGACCTTTCCACGTAGCATTTACCCTTCCACCCAGAACAGACTCACACACACGGCGAAAACGACGGACTCTATAACTGCCTATCTATCCAAAGGGCGGTACAGCGGGGCCTCTCAGCACACGGTTCCATTCCACGGCATCTCGATCTCATGCTGATCCGATGCCAGAGGAAGGAACTTAACTCTCGTTTGTGTCGCTTGGCCTCTCGTACAACTGGTTTTGTGACCCAGTGTTTCGCTTAAAGTCGCAGAACCCAGAGCCCCCATCACACCGGGAACTGTAACTCCGGATGGTATGAGCCTCCAGGCAGAATGCAGCTGGCCCATTGGCCCCCAGCCTCCCCCAGGCCCCCACAGAACCAGCGCCACGCCTGGGATGAGTCTTCCCCTCTCCTCATTTGCACACGTGGACCAAAGCCCCCACGCACTATGCAATAGTCTACTCGAACGCGTTGCCTCACCATTGCACAGAACGTCTCGGGCGGGTCTCCGCAGGTGATGTCCGGCGGGTCCAGCCTCACTTTCAGGAATTTGGTCATGTCCGTGGACTCCGGCTGGCAGGCCATGTAATCCCAAACCTTCCCTTCTTCCGTGTAAATCTGAGTCTTGCACACATCGTAATGTCCCCACACCAGCGGGTAGGGCTGCATCACCGACGACACCGTCACCCAGAGGGCGTGAATCGACAGGAACCTTGACAAATACATCTCTGAGTTCTTGGCAACCCTCGCGGGACGAATGCAGGGTTTGCTCCTCGGTGGGCTATGTCTGTTCTACATACACATAGATGTCTAGACGTGAGGAGCGTTGTATTTAAAGGGAAGAAAAAAGAGGATGAGGCTTCAAAGTCGATCCCAAAACTGAAGGGTTGAGAGACCGTGCGTGTTCGGGGACATCAGGGACTTTGGTGACCCGCTAACATACTTGGGTGTTCGGCGTTAACAGCCGCTGGCCGGTTTTTCGTTGTCCATTAGACTGGGGTCTAGTTTGGTGTTTGGAAAAGGCGTCTGGTCGCAGATCACGACTCGGCAAGGGGATGGCTCTCTGGCCGTACATCCGATAGCCCCGGGAGATAGATCCTGGCGTGCGCGGCCGGCTCCTAGGGCTGCTCGCCCTCAGATGTCAGTACTTGAAGCAGGAGGGTGCGTGTCTCCAGCCTGGGGTCTGCTTCCCACCAACCATCCTCTTCCCTTCTGGCACCAACACCCTTTCAGAAACAAGAAGAATAAGAGTTACTGCCCCAGAATCAATACATTACCACATGCAGGAGAGGTTGACACGGGGGAGGCTGGACGCAAGACAAAGCAAGTTGGTAACCTTTCCTCGCTGCTCTGCTAGAAGGAGCAGGCCACAGAGATCATCCCCACGGGCGAGAATTTCACTAGGAAGGATTGAACTCTTGCAGAAAACCAAGACGTGTGCGTGTGTGTGTGTGTGTGCACGTGTGTGTTCCAGGGGAGTCACAGGTTTTCACTTCAAAAATTACACTTCCACCTGGACCACACTGAGAGCAAGCAGCGGGACTGAAACAAGTCTCCCAGCTGGGGGTGCTAGAACCAGTCTTCCAGAATGACGGCGGAAATGAGTGTTTTCATAACAATGACACAGAAGTGACAGCCACTTGTATGCCTTTTGTCTCACTGCAAAGAGACCCTAAAAATCTCCCAACGCCTTGTCCACTTCTTAGCTTTTGTTAGCTGTAGTGAACACTGGCGTTGTCAGCCCATCCCTTGGAGGGGCCCATTGTATTTTAGAAGAATTTAGCATCTTTTGTTTGGTTGCATTTAGTCATCATGACAATGTGGCTTCTGCAACAAAGAGAAGATTCGAAATAAAACCAAAGCGGCAAATTTTCCTTTCCTAAGAATTCTCCATTCTCTTACATCTTTTTACAGACGTGACATCTGCTTCGGTAGTTACTTTCTGTAACAGGAGAGGAGAATCTTTCCCAAAGGCGAGTATTATACGCCGCTTTAAAACAAAAAGCTCTGTAGTGAAACACACAATTTAAAATGCACATTTAAAAGTAGCAGAGGGTGAGTTAACAGGCCGTGAAGCAGAATAATATGGCACTAATTCTAAGAGAAAATAAAAATTACTATGTAACGATACTTTTGGTTAACTCGTAACATAGCTTCCATAGCTATGGGTATGTGTTATTGGTGAGTTTAACTGGCCACTTTTCTCGTTGGAGAGTGCTGTCCACATCTAAACAAGTGACAGAAGTTGGATCCCGGGTTTCAAAAGTGTCTTTGCTTCATTAGTTGTCATAGTCCCAATAATTATGTTTAAGCCACTGAAAAAGGACAAAGAGCCCAGAGTTCTAGAAAGTACCATTAGAGACCCTTCAATTCCCATGAAGCAGTTTAAGTATGGACGTTCACTACCTTCAAACAATCTCATAAAAGAAACCCACGTATTTAAATAATGCACCATCTTAAAGTGAACTAAGCCACAGAAACCATGAAATGCCAGCAGATGGTTGAATTGTGTTTCCATAGCAAAGTAATTTATAATAATTGCTTTATGGATGCAAGTACAATTTTCATTATATCCCATTCATAAAATGTTATCATACAGCTGCAAATTGTGATATTTTCTATTAGGAAAAGTTGAATATTTGAGTTCCTATGAAGTGATAATTAGCTGTTTGTCTAAACATGGATAAGCTCCCGATTTGAATCTGCCTCTTCCTGGTAGCGTAAGGACTACACTGTGTGGAGCACAATTTGAAATCTTAGGCTAAAAAGAAAACACCCAGGGAAGCATGTGTGGTGGCCACCAGAGCCTTCAGGTTTTTTTTTTTTTTTCCAGATTCATTAGTATATGTAAGCTGATATTTTCAGAAACATCCAACAATGTGACAAGTAATACTCCAAAACGGTGTTAAAATAGTACAAATGTACATTTTCTAGATGCATGTTTCAAAGGTGTTTACTACTTTGTTACATAACCAGAACAAACACTTTCAGGGTGACTGTGTGTGTGTGGGCAGGGTTGTAGCTGAAGCAGTATAAACTCCCCTAGACCAGGAACGATTAACTTCAACTCTCAGTTCCTCATTCATAGCAACTTATTTCTGAAGGACGGCATATTCTCGAGGACCTGAAGTGGGTGGCAATGACTCTGAACTGACGAAGCACTAGGAGATAATCCTCAATATTATTTTAAAAATATGACCCCATGTATATATTTGAAATCTCCCTGAGATTAATCCTCACTTTTTTTTTAACCAATGGATGTTATCGCCTTTTTCCATTTACTCCTGGTTGCTGTCTTTATCCACCTGTGGCCTTCCTGCAACCACAGACTAAGAGGTGACTGTATATACTCATGAAAAACACTGGGGCATGAAGGAAGTGCATGGGGACCCGTCACTGTCTCCTGACCCAACAGCAAACCCCCTGTAACGGATTCTCATTAAACCACAGCAGAATTATAATGATGGCCATTATGCAGAATTATGGACTGCACCGCTGATCGAATTTACAGAACTGACAGTGAAAATGCAGAGCAGTGCAAAGATATTTGAATCCTACGCATTCGCAGGCCCGAGCGACAGACCTTCTTGACAAGAAGCAGCCAATTATAGCTTACAGTTCTGGCACATAACCAGTTGTGATTAATAGTTTTCCATTACATTACAGACGTACTATTAATGTATTAAAAATGTCAAGCCTTGGCAAGCGCTAATGTGGTGTGGCTCAGTCGGCCTGCAGAATTTACGTTTAACGAGCTCCCATTGACACGGGAGAGATATTGACCACCGCACGCAGAGGTCAGGAGCGGGGGTCGCTGAGCTGCTCCTCAGCACAATTATCTGATTCCGTTCCATTTTTTAGGTCTGTCGCGTGCGTCACCTACTCTTTTTCCTTTGCGTCAGGCTTGCCGTGCTTTGCGGTGCTACGCACACGTCAGAGAACCACCTCTTAACGTAAAATTAACAGGAAATTTAAACTGGGAACTTTTGCGGCACACCGTACAAACGAAGCCTCTGCCAAAATCAGAGATTCTCTCCTAAAGGACAGTGATGGCGTTTTCAAAGGAAATAAAACGACGGAAAGACGTTGTGTTTGAACGCCCATTACCTCAGGGCACCCGTCCGCATCTGACTCTGCTTTCGACCGGGTTAAAATCATCAATAGCTTCTTAAAAGCTGGGTCATTGCAGCAAAGAGCTGGGCACACCGATTACGGGAAGGCCGGACAACGACACATTTGGGGATTTAACGCACTACACTAATCCCTCCGGCCCGGGGACGGAACTAATTGCCAAGCGACGCAGGCTTTGAACTTGTCTCAGGCGTGCGCATCACCCAAAGGTTCGCAGCTCCAACCCCAGTTCTTTACTTTGCAAACCTGGGGAGCTGACCACGAATCAGAGAGCGCCGCCATCTCCACCTGTGCACTGAAGCCTGGAGGGGTCCCCTCGGATAAAAATACCCATGAATGCGCTGTGAGAACTCCTTAGACCTGCTGTATAAATTTGCAGAGCCAACACAAAAATGTAAAATTATGCCATGCCCTCAAGTTGATGGGTGTTATTGATCTGGACTAAAATGGGCTATCAAGTGGCTCTGCACACATGGAATATGATCTTTCTCCAGGGCTCCGCAGCTAGTTCCCTTCCTCCTTGGTTTAACTCTGCACAAGGTATTTCTTGGGCCCTTTCTTTCAGCAGAAAAGAAGTCTTTCCAAAATAGTTCATGGAAGTAATAACGATCAAAATTACGGACAATTATATTCCAAAACCAATTGCCATTTTCATCAACTGAGAGGAGAATACTGAGAGTGAATCCACAAACTCTTGCTGGCTTTCCACCTTTGTTCTATTATATAATCTTGCTCCGAGGTGGGGGTGGCGCTAGTAGGCTATTTGTTCCATAAATACTCGCTCTTCAGGGGCACCTGAAATAGACAGCTACTGACTCATCCCTCGTAGACATGAAGGCTTTTATAAATACACGTGTTTCTGAATGGGGAGGAACAAAAAGACTATCATCATATTCCACTGAGTGGGAAATATAAAGGGAGCACGATATATACAAATCCCATAGCCTATCAAACTTAGCAGCTTCCAACACAGTGCCGCTGAGCTTGACTAGATGAGGTAGTTAACGGATTCTGAATGTTCTTGCCTTTATTTATCGGTTGTGAAGAGAACATTTTCTTTCCATCTTCCTGGGAAATACTTGCTTCTCTCCTTTTGTTAACTGTCTCTCAAAACATAAAGAATTTAACATGTTGTGCAATACGACTGACTTTTTTTTTACTCATATTTGATTGGATCTTAAGAGCAACCGGCTTTCACGAGATTATTAATAAAACCAAATAGCACAGCTTGGTATTAGAAAGAACTCTGTTTTCACTGAGAGAAGACTGATGAGAGAAATTAGACAGTATATATTCGGCAGGACGTGTGAAGATGGGGATAATACATAAAATCATTTCCGAAGCAGTTCAGCCTCGAAGAAATCTGCCCTTTCGTGAATAAATCTTTCCTCCTCTCTGGGGAAGTTCAGGCATCCAAGACTTAAAGGACACAGGTGAGAAAATCTACACCCACCGGGAGTTTTGAAACAAAACTCTGGGTTCTGAAGACAAAATTATTGTTGAAAGTATGTTAAATCCCGTACTGACCTGAAATACAATTCACATGCACACACGCTTTTCTGTAAACATACAACTAACTTTTGGAGTGGGATGAAATCTTATTTCTTTCCGAGCGACTTGGGGTTTTTGTAACCAAAACTCTCTCTGGGAATCTTACAACTCTTAGAAAACATACCAACTAAAGGTGTAACGGTTTAATTTTTTTAAGCGTATTACCTGATTTCCCTCCCAGAATAACCATGGAAGCAAAGACAAGTATTTGCTCCAGTTACAAGCATTCGAAAGGACACTGCGAAATACACGGCCAGCCTCCTCCGGAAAAAGGTGACCTGCATCACTTTAACACACATGCCCGGTGGACACGGACAAACCAAAAATCCCAAGAGGAAAAGCAGCTTTGCGTGCAAATGAAGTGTTTTCTTACAAAATGTGAAGATGGTCCCACTTAAACTTCACCGCAGGCAGTATCACCAAAGTACTGGACAAATGGATGGAATTCTGAGTGGCCTCCTGTTGGTCTTTGGTGGTGAAACAGCTCTCATTTCCTGACACTCCGGGAAGGAAATACACCCCTCACGCATGGAACAGCACGGGGTGGGAAACACGGTGCGTTTTCTTCTTTGCACTGAGATCCACATGCAAACATCCAAATTTTGTCTTAATGAAAAACTGAAAGTTGTGAAATTGAAAAATGAACAGTTATGGGGCTGTTCATTTTCCCCCAGAGAAAAGGGGCTGGAGGTGCATTGGGCATTCAAAAGTGACAGACTCCCAAAGTACTTCATGAAACGAGGGGCTGCTCATACCCCAGGGGGTACGGGTGCTCCTCAAGGGCTGAACGAGTACCCCCCAAACTTCCCCTCCTCGGAGAGAATGTCTGGAAAACTTGTCCTGGCAAGATTAACCCTTAAGTATGTTTAAAGAAATGGTTTTTGCTGGAAGAGCTTTCTGGGTTTTTTTTTCCCCCTCATTTCTGTAAGATAAGAAAACTTTAGTATTTTCGGTCATAAAATAGAGGCTTATTTCTAGAGCAAAGCTACTGCCAGATACACCATATGTTTAGTTTAGCGGAACGTTGAATCTTACTCAGAATTTCCCATTCCGAAAACTGGCAAACTGTGCTAAGGAGAGGCTCCATCCCCTTTCCCTGGAGTCAAGGGAAGAATGGGGAAGGGGTTCAGGGGCAAAAGCCTCTACTCTCTGAAAGTCTATAGGATGGAGAGCCCATCTCTGGCTTTTCCAAATAAAGTTGCTTTAAAACCCCCACTAGGAATTTTCCTCCCTGGCCCGCTGAAACAGCCTCTTAAGTGGATTTCTGGAAAAGGGGAGGAAAAAAAAAAAAAGGTCCCCAGGTAAGATTACTAAAATAAACAGCAGAGGGCGCAGTTTCTTTTTGTATCCAAGTTTCTCGGTGTATGAACCCTTTAATCGGTTGTTCTGGGCCCAATAATGTTCAGTATTATTTGTATTGTATATAGATATCCACAGATCCATAGGAAGGGCAGTTCGTTTTCCCTAGCCGATCCATCAACCAATTAAGGCAATGCCAGTGAAGAAGCTGGGAGAATGTTCCCAACAGCCTCCCCAAGCACCAAGTCCTTCCCTCTTTGAATTTTCCCTTCTCCCCAGCTGCACGCCATGCGATAGTAAGTAAGGCTTTAATCTCGCACCAATAAAGGGGATTAAATGAAGGGAACTTCAAAAGCTCAACGTGCGAACGCCGGCTGCACTGGGCCGGCAAGAGGGCAAGTTTTTTTCCCCAAAGCAAAGACAATTGGTGAAAGAAAGAAAGAAAAAAAGAAGGGACCCTTCAGCGCGCGGTGTGTGGCCAGGTGTGTGCGGGAAGAACGTGCGGTGTGCCTGTCCGCGGAGGCACGACCCAGGGTCCGGGCTCTGGAGACCACACGCGTCCCCCGCTGAGGCTCACACCCGGGAACCCGGAGGGTGGGGGTGGGAGTGCGCGGGGTGGGGGGTGGTTCGCGCAGGGGATCCGCGCGCTGCCTCCTCCCCGCGCTCCGCAAACTTCCTCGCCCACCCGGAGCCTTGCCACCCGCCGGAGGCTGGCACTGGGGGACCGGAGGGAGGGGCAGCCCGGGGTGGGGGGTGGGGAACAGGAGCTGCAGGATGGGCTAGAAGAGGGGACCTGGCGGCACTCACCCTGTGGCCCGATGACCCTTGCGCCCACGGCAGCCCAGCGGACGGCGCGGGGCGGCGGCCCAGCCCAGCCTGGTGCACCCCGGGCGGCGGCCGCCGCGGCAGAGCCCGCGGGTGGAGCTGGGTGGGCGGTGGCGGCCCCGGCCGAGCCTCCAGGAGGACCGTAGGGGCAGCGAGAAAGGCGGGGTGTGTACCCGGCGCCGTCGCAACCCCGGGGTCCCGATCGCGCCCGGCCCGCTGCGGGAGGGGACTCCGCGCGCCCGGAGCCCTGCGCCAGCCCGCCACTCCCCGCCGCTTAATTACCTTCGCCTCCGGGCCCCTGGGGGGAGCCTCCTGCGCGTCGCCCCCTTTCGGAGCCCAGGCGGAGAGGGGGGGATTCCTTCCCGTTGACGTCCTCTTCCGAAATGCAAAAGATCGGTGACTTTGACAGGTAGATGAGGAGGAGGGAGCAGGGGTGGGCGGAGAGGAAGCGAGGACGGGAAAGGTGCCTCTCCCTCCAAAAATGTGGTGATATTAATAATGGAATCGCAGCCGCCGGGAGGTCTCGCAGCCCAGTCCCCGCCTGCCCGCTCTCCTCCGCGCCTCCTCGCGCCACTACCTCTGACACTTCTCGCCTTAAACTTTTACGGAGGGATTTTTTTCCCTATTTCTAATTTTTTTTCTCTATTTTTTTTTTTTTTTTTTTCAAATTCAGCCGCAGGACGATTTCCTGATTCCCGGGGATCAGAACCAGCAGCCCGGCGGTTCTACCCCGCTTGGCACAGCTTTCATTTTATTTCAGATGAAGACGTTGCGCCGGGTCCGAAGGGACATCAATCAGGGCAATTAGCCTTGGCGCCAAGAACATCCTCCCAGACCAGGTCCTGCCAGGCTCCCTTCGCGCATTCCTCCGCTCAAGTCAGAAATGTCGCCGCACAGAGCGCTGATGGCTGCGAGACGCGACGCACCCAAAGTCCGTTTGATGAAATATACATGGCCCACGACGCTTCTGGACTGCGGTGCCCGGCTGCCGCCCCGCCCGCCGCGCCCGGCCGGCCGGACCTCCTCCGAGTGGCCAGGCGAGCTCCGTCCGGGCAAACTTAGGGGCGCGTGCAAACGCGGGAGTGAGCGCGGGGGCGGGAGACGCCGGAGACGAGGCGGCGAGCCCGGGGAAGCCGCAGCCCGCGGAGGGGTGGCGTGTACGTTTCACTTAAAAGCGGATCTTCGTCTGCAACTGGCAGCAAGTGGAAGGATTGCAAACCTTATACTACCCGAGACCTGAGCGCTCCGAGCGGTCCTAACTCCGTCCCGCTCGCTGCTGCTGCGGCGGCGGCGGCTGGTGCTGCTGCTACTGCTGCTGCTTCAACTGCAACGGGAACCACCCCGGCCGCGGCGCCAGGACCTCAGGCTGCGGAGGGTGGGAGACCACCTGCGCCTCCCCCGCCCGCGCTCGCCCACGGAAACGCGGGTTCTCGGGACTCTCCGCGTACCTGGCACTTACGCCCTCGCGCGTCCCATCCCTCACTCCTGGTTTTAACCCAAACCGCGTCTGAGCGTACCCCTCGCCCCAGCAGGGATGGCAACGGTGTTTTTTAAACAATTCCCCTGCCCAGCCTGCGGTGCCTACAGAGCAAGCCTAGAACCTCCTCGTTTAGAAATCCGTGCTCCCTTGGAAAAGTTGAAGTTTAAGAGCGAGTGGTGCATTTCAGGCCTCGTTGCTTTTCCCAAGAGACAGACAAATGCTCCCGAGACTTCATTCCCACCTGCGCGGGGGCTCAGATCTCCCCGGGACCACTGAGCTACACGCTAACACCAGCGAAGACCAAGTGAAGATTTAGGAAGAGACTTGAATTAGAAAGGCGATTGCCATAGGGGAACACTTTGGCCTTAGGCGTTCGTAAGCATCTCAGCACACAGCAGAAGTAGGTTTTTATACTGTTTATACTGTGACACAAGGGGAGTGAGCAGTAAGGAAAAAGGGCAGGTGAGAGGGAGCAAACACCAAGGCAAGGCAAGAAGTGTGCCCCCGTGGCCCGCGGATCTGGGGACTAAGCTAAGCAGGAAGCGGTTCTGCACTTCAGTGTGGGCTTAGATCTGGGAGAGAGCTCCCAGGTCAGCATCCAGTGGGCGGGAGAGAAGCCTGACTCAGGTTTGGTCCAGCAATGCGCAGCTGTGAGGAGGCACAGAGCTGAGGAGGAGCAGTGGGGCGTTTCTCCTCCGGAACTGCGGGCGGTGCAGACAGCAGGGGGCCTCGGGGAGAAGGTCTTTGGACTGAGCCTGTAACCTGACCCTCCTTGGCTCTGGGAGGCCAGGATGGAGGCAGGGATTCGCGGCTCCTGGGCCCTCCAACCCCTGAGAGGGCACCTGAGTCCTTCCTCCCTTGACCCCTTCCAGGGCAGGAAGCTGGGATTTCCCTGCTGCCCTCCCCGCGGCCTCTGTACTTAAGCAAGCACCCGCGTTACATCGAGGTCCTTGCAGGGGTGAAACTCCTAGAAGGCAATCTGTTGACAGTGGCCATGGCTCTTCACTGTCTCCACCCATCCTCCTCCTCCGGGGTTGAAGTCCCCTGGTTAAATGGAGATGCCACTCACCACCTAACCCTGCCTTACAGCCCCGCCCCCTCCCCTTCCACCCTCCCAGCCTTAGTCCCTTCTGCTTGGGAAGCAGCACCCACATGCCCTGTCCCCTCTCGTTGGCACTGACCAAAAACACACCACTCTCAGCCTGACCTTTCCCTCCTGCCCTTTTTGCTCCAGCCAAGGAAGCCCCTTCTGAATTTTCATTCTCAGTTTTCTCTGTTCTTTTTAGGTCCTTTTCCAGTAAAAAGTGAAGAGAAATCTAGGCAGACATAGGAAACTCGGTTTTGGGATATACCAAGACCTTTGTGATACTGGCTCCCAACCTGAAGAAATGTTCCCTTTCCTCGCCCAAATCTCCGATCGGACTCCCTGCCATCCTCTCTTCCTGGGCTAACTCTGCCCCCATTCCAGGGGTCCTTGGACTAGGGGGCAGACACTGGCCCTCACTGAGTCTGACTCGTGAGTGGGGTCCTGCTTGGTTAGGTAGCTCCACCTGATCTGCCCTGGTCTTTTCACAGGCTCAGTGACCCACCTACTGAACGTGGGGCTCTCGACTCTGGGCAGGAAGTCACAATCTGCAGAAGAAAGTGTTCATCGTGAAGTCCCCTTCCCCTGCAGATCCTGACCCCTGCGCCATCCATATGGGGTGGGAAGGCTGTTCTCTCAAAAAGCACTTTGGGTGGAACTAATATTCTCCCTTAAATCGAGAACCCATGGACTGACATTTATATATTAAACCAGCTTTCCAGAATATACCTTGGTGTATTTGTTGATATCATACACACCAAATCGGGGAGTTACCTCAGATATTCTCTGAGCATCAGGGCAAATAATTGAGGGAAAACTTACTTTTCCCATCATCCTTTGCTTTCTCCATATATATATATATTTGATTCTCTTTGGAAAGAACGATTTGTCTTTTTTTACTTAACCTTTCCACTCTACTTTTTTCTCTTTCTCCTTTTAGAGAAGAATGGTTTGATCTTTTAGATCTTTGGCTTCAGCTCTCCAGCTGGTTTCCATGCATTCCTCATTCTTCTTCAACTCAGATGTCCATTTATTTGCAATCCTATCAGGTCTCTTTTGCTGCCCATTTTTTCTGGGTTATTAGCTGCCTAAAAGCCTTCTTTGTAGAGATTTGGCAGGGTTGTTTAAGTATTTGTAATGTCAATCTGCCCACCTGTTAATGGTACTGTATTTGCAATATATCTTGTCCAAAAAGCTGTCTTCTTATAAATACTTAAGGTACTTGACATAAAGTAGGTATAAGATAAATGTTCGTTGCAGGTGTGAATAATTTTTGTCCCTTCCTAGGATACGGTTATGGTCTCCTTGGTAACAGGAACTAACTCCCGTTATATTAAATTAAAACTCAGATGTTTGAAATACCCAAATGGGGGACAAGTTCTCCTTGGCCAATTGTATGCAATGTGATCGATGCTTCTTATAACCGCTACCCGTGTCCCAGTAGAAACACCTTTCCCAACAGTATCGAGACTTTCCTCTCCTCCTTGCCTCCACTCTGTGCTCGGGGACATGTTTTATTGCAGACACACTAGCGGTGTAGTTTTGACAGGTTTTGAAGTCCTTCCCTAACCGGGTTTTTTAATGCTTAAATATTTTGACATTTAAACGTCTTACAAGCCCTAAGCATCTGGTCTGGGCTTTATCACTAGACTACCACGTACACTTACCTGGAAATTTTGATTTACAAGCCCAAATTATCCAAGTGTCAAGCATGCCCAACCCAGGGATACCCACGATCTCATTTAGCTCTTGTGAGGGCTAATAGCGGACCCAAGGGCACATTGTTTAATATAAGAAGACACACGTATTTCCTGTCTCACTGGTTCTAGAGCATAAAGAACAGCAGATGGTATGAGCCACTGATAGCGGATGCCTGAAGGGAACCCGTGTACTTTCTAATGTATGGCCCTGTGTGAAATGGTTTGAAAATAATAAAATTGGCTGCTTGCTTAAAATACTACAAACCCCCAAATATGGGTTTTGGTATTTTTTTTTTAGGAGAAAGTATGGTATCCTAAAAGATAACCTATTTTAGTCAAATACGTCATGTCTCTTTACTATTCCAACTTTATAACCCTCGAAGTGTTTGGGGGAGAATCGTTTTTTGTTGTTGTTTGCGTATCTTCTCTTCCCCAGAAGAGATTACTCCTTGATTTTTATGCTTCCAGAGCATGTGTCACTTTTATTTTATGTTTTAGACATTTGTATCCAGTCAGTGAAATCTGTCAAAATTATGACACCCTGAACTTTTTTTAAATCTATTTTAGGTTTTTTGAGACTAAGAACACACAGTTAATTCGATAAGCTTCTATGAACTTTGTTGCACTTCATTTGTCTAAGATCAGTCACTTATTCCTGGGGGGAAAAGAGAGAAAGAGAGAGATCTCATCATTAATCTCATGTTCTGGCAGGAGAAGTTCAGTCTTCTGAAATGAACAGCCTGGTAGATTTCCTCACATGTAATTTTCATATTTTCAATTCGTCTCCAACAACAAAATCAGTAGAAGCCTTTTCAGACTGAGTAGTAGTCTTTTCAGACTATGAAGGAATATTGAGTAATACCCCTTGCCTAATTTTAAAATCTTCCCATCAGTTCCATCCCAATGGTTCTTCAATTCAACCCAACAAATACTGATGGAAGCCTCGCTGTCTGCCTGGGATCATACAAGGTGCTGGGGACAAGGCACAATTCTTGAGTCGGAGTGTGCAGATCAGGCTGGAAAAGAGTTGGACGAATGTAATGTGCATTTTCAATGGTGTCCTAGAGATTACCCAAGGGACATGTAGTTGCCACAGTCAAGTCTGGAGTGTCCTTCTGTGTCCAAGATGGGGCAAAGAGGCACACTACTGACACGATTGTCCAGGGGTCCAAAGATCTCTGTCAGGCCATCGGCCCCACTGCGGTCAAGTGCAGCCCCTGGGGCTTAGCAGCCTCCGCGAGAGGTCCTTGCCCTGTCCAATAACCGTGGGCGCAGTGCGATAGGTGAGCTAAAATTCGGTGAACTGCTGCAATGAGAATAACCACGATGAAGGATATTCCGAGAATAGAAAACTAGTGGACAGAGAGGAGAAATCTACGCTCACAGTGGTGCCACTGGTGTGACGTGTACTCTCCCCAGCTTTCTCTCTGTTTGTCTGGACTTCCTGCTTCTGGGTGGAGGTGGAGGTGGAGGTGTCCTGTTCTGAAAGAACCGCGGGGACCGCTGTTTTTGACAGCGCTGGGGCTCCTGCAGCCCTTGGCTTCTGGACTGAATGAAGCAGCACCAATAAGCTGGTGTTGGCTTCCAGTGAGTAAATGGATTTGTGCCGAGTGACCCTTAGCTCCCAGCGGGCTGCCGTCTCCTGTGGCAAGAAGAGTCCTGTCCTACAGAAAATGACAGATTCTCTTAAAGCCTTGGTTTGTAATGGAGAAGAATGAAGTTGGAGGCATTATGAATTCTCTTCCTAGTTCAATATGAGGAGGAAACTTGATTGTTGGTTCTCCAAGCATTGACATCTCCCAGGAAATTACGTGATTGGAAGATCTCTATGATATTATAGGAATTATTTCTTGTTCTCCTCTTCCTTCCCTTTTCCTCTTTCTCAAACATGAATTTATCACCTCCTGACTGCCAGGGGCTGTGTTAGAAATCACAAGATGAATAAGACTGTCCTTCCCATAACTTGCAATCTGTTAGAAAAGACAAACTTGTAAATAAATGAAGCCTTAAGGGACTGAGCTGGAAACTCACAGGTACGGTTCTCCCTGGAGATTCTGGAAAAAGCTGAGATTAAGAAAAGAAAAAAAAAAAAACAGACAGAGGGAAAGGGGTGGGGGAAGGTAGAAGAGGGTAAAAGTAGGATAAATGGTGACAGAAGGAGACTTGACCTTGAGTGGTAAACACACAATACAATATATAGGTGGTGTACAGTGGAAACTCAGTCCTTGAACTTATTTTGCTTTGGAAGGCTGTTTGAGAAGCTATTTGTTCGAAAACCAAATCTCCTTTGTCTCCTGAGAGACACATGACTGGTCACGCTGGTTTCAGCATGAAAGGGCTGTCAGGTGGCGAACCCAGAACCGCAATTTTGTTAGACAACCGAGACATATTTTCCAGGGACAACCTGGTCAAGAACCAAATCGTTTGAGATGGAAGATGTTTAAGAACCAAGGTTTGACTATATAATAGAATTGTACACTTGAAACCTATATGCTTTTATTAATCAATGTCACCCCAATAAATTAAAAAAAATTAAACCAACCCTACCCCAAAAGCTGGGTAGATGGAGTGATAAATGACCCACACTTCAGAAGCTGAGTAAGTGTTCATCCGGCAGACAAGAGCGCAAGCCTTCCAACTGGGAAGCGATGGGGATGAAGGCAGGAGGCCTAAACAATCAGCCGTGACTGCAGCAGCGCCCAGTACTTGGCTGTGACATCAGCTCTTAGCCCCGTACAATGCCTTTGTGGCGATTGCTTACAAGCTTTTGACACTGAAAATCTCTAACAAGAATTGAGAGCAACAGGAGATATGATTTAAAAAGAGGAAGTATCCTATGCTATTTAGGTTGAGACCATGAACATGCCAAGGTTTTATCATTATTGACCTACAAAAAAAGGCAAGTTTATGTCTTAACCAAATGGGATCAAATCCTGCCCATTCAGTTCTAAGTAATCTGTGTTAAGAGAAGAGAGTGATTGAAAATAGCAAATACTCCCAGTGAAGATGTCAGCGTAGACAGACATGGTTTGCCACATCAAAATTACAGCTAACATATAGAACAACTATCACTCAGAACAGTCAGAATTGAGTTGAATGGAAGTCTGACAACTACGGAATTAAAGAAACCACATCCATCTAGACTGAGCCAGCAAGCTGGTGCCCTATCTGAGACTCCGTCAACCTGGCTAACATTATTTGACCCACATTGGAGATCCCCAGAGACTCCACCACACCCAGCTTATGGTCCCACCCAAGCTCCTTTTCCATACAAATGGCTGGTCTTCACTCATGCTTCACAACTTCCTAAATCCTATCAAACAAGCAACAGATGGCTTCAGCGAACCCTCAGCTCCCATACCCCTTGCTAAGTGGCCCCAGGTCCAGCAGTAGCAGCGACCAGCTTAGATTCACAGCTTGGCTTCGCCTGGGAATCTCCAAGCCCAGCACAAGTAGCAGCCATCTCAGATTGCTTATAGCTCAGGCAGGGTGCCCCTAGCAAAACACATGTGGGGGCTGACCTTGGCCTGCACGACCTGGGAAACCCCAGGGCAGCACACCCAGTGGGCAGCTACAGACTGTATCAGAGCACCTCTGCCCTGCCCCTGCACAGCTGATCCTCCACAGAGGGCACAGGTTGGTGGTCAGTGGTCACAGCCACTTGCAGCTGGCTGGCCTGGGTAAATCCCTCCCACTGACCTGCCAACAGCAACCAAGGCTCAACTACAAGAGGAGGGTGTACTCAGCCCACACAAAGGGCACACCTCGAGTACCCAGCTTGGGTGGTAGGGGAGGCTGTGCCACCTGACCCTACAGGACACCTACTACATTAGGCCACTCTACCAAGACACGGAATCAAAGCATCTCTTCCTAATACATAGAAACAAACACAGGGAGGCTGCCAAAATGAGGACACAAAGAAACATGGCCCAAATGAAAGAACAGATCAAAACTCCAGGAAGAGAACAAAATGAAATGGACATAAGCAATCTATCAGGTGCAGAGTTCAAAACACTGGTTATAAGGATGCTCAAGGAACTTAGTGAGGACCTCAGCAGCATAAAAAAGACTCAGTCAGAAATGAACAATACACTAATTGAAATAAAGAACAATTTAAAGGGAAATAACAGTAGAGTGGATGAAGATGAGAATCAAATCAATGATATGGAACGTAAGAAAGCATAAAACAACCAGTCAGAACAGTAAGAAGAAAAAGGAATCCAAAAGAAAGAGTATAGTATAAACAACCTCAGTACTGAAACACAGAATGTTTCAAGCAGTCAAACATTCGCATCACAAGGGTGTCAGAAGAAGAGAAAGAGCAAGAAATTGGAAATCTATTTGAAAAAATAATGAAAGAAAACTTCCCTAATTTGGTGAAGGAAATAGACATAAAAGTACAGGAAGCACAGAGAGTCCCATACAAGATGAATGCAAAGAGGCCCACTCCAAGACATATCATAATTAAAATGCCAAAGATTAAAGATAAAGAGAGAATTTTAAAAGCAGTAAGAGAAAAGAAGTTAGTTACCTATAGGGGAGTTCCCATCAGACTGTCAGCTGATTTCTCAAAAGAAACTTTGCAGGCTAGAAGGGATTGGCAAGAAATATTCAAAGTCATGAAAAGCAGAGACCTACAACCAAGATTGCTCTACCCAGAAAGGCTATCATTTAGAATCAAAGGGCAGATAAAGAGCTTTCCCAACAAGATAAAGCTAAAGAAATTTGTCATCACCAAACCGTTATTATGTAAAATTTTAAAGGGACTTACTTATTTAAGGAAAAGAAGATCAAAACTATGAGCAATAAAATGGCAATAAATACAAATCTATAAACAATTAAATCTAAAAAAAAAAAACCTAAGCAAACAGGAAGAACAGACAGAGACAGAGTCATGGCTATGGAAAGCATTTTGCTGGTTGCCAGGTTGGAGGCGGTGTGCGGGAATGGGTGAGAGGTGAGGGGATTAAGAAGTACAAATAGTTTGCTGCAGAATAGCCACGTGGATGTCAAGTACAGTATAGGAAATGGAGAAGCCGAAGAACTCGTAGGACCCACGGACATGGACAGTGGCGTGGGCATTACTTAAGGGAGTGGGGGGTGCTGGGTGGAGGGGGACATAAGGGAAGAAACCAGGACAACTGTAACAGCATAATCAGTAAAATATAATTAAAAATAAAAATTCCCTACCATAAAAAGAAAAGAAAATAGCAAATAATTTTAAAACTTCTGTATTTTGTTTGGAATACATCACACGCCTTCTTTTGGCAGCAGATGACCTTCCTAATGAGGTTTGGTGCTTAGAACGGTATTCAGATTCCTTGGCCCTCCCTGGGAATGCACAGGAACGAGGCTGTGGAGCACACTGGTGACTGGGAAACCCAGGCTCCACACATTTCACCAGGAAGACGCCACACGTGCGCACCAGAGAGTCGAGAAATTAGTAACTATAGACACCCGCTAGGCCTTAGTTGGGGAATGAGTCCCCAGTCATTCCACCACGGCCTGAACTTGTGCTTTTCCAAATAAGTGTGCTTCCAACTCCTGTTGGAAAATATTTGTCAAAAAAGAAAGGGGGGAATAAAACAAGATAGAAGAGATGCAAAAATTCAAGAAATTTAGATTGTGATGAATAGTGGAAGGTAATAGCAACAGACGGGTGTTTACAGCAATCGGTACTTCTCTACGTCAACGTGGACTTCAGATCTTTTTCCTTGGCTGGTGCAGATGGGACAATCGATCAAGCCCTGTAGGTGTTTATGATCAAAAAGTCAGGAGGTGGATTGGTGATGAGGGAAAGAGTGAATAATCTGGTCTTGTTTTCTCACTTGCCCTCTCCACGCCTTCCCAGTCGCCTTCTGCGTTTGTACACCGTCGTGTTCTTGACATCTCTGTAAAGCAAGACTTAGGGAACCACTTCCCTGAAACTTTACCTGCCCCCTCGAGTCTGCAGGCTGAGTTTGCAATAAAGGAGAGCCGCACTCTCAGTTAGCGGGTGCCATGGTGTGTATATTACCAAGATGTCCCAGTTGTCCTCCTGTAGGACTGTGTGGAGAGACAAGGAAGGCTGAGTGCTCAGAGCTCACTCACGGATGGAGAGGCCGAAGCCCAGTCTTCAGCAACAACAACAGCCACAAATCTGAGACCATTATATGTTTAGAGCCTTCAGAGGAATTTTGGAAGAAAATCCAGGGAGGTACTAGAGTTTCCGTAGTGCTGGGCTACCAGCCGAGAGCCCCAGACCTTGCTAAGACACTTCCTTGCTGGGTGAATTTGCATTAAGTCATTTCACTTCTGTCTGCCTTTACCACCTAATCTATAAAACTAGGAAAGTGAGTTGGATGAAAGTGGTTCTCCAGGTGGGGTTCATGGACTCCTACCTTGGAGTGGCCTCGGGGGCTCGCTAGGAAGCGGGTTTTTGACTCAGCATCCCCGCAAGCCCCTCTTATTTAAGTGCATTAAATTCTGAGGATCCCTAGATTACGGTTTCTTCCAGTTTTTGCATTTTAAGTCTTGCTTTGAGGTAGGAATGAATTTAAATGGAAGCTGAGACCAGAATAAATGTATCCTTCAAATTCTTGGATAATAGAATAGGGTCTCTGATTTGTAAGGGTCATGTATCAATGTCTGTATATTAGAATTAAGTGGGATATATGTGTGATTCCCTGAAAGATTAGCTAGAATAAAGGCCAAGGACTTCGAAGTCATATTTTTAAGAAAAAGGAGAAATCAAGCATTTGTTACATGATACAGTGAATTTGTAACCATGCTCACCAAGGCCCCATTTCTGGAACACATGTATTAACTATAAGCTGCCATAAGTCTCTCCTAGAGGTGTATTACACAACTCGGAAACGCCAGTTCTCTGAAACCTAGCATGAAGTCATGGGGTGTTAAAAGCTTTTGAACATTTTATTCAAAACCAGTCAGTGAGTGTTGGGTCCCCTTAAACACAAGAGCTAACATATCTATGCAAAATGCACGTGTCGATTTTACCATCGAGCTGCCATAAGGGTCAGAACTTCCAAAACATTTCAGGTTAAAAATTTACTAAGCAAACTAGATATCAGTATGTGTATATATATTATATCCATGCATGTATTTTCTGTGTATTCAAGTTAAAGTCGCTATGAGATGTATAATGACCACAGTTCACGAGTCCTTCACACTTTGCTTAACAGGTAGGTACATGGCGCTTGGTAACTGACAGTCATTCTGAGCTTCTCCTTCAGCCATAAGTTGGAAGTAATAGGGATAATGTTGAGTATTGTGTAGGATTATCGTGAAGAATAAGTGTGATATTTGGTTAAAGAAGCGCTGAACCTATTATTATTTACTTTCCGTATTGTAATATTGAACCATATGTAATATGTAATATCCGTATGTAATAACTTCCATAATTATGCCAGCATAAATTCTTACATTGATGTCTTTATTTACTTAATAAACAAGGATATTTTTTACTACCTGTTAGTTTTCCTTCTGACACAGTGCCTGCTCAGAACTCTAACTGGACCCTGGATAATGCGGTATTTTTCACAGATTTCTCTGGAGATATGGGTCGTAGTGAACCAGAGACAGACATGTGAGAAGCAGGCAGAGCCATGGGGGGGTCTCCTGCAGGAAGCCAGGTAGACACGATTTACACTAAAACGATAGATATTGAAATAGAAAAGCCAAAAAAAAAGTGAGACCAAGTGAGATTCCTGACAGATTTACTTAAAAACACAATTTCAAACTAAACAATTCTTTTAAATCAGATGAGACTAAAACGTCTCATACAGCTCTGACATTTTCATTTTCCTTCAAATGCTCAGAAGGGACATACCTTTTCTTGACTCAACCCAATATTTGTTGAATGCATAATCAGGGAATGTTTGAGCAGGCTGGGATTCCGTGGCCAACAACAAAGACTGGACGCACAAGACTGACGTTCTAGTTGGAGGACAATGTATATAAAGAGCACACCTAATTAATAAGTAAATTTTCTACTATGTCTGAGAGAGAGCAAATACATGTGGACAAGAAAAGGGAAGGACAGGACACCGAGGGCCACTTGCTATGTACGTCAGACTGGTCAGTGCGGACCCCACAGAGAAGGTGACACTGAGCCAAGAGATGAGAAGGGAAGAGAGGGCATCCCACAGACATTTGGGGGGAGAATATTCCGGAAAGAAAGAATAACTAATGCAAAGGCCCTCACCTTCCTGGTGTGTTGGGTGTGGTCACCACGGCCAGAGATTTAGAATTTTGTTTTTAACATCTGCCTGAAGCTTACGGCAAATCGGGGTAATTCACGTTTATGTCACTGTTTGATGCTTAACCCTAGCTGTGCTGTTTCTGTATCACATGGTGGCCTACAGAGCAGTTTCGACCCTTTGGGGAATAATAATATATAGATACAAATATGGATATGGATATAGATAGGGATATAAAGCACGCAGAACAGTACTTTTCACAGCTGATGTCAGCTAGCATTATGATTATTAATATTTTATTAATATCATTGATTTTTGTATGCAGATTTTATTTCTGTGCTGTTCTGGGAAGTTTTCCTAAAACTCTTTGGCCCACTTTTAAATTTATGCTACCCCCATATTGCAGAAAGGATTTCAGGGTACTTCCAAGAGAACATAAAATATGACAAACCCCACCCCCTCGCACCAAAGAAGCAAAGCCAAATCGCAACAAGAAATGTGGCTTAAAATGCACCTTCTACATCCCAGTTCTCCCCTAGGCTGGCTAGTGGGTCATCAACAAGAACAACGTTCATAACTTAATTGACAGTGTCTATGAGATTTTTTAGAAGCCAGGTATACAGAAGACGTATAACTGTTCTTGTAATAAGACCAGACATGCATTTTTTCCCGGGGGTGGGGGTGGCTCTCACAAAAGAATATGATGTGTGAAGTAAACTTTTTCACAGCATTCTTGCCTAAGGTATGAATAAGCAGGAAACAAGAGTTTCAGAGGAGGGGCAGTTGAACGCAAACTTCACCCAATTACTTTGAGCACGTCTGGGAAGGACACCGGACACACATAACGTCACGTTTGTTTCAGCAAAGAAGAACCTCGTGTTCTCACTTAGGATGGCATGGAACTGCATGTTTACAAACTCTGCCAAGTCCCTCTCTGTCCCTAGCTCCATAGTGAGACACTGAATTCAAACCAGGGGGTCTTGGGCGACATCCCTGATTTTGCTGCATATCTCTGTAAGAATTCTGGAGCATAAGAGGCCGGAACATTTTGTCTGGGGCAGGCAAGCCTTTGAGCCTGAGCAGCATGGAGCCTGGCAGCCAGAACATCAGCACCAGCAACACACTGGGAGGCTCGGTTGTCCCACTGTCCAGTTTTACCAAACTTGCTGAATCGGGGGTCGTGTGAAATACTTAAGTATCATCCCTGTGTTGGCCAGAAAGGAACAACACGTTAGCCCGTCAGAAGAACCAGAAGAACCAGAATGCGAGACAGCATTATGATAAAAACCACAACTTAAGACCCTCCCATCCACTGACAGTGCTCTTAAAGGGTGTTTTGAGATAGCAAAAAAATGCTCCAGTGGTCATCTGGTCTGCATTTGACATGATGTTCGTTACCCACTCACCACGATCTATCTCGGCCTCACTCTCATCTTCTAATCATTATGTCTTATGTTAGATTTATGTGCAAATCTCTACTCCTGGACCGTAAGCCAGTCGATGACCCCAAGGCACATGTGAGGTGATAGAGAAAGAATAAGCAGGACGTCCGGTGGGGGCGGGGGCAAGAAACACATCAGGAATAGTACACAGCTCTGTGAGCCCCGGGGGAGGAAGAGGGTCCTGTGACCGCTGGTCACAGATCTGGGTTATGTGGAGCGACGCAGAGATCTTTGCCCTCTGACAGCAAACTGTCACTTGTCACATGTGGCACCACTGCAAACTGGTAAAGGGCAGCCACCACCCAGGGCTTAGTTACACTAAACAAGAAAGCCTCATTGTCATGTCAGGTTGTAAATAAACATGATTGGCTCAGAGATGTAAAGGCACTAGGCAAACATAATTAGGGAATGCTTCCTTACCCACTGATTTGCTATTTTGTCCTTTTTTTTTAAAAAAAAAATTTATTTTAGAGAGAGGGGAAGAGTAGGAGAAAGAGGAAGAGAAACATCAATGTGTGGTTGTCTCTTGTGCGCCCCCTACTGGGGATCCTGGCTTGAAACTCAGGCATGTGCTCTGACTGGGAATTGAACCGGCGACCCTTTGGTTCACGGGCTGGCACTCAATCCACTGAGCCACAGCAGCCAGGACTATTTTGTCCCTGCCTAGCCGAAGATACCTTCTGGTTGGTGCTGGGCCTCCGTGATGGCTATGGAATGTGGTCTGAGCAGCACGTCTTTACAGACAGTTGCCCTGTCTCGCTGAGTTACCCTCAGGTGACCCTAATCCCGGCCGCTCGTACCTGAAGCTTCATCTGAGCACGCTTAGCCAATATGCGTTCGAGTGAACTGTTGCGGGAGGCTGTGAGCGCAGTGGATGAGCCGGAGCTTTGAAGTCAGGAATGCCTGGCCATAATCCTGGCCTTGACACTGGCTACCCCATTTCCCTGGGTGTATCTCCTTGACGTCTGAGCCCGGGTGTGTACAGGGGGCAATGACACCTTCCTCACGGTGTGGCTGAAAGCAGGGCTTCCTCCCTGGAAGGTGCTCTCTGGATAAACGTTAACCCCTTCCCCCCACAACACTGTTCTGACATAATGACCATCGTGGGTGTGAACATTTTGACCCTGCCTGTTAGGAATTCCCCGCAGCATTTACTACTTCTGGAGCTGAGGGATGTGACCGGCCCCGCCCAGCAGACCTGGCAGCAGCGAGGGAACTCACCCCCTTTTGTTGGTTGGGGGTCATGGAGAATGGAATCCTTGGAGAATGGGGGAGGAGCTACTCTGCACTGCAGGTGGGCTACACCTGTGCTGGGCTCCTCACCCTCTTGCCACCCTGCCCTGTCACCTCCTGGTGGACTGGAGACACATTTCCTTGGCTGCTTGGGCTTCCATGATGAGGGTGTCACCCACAGCTTAGCCCAGCTAAGCAAAGACAGGACCTTGTGTAAAAGGGGTCAGAAACCTGTCCCATCACTTGCATCCTGCCACTGACTAGGGGTGTGACCCAAGGCAAGGGAGGAGGGACAAAGAAAATATATACAGCATGCTTCTCATGCACCTTGTTATGGGCTGGACTTGGTGTCATTACTTGACTGCATCCTTACAAGAGGCCAGTGAGGCAGACATTCTTACACCTTTTCCTGGGGAAGAAACCGAGGCTCCTCTGCCCTACATCACCTGCTCGTAGACTTGGCCTCACAAGCGGAGCCCAGCGCTGTCTGGCCTCAAAGCCCTGCCTCTCCTGCCACCGAAGGCTGCCTCTGTGATGTAACTGAGCCTTTCTTTCTTCTGCAAGATGGACGCCCTCTAAGTTTCTCCTACACTCTCAAATCCTACACTGCAATGTTCGTCCTCTTTTCTCCAAGTGCAGGAATATAAATAAAGCTCACTGATCTCTCCATGGATGTAAGAAGACTTCCCCCAATAAACGTCCCCCCCGTTTGACTTGTAAATGAGGAGGACGCAGAAGGAGTCAGTGCCGACCACTGGGGCTAAAGAGTCGAGAGCGAGGCACTCCTCCCTGCGCGGGGAGGTGTCATTTTGCAGTGGACAGCTATTTCAGTTCTAAATATTCTTACCGTTTTATTTGTCAAACTTCTGATTATACAACAGAACACAGATGAAACAAGTCAGAATTCATGCTGTGTTGAAAAAGAGATGCAACCCGTTGCCTCAAGCCCCACGGGGGATGGCGCTGGAGACACGTTCCGGCTGAAGGAGCCAGGAGCACGGGGGAGCGTGATGAAAGCCCCCACGTCGGGAGCTTCACGCCGTCGCCGCAGTCCCCCCGGGTTGGCGACGCAGCCGGCACAGCGCTCTCTAACACTTAGCTTCCTTCACCTGTCACCACACACATTTTTTTTAAAGATGTGAGTCTCACCCTGAGTTAAAAAAAATTTTTTTTCTTACTTTCTTCTGTATCATAATGCTTTATTTCTTTTCTCTCCTGAATAGCAAGGCCAGTTCTGGGGAGATTTTGCAGGGCTGTGCTGAACTCGACCAGAATACCCTTCGAGTTTTATATTTCATGGCTACCTCCGCCTTAGACGTGATCGGGAAGCCTCCTTCGGAGTCACCGAGAAAGGCTGCGTCTGGTCGGGACTTACCATTTCTGTTCTTGGCTCTTTGTGCATCTATAGGAACAATAGGAGGCGGCTACTCTTGTCTTTCCTTCTATCATGACCCAGTCTGTGCTTTTGTGAAACACATTAGAATTTGCATTTTGCTTGAGTTCATGGTATGGTAATGTTGCAAGCTGCCGGGATTAATGGCATTTAAAAGCGAGACAGAGTGCACTTCCTCAGTTACTCCACGGGCGGGAGAGGCGGGTCCACACGGAATGCGCGTTCAGGTGAGGCGACAGGGGTGTGGGCGCAGGTTACAGCTTCGGTGGCAGACGCTCTGTGAAAATGCCGCCCGCCCTTTCTCTGCAGCTCCTTCACCGGTACTATTTACGACACGTTCTTGCTGACTCACTTTATGGACCATTTTTTTGCAGATGGAAAATTCACGTTGCGATTCTGCATTTCGGGTTTTATGGCCACCTGAACCTCCCCGGCACACGACGTTCCTGTCACGTGCATTGTGAACTCCGGGCAAGAACAAATGACTCAACTATCCCCTGGAAATGGAATTGGGGTCCCCTTCCACCCCTTCCAAATGTTGCAATTAATCAGCCCTCCTGCAAACACGTTTGGGGTGCGTACTATGAGCAAGGGCTGAACTCCTGCAGATGCTTCTGGGGGAATTTGATTTCCCGGCCGCCGCCCCCACCCCTCACCCCACAAGTGCTGACCTAAATAAACACTCCAACACCTGGTGCTTAAAAGAGGAAGGCTCATTCAAGGAGTGTGTGAACAGAAAGGGCAGGATGGGAAAGGCAGCGACTGCTCTCCTCGTCGGCCATTCCTGCAGCCCATGAGGAACGAGCCCAGCACCTGGCAGTGGGGTGTCCCAGGTGGACGTGGACGGCGAGTCACGTGAGGTCATGACCTCTCTCTCTCATATCTAACTCTGGCGCTGGGCTCCCACTTCCACGTGCTTTATTTTTATTTTTTAAATAAAGTCAAGAGAGATACATTTGGATCTCAGAGCAAGGCCTGGACGAAGACACAAGTGCCCACCACAGCCCCCAGCCCAGAGCAGGACTCAGTGTCCCAGCTGCTCTGCTTGGGCTGAGCCCTGGACAAGAGACCCAGTTTCACCCCGCCCCCCGACATCCCCTGTCCAAACCACCGGAGCATCCAGCAAGGGGCACACACTCATCTGCGGAGGAAAATCCCAGCCAGACGGGCTGCTGTCCCTCTGCCCTTTCTCTGTAAAGCCACAGTCAACTCATCACAGCCTGAACTTGAAAACTTGCCTTTTCTAACTAAGTGTGGCTGCCACTCAGCGTATGGCTTGTTCGATGGATTCCCTTCTAACTTGCTCGTCATGGGGTTTTAAAATTTACTAGGAGTGTTTCATGGAACAACCACAACAACAGGTAACACGTAGTGGGACCTCACGGTACCGGCCAAGCATGGTTCTAAGCATTTTACAAGCATCTCCTCATTGAGTCATGAGGGCAGCCCTCAGGGGAAAGCTGTAGTGGCCTGCTACCCTAAGTTGGATCTTGGCGCCATCATCTCCCAGCTGTGTGGCTGAGGGGACTCCTGGTGTCAGGGTTTCCGTGGGCTCCCCACGGCGGCCATGCGTGTTAACTACAACTTCCCTAGCTTACTAATGTGGAAACAGAGTCAAAGGCGTTAGAACAGCAGCCTGGACCGGAACCCGACCCTCTGAAAGAAAACCTCCTGTCCTTCCATGTGCTCTCCGAGCTCCACTGCAAACGGCTGGTCCGAACCATGGTTCTCAGCAGACCACTGCAAGGGCGCCCGTGGGCCTCATCTGCGCGAACTCCCAGCCTCTGACCGGCTCATTCGCTACAGGCCAGCCGGTGATCTTCTTAGAAACATATGTCATCATCTGTCTTGTTCTCCTTAACACCTTTCATAGCTTTTCCATTGCTTTGGGGATGAGAACAAAATCCTTATCACGACCTGTAAGGGAAGATCTGATCTACAGCCTGCCTGCTTGGTCAGACTGACCTCTCAACACATCGCCTCTCACTCTCCAGTCGAGTTAGGAAAGGTTAGAAAGGGGGGCTTTCACCATCTGAACCGCCCTCCAAGGATAACGCCTGGAGTAGAAAATAGTAGACACTTCCCGGGTACTCCTTACGCACTGCCTCCTCCAGACTGTCCCCTCCTGACATGCGCACACGTGCCCCAACTGTTGTAAATGGGTCACTTGGGACACAGAGAGGACATGTTCCCACATAGTCACTGTCACAAAAGTTAGTTAAGTTCCAAGTCTCTACAAGCCTCCTTGGCCTACAAGACAGCAAAGCTACATGGCTAAAAGTGCTGCGGCTTTCCCTTCCACAAAACAGCCCGCGCTCAGTGAGCACGTGCAGCCCACGAGGTGAGGTTCTCCCCTGGGCGTATGGCAGCTTCCCCTACCCACACGTGCCCGGAGGAGGCCCTGTTATAATCCCCATTGCGCAGATAAAGGACGTAAGGCACACAGCAGGTAGAAGCTAGGAAAAAACTCAAGCTGAGGTGAACTACAATGATCATTTTTATGAGAAAACTCATGTTCAGACAGCGTTCGGTCGGGATGGCGGAGTAGGTGAATGCTGTGCACTCCTCCTCCCAACAAAGCTCAGATTCCTAGGTCTCCCACTTGTACTCTGCACACTGGTAAGAGAGAGGGGAAGGGAGGGAGAGAGAGAGGGAAACATCGATGTGAAAGAGAAACGGGGATCAGACACCTCTCATACACGCCCCGACCAGAGCCTGAACCCACAACCCAGGCATGTGCCCTGACCGGGAATTAAACCAGTGACCTTCCTCTTTACCACATGATGCCCAACCAACTGAGCCACACCAGTCAGGGCCCAAGCATGATTTTCAAGATATTTTTTGCTCCCCATTTCTTTGAAAAGCAAAATACATATATATGTGTGTGTGTGTAAATATATATACACACACGCACATAATCATTTCCTAATTGAGAATTCAATGCGTGTTTCTCAGCCTTTGCAAACTCTCCCCGAACTCTGACAATGCAATAGGCCCTGCATTCAGCTGATGGGCATTTTGCTTCTGGCTGTGCACACTTGGGGTAAGCGTCCCACCATCCTGACCCCCCATTCAGCGGCTCCTGTTAGCGTCCGATTAGGTGCGGAGCGGCACGCCCACCGTCCTGTGCCACAGCGGCGCCGGCGTCCTCACAGCGATGCCGCTCAGGACGCAGCCTCTCGGAGCGCAGGAATACCTTGCACTTGCCCAGTTCCTTCTCCTGCCAGGCGGGGGCTGCTCCCTTCGGTGTGCTGGCCGCTATGTCTCTGTTTAGCTTCTTACTTTTTAAAGGCTTATGCAGATTCTGCGTGTTGAAAAAGATCGGCTCGCAAGTTATTAATATTTGAGCAACTGCGAAAAATCAAGCCGAACTTCCAGACAGCATCACTGATTCATCTTCATCTACTGCCTCTGTTGTTTCACACTTTGGGGAATATTTGGCCGGAGTCTCTTTGATTTGGGAGAATTATTAAAAAGTGTTTGTATTGCCGACCATGATGTTCAATAACAGGTCAGCAAATAGAGGGATTTAAATATATGTTTTATTGAAAGCTTAAAAATATCTTGGATTCAAAGGGATGTGCTAACATAAAACTATAAGGCTCTGCAAAGCCAGAATTGCTTATTAGTTGTGAATTAATGCAAGTGAGGTGGATAATGAAGCCTTGCGTATGCACTTGATGTTCTCGACATAGACTGCGACCAGAGAACGTGTCGTCCACAGTTTTGGTTCCATGCCCTGCCCTAGTTTTCCTAGAACACTGTGGCATCTGCACCAACCTGGTGTGCTTTCCTCCAGATGAATATTGGAAACGTATCATAATACCAAAAAAAAAGATGTTACATGGGTTTTAAAATAGAGTTGATATGTATAAACATATGTGATAAAAGGAATGAATATTTAAGCATTTTTTCAAATCTTCATAAGGAGCTTTATACCCTTGAAAATATCAAAATGCTGAACAGCCACTATGGCCCGGGGCCCTCCCAGGCCCCGGCAGCACGGGCTTCTGTTTAATGCTGTGCCGGCGATTCCGCCCGCGGTCACGGGAGGTGGCGCGTTGGCAGGGGGCAGGTGCAGGGTGCTGACTGTGACCAGAGCGGGCGGGTTTCAGTGTTCTAACTCCCCCAGTGTCTGGAGTGGTCCACACCTGCTTACCCAAGGCCTGACCTCGGAGCGAAATCAGCTAGGGACAGGCAGCCTAGGGAACCCGCCACTCCGACTGCTCTCAGATGCCCTGTTTGCGCTGCTCTCCGAGAGCCTAGTTCTCTGAGGGCATGCCCAGCCCTGGTTTATCGAGGGGAGCCCCCCACCCCGAACACCTCTTGATCACGACAGCCCTCTCCTCACTGCTTTGGTGAACGGAGTATCTCAGAATATAGACGGGGGTTTAGACTTTGCGTAATATACCCACTCCCGTGCGCTCTTGTCTCTGAGCCCTTGTTTCCTTCCTTCTGCTCTGGCAGCTCTGGCCTTCCTGCCGCACTTCGTGGGGCCATGGTTTCCTGCAAGCCGGTTCCCATTTTATCCGACGTTAAATCCCGTATCCCTGGGGAATGGTCCCACACCCACACCCTCGCGTGTGCAACCTTGAATCCAGCCTCCCTTGATCCAGCACCCTTGATGCCTGTTGCCAGACACCCGCTTCCTTCTGGAACACGTTGACTGGGTCCTGGCCTCCTTTCAGAGCCCTCCCCCACCTCAGCACTGAGGTCTAACACTGTTCTAGGGGGTTTGCCTTTGATTGGGTGTCACTTTAACCCTGATTGTTATTCTGGAGGCCGGGGCAGATCAGGAGGGCCACTCGCCCCCTCACTGCGTTAGCACAGGCCTCACTGAGCATCCAGCAGTGCAGAGGGGGGCGCCCCAACAGAAAACAGTGGCCACTTGGGCAGATCCAGGGGTTTCCCAGAACCTGGCGGTGGAAGATTTTCAAGCGCATTCTCTATTTCAGAGTCCCGTTCTGTCCCAGTTAGTGTCGTAAACTTGGCATAGCAGACTTGCTTAGGTTGAGAATTCAGGCTCACTTCCTCCAGGGACCTTTTCTGACTCATCCGGACGGGTTAGGTGGCCCTACTCTGTGCCTCCCCGGCTCCCTGCGACTTTCCTGACTTTGGGGCAGTTTGCCACCTCTTTACTTTTCTGTCCCTCACTGTCCACCCTTCCCCCAGGCGGACATGGCATTTGAAAACACAGTCACATGAAAGCCATAGGTACACAGAACTCCCTACTTTCAAATTTGGGAAGGTAAAATCAATGAGCCACATAAAAATGATTCAGTAAGCGGTAGTTATTATCTCGGTTGGAGTTAGAGAGAAAAACAGTTCGGGGGAGTGAGGGGGAAGAAAATGTAATGGGCAGCTGGCAATTTCTAAGTGGGGAGTTCTATCATGGTTATGTTCTCCATGAAAAATGCAAAGGATTTAGAACATTTAATCTTTTAAAACAAATTTCATATCCTAATGTCATTAGTAGAGATATTAGTAGCATAAAAACATTTCAACTTTATAATCTACCATGGAAATGAAAACCATAAATAATACTGTAGGAACATAATAATCTGGCCATGATTATTGTTAATTTATTTTCCAGTTATTATTTAGTTATACTTAATGGCTGATTCACCTCCCAAGTATTGAGATAACACCTTCAACCATGGTATGTTTTATGAACTCATCAATTCTATGATAGACACAAAAGCTTATTATTGTTTTTGCAAATAAAAAATAGTTCTGTAGGAATAGCTCAAAGGCGTGAAAGAAAAGTCAAAGTGTAAATACTTTAACGCAGGGACCACACAGCCCACCTACATCTGCTTTCCACGAGAAAAAGAAATCTTTACCAGAATCCAAGGGAAATAAACAAATAGCAGCATTTGGATGAGATATCAATAAAGGAAACCAGAAGCCAATGTCATATAAAAAGGTTGATAAATCCTCGTTACAATTCTCAGGAACCTCTGGACTGGTTCCTTTCTCCACTGAGGGTATTTGCTATTTGCCTGTTACATCCTTAGTCTCCCACCACTGCTTCACACCCTTTACTTCCCACCTACTGTCAAAATTTCCAGAAAATTTCCGACGGAACAGTCCTCAGGGTGAATGAGGGCTTTATGACAGGTCCTATTGGTTAAGCTGAACTACATTTCCCAGAATCCTCTTTACTAGATGTTTCCTGTTACAATGGGCCTCAGAGAGCTATTCTTTTGCAAGACCTGGAGGACAGAATTGAAATGGCACCCTTCTGCCATTTACCCACTCTGTGAGCATGAGGCAGCAGTTGGGCCTGCTTCTGGGTGACCAAGTACTTGCAGACTTAAAATATTATAGTAAAAATCCAGAATACCATAGGGTGGGCTGGTTGCTTTGAACTGTGCTAGAGAAATTGCCCATCTCGAGATCTGCCCAGAGGTTGTGAAAGCTCTTAGCACTACCCCAAGAAAAACTGATTTCCCGTCATAGCAGGACCAAGATTTCTGAAAAGCAAACCCAAAGCCTAATCCTGCATATGGCTGAATATATGGAAAGTTCAACAACTCCCAACCTTGAAGAGTCTCTTAAAATTATGACATCGACTGGGAGGGAATGAGACCCTGATACCTGGGATGGGACACAGGGACAGATTCCAATGACCCAATGACTTAACTTCTTTTGAGCCTTCTTTGCCGGGGGAGCAGCCCTTCCTCTGCCCGGGCAGGTTAGTCTTCCTTCTCCTGAACAACCAGTAACGGCCCCTCTGGACATAACTGCCTTGCAAGGCATTATTAGTGTCATCCTCTGGACCTGTTCCAGATTTACAGCCAGACTCAAGTCTCGACAAGCCCCAGAGGGCAAGGGACAGACAAATCATGACCTGAGATGAGGTGTGATAGTCACCGGGAGAGTCACAGGACCCGCTGGTTGGGTTTGACAGTGCACAAGCAGGCGCCGATCTTCCAGATGTGGGGTCCGAGTACAGGGAAGATAACATCGTACGAAGCCCAAAATATTGCTCTAGGTGCACACAGGGGAGATTCTAGATTTAACGTTTTAAGTGGAAGGACTAGAAGGAAATAGCCCTGACTTTGTGTGTGTGTGTGGGGGGGGGTTGGCAGGGTGGGGAGGGCTGGTGGAAATATGGATCAGAAATTGGCTACACCAAAGAACTCAAAATGCCACAACTTTGTTGGAACGCTCAGGAAAGGCATCCACAAGCATAGGGGTATTTGAATATTCAAATGTTTTGTTTAATTGAAGACCTGCTCCCCACTCCCAGTTCAGAGGGGTTCAGAGAATATTCTTTCCACCACAGTATGAGAAGTAAATTTGTGAGGGGACCCCTAGCTTCCTGGAAGAGCTTTTAAATATATATATTTTTTTCCGCAGTGAAACCAGCACAACCCTGGTAACTGTTCTGCAGCCGAAGGTCAGGAAGGGCTGTCGTGGGACCTCTAGGACCACTGATTTTATATTGGGGTTCGCTGGTGGGAGGTATGGGAGAAAAATCTATGGAAGGAGTCAAAAAAAAAAGTGTTCATTTGCTAGAAGGGAAAAATCAAAATAGCATTTGGAGGGAATGTCTCCCACTGAGAATGAATGTACTATCCCTCTGCCTTAGAGAAGCGGTTTGGAGAGATGACTCTTGCAAACCTGCGTGCTGAAAGCCTGTAGGAGACCGTTCTGTGTGGCGTGGGCCCAACTACCACTCGGAGGTGCACAGGACCCACACCCATGGATAGGTTCTCCCATGGGGAATCAGGCCTGCAATGTGCCTAGGCCTCTTTGAGTCTTGCTCTTGCTAAAAATCTCCCTCACCCTGAATTGAGGACACTTACTGCAAAGTAACTTCCTAAAATCCATGCTAAACCTTCCAAGGATGAGTGTAACCGGTTCAACCACTTTTGCCTTTTCATTAGCAAATATCTCTCTTCTGTGATGTGATTAGAGGCATTGGCTCCTTTGTTTTCTGTAAAAGGTAACCACCTAAATCGAACCTGTGCACAGTAAATGAGGACCATCACGTAATGTGCAGGGATAGAAATAAAGGCCTGTCATGGCGGAGGCTGTGGCTTTTACTCCCCTTGAGAGAAAAGCCATGCTGTCCCTTTTCCTGCACCGGACTCTGTAGTCCGTGTGAATGTCTCATTTCATCCATAATGACGTGGACACTGCGGGCCGGTGTCTGCATCACAAGCCAGATTTTCGGATCTGTAAACCGTAATAAAGATGTGACCTACTTTGCCATATCACGGAAGCACTGTGATGAGGTAAACAGTAGTCTCAAAATCTCACTAAGGTAATAAATGTTCACCGGCACTTCTCAGTGAGAGTGAAGAGTGAGACAGGCAGAGCTGGCCCAGCAGAGGCCCTGCAGGGGCACCACCAGGGGCAGAGGACACCACGTGTTTCCCGCACGGCCTCGGCCTGCCATCGGGGAAACAAACGAGGCCGCCTGCCCTCACATCGGCTTCACAGTCCCCTCCCCAGTGTGCTAATGTCAGCTCAGCCGCCGTGAACACAACTTATTTTTGCCATTTAACGCTGGAAAAGTTTACATCTCAGACACCTTATGTTAGGGTTGCTAGAACGTTCTGTCCTCACACCGGGAGACCAGGTGTTCCCCCTTCAGCCCCTCTTTTCAGTAACAGGTCCCTCACTCGTTTCACCCAATCGCAGTCTGACTGTGGTTACAATCACGGAGTGCACGCAGGGCTCTCGCCCGGAAAACAGTTACACGCAGGACCACACGATAAAACATCCAGCCCCCTTCTCCTTACTCTGTTCTTGAATCGACCACACTGTCAAAGCTCAGCAGGGCCTGGAAGTTTCTATTATTCGAGTACTCATCGTCCAAGCTGGAATTTCAAACTCTAGGACTGCATTTCCACCGAGGCGTCTGGAATTACTCTGCAAGCCTCCTTACCATATTCCTTTGTATATAACACCCCCAGGTATCTTTCTTTCCGCTTTGGTTCTGAGGGACACACTATTTTGTCTGGTGGGTTGGTTTTGACTCCAAGATATTTTTCTCAGCGGTGAGCTGCTGCTCAGAAAGAGGCATGAAAACTCCTCGCGTGGCCTGGAAGGGGGAGCAAGGGTGCGTGCCGCCTCGGTTAGCACGCTTCTCCGAGCCAACGCGAGGGGTGGGCGGGGCTTCGGTCACCCGCCCGGCTGGCTGGGAAGACCGCCCTCTCTCGTGAGACATCAGGAGCGATTACTGCGGAATTCTAAGCATCCAGGTCATCTCAGCAGTTTGCAAATTCACAGGGTAACTTTCTCAGCATGAAAAGTCTGAAACATGTTCTGAGATAGAAATCATTAGGAGCATTGTTTTCTAATACATTTCACAGCTGAGCCATGCTGAGCCATGTAAAAGAGGGAAAGAAACTACAACAAAACGGCATTTGCCCCAGACCACGCTGGTACTTAGAATAGTATGAGGACTAGCACAGAACTTGAGAGCGAGCTGCAAGCTCTACGGGGTCTAGCACCTTATTATCTGTCAGCTGCCTTTGCATTTATTTGAGCTACTAATAGCATTGTAACTATTGTCCCATAAAATACATATAGCCTGGTGGCTTAATAGCTGAGCTCTATTTAAAAAATATTTAAAAAATTTTTTATTTACTGATTTTTTTTTTGAGAGAGAGAGGGGGGTGGAGATCAGTTTGTTGTTCCTCTTATTTGTGCACTCATTGGCTGTTTCTTGTATGTGCCCTGACCTGGGATCGAACCCACAACCTTAGTATATCAGGATGACGGCCTAATTAATAGTAGAAATCTTTGTATAAAGGGGTAGAAGAAGAAATGTTAGAGGAACAGTTCCATATTGTCTTTTCTAATCAGCAGACTATGAAGGCAATGTAGCATTAGAAAATGAGTAACAGAAAGATGGTATTGGTATACAAGGAGAAAAAAGATATTTGGTCTCATTGAAATCCATTTGTTTGTTTATGATCTCAGAATTCATTTGGGAATTTGCCGAATCATAAGGTACGTGTGAGTGACATGAACGCTCTTTTCTGTTGTAAATTAAGAGAAAGCTTGGTTCTGAACTTACAGGGTCACTTATGTGACAAATGGATTGCAATTAAATTCCTCTTTAGCAGCTGTGGGTAACGAAGGCTATTTAGTGAGGTCCTTCAGACCATAGTCCTTGGTGACAAACACAGCGGACTATGGGTCTCAGCTCTGCTCCTTATACACAGTGTGCTCTTGGGTACATTCTTAGTCTCTTCAGATCTCAGGTTTTCTTACCTGTAAAATGGGGCTAAAGTAATAGTTTCTATTCATAAAGTTATAGAAGAATAAAATAAAGAAATATATGGAAAATGCTTAGCACTGTGTCTGGCACATAATGAAAGCTCAATAAATATTTGCTATTTTTAAAGTTGCAAGCTTATATAACCTCGCAACATTCTTAGCATGCTTATAGGGTTTAGTTCCATAACAGGCTGGTCTTTTAATGGAGCAATGACCCACAGTTTTAGGTGGTTCTGTAGGCAGTAGGACTACGTAAAGGAATTTCAGGTTGGGTCAATGGGTGTATATTCCCTGAAGGTCCCAATGAGAGGAACAGGGCATAAGGATAATCAGCTGGTAAGTGAACAGCCTGAAACCAGGTCAGGGCAGCGAGCGGCTGTCTAGACCAGCCTTCCTCTCGTGAGCAGGCAAGGAACCGGAGAGGCTGGAACGGAGCACAGGTAAAGGACAGGACCTTCAAGGGCGTGTTACACAGAGGGATGCTACCCGGGGCCATGCGCATTACGTCGGAATCAAAAGCCTGGAAGGGGAATCGTCCAGCAAGAGTTGAGGAATGAAAGCACATGCTGGAAATGGACCAAAGAACTAGCTGATGGACCACATCAGCTGAGCCCCCTGCAGGACAAGGGAACAAAAGGATGGTGAATCCATTTGTTCATTCACCTACTACGAGCCGGGAGCCAGATGAGTTCGGAGAACATGCATTATATTCAGAGAGAGAGAGAGAGATGGAACTCTGAAGCATTTCTCAGTTTCCATTTGATCATTCATTTAATAAATATTTATTGGCTACTTTTTTATTTATGTGGGGCTATGTTCTAGACACCGGATATACAGCACTAAGTAAAGACAACATCCCTTACCCCCATGGAGCTTGCATTCCAGCGGGAGAAAGATGCACACGGAACAAACATAAATAAATAGATAGAGTGGATCACAGGTGAGGTGGCTGGGGGTGCTCTGCCGGGTGGGGAACTGAGGTGTCGGGGGTGAGGTGCTACTCCAGCATCCATCACACTATGTGGGTGGTGGAAATGTATGTTTTAGGTTTTGGGCATTGTCTTACAATATTTAGCTTATTGTGGATATAAGCTAAATATTAGCATTCTCTGGATATTTAAGATCCTTTCATTTTATAAATAAAAAATCATTAAATTTAATTTAGGATAAAGAAACAGACAAAAAGAGATATCTGAAGAACCTTAGAAATAATCTAACATAAACTTCTCAGTTTATAAATTTTCACACTGAGGCCTACAGAGTTGTTCCCCCCACCCCCTCACCAACCTCACATAACTAATTATTTGCCAAATTAGAACGAAAACAAAGCTCCCTGTTCAGCTACACCAGGTCGGTAATTCCAAGGTGTCGGCTCAAACTAACCCTCCCATGGTGCATTCCTGCTTCGGGAGCAGAGAGCTCAGAACCCGGGATGGGTGGCCCTCCCTCCTCATGCCCCCCAGAGCTGATCCCAGGGCAGAAGCAGTTGCCCCGCCCCCGACGTCTCTCTGAGCGACGTTGCCTTCTTTGGCTTTGCAGCCTGGAAGGCTGAATGTGACTCTGAGTGTGTGTTGTCTAATGGCATTCTATCCATTTTCTCTTTTTTTTTCTTTTAAAGATTTTAATTTCTAGAGAGAGGGGGAGGGAGGGAGAAAGAGAGGGAGAGCAACATCACTGTGTGGTCGCCTCTCGCACGACCCCTACTGGGGACCTGGCCCGTAACCCAGTAATGTGCCCTGACTGGGAATCGAACCAGCGACCCTTTGGTTCACAGGCTGGCACTCAGTCCACTGAGCCACACTAGCCAGGGCTCCATTTTGTCTTTGAAATACTGAAACTGGCATACAAAAAAACCCATGTGTCTATGTTGGCGGCATTTAAAAATAAAATATTGAAATGGTAGTTATGGGTCTGTTTTGGATGTTGCAAACCTGTTTCACAGGTTTGAGCGGCTTCTTGGCGAGAGTCTGTATTTTATTTTAGACCACTGCACACTTTTCTTTGTGCTTGGGGTGCAGTTGCAGCTGGGAACCTGTTTCATTTCCATGTGTGCTGTGTGGGACCCGGCGAGTCTCAGTGTCGACTTGTGTAATAATAAGGGGCATCGAGGAGGAAGTCACCCCGCACCCAGTGGGAGCCCTGGTCATCAGAGGGGGGCCCCGCTCGGCTCAGGGGGTGCCTGTCGAATGTTGGTTGCGTGAAGGCGTTTGTCCTTAATGTAACCAGAACCCGCAGGGGGAAATAAGTGTTCTCCTGGGGATCAGTACTTCTGAATTGGGAGTAACATCTGTGTGGACAACAGGCGTAAATATCGCGGGCTGTGGATGCAGATCAGAGGAGACCAGAGAGGCGAACTTGAGACAGCGGGTTGTAAAGGAGATGTGCAGGCTCCCCGTGTGAACTCTCGAGGAGTTTCTCTCGTGAACTGGAGGTGAGGCAGGCATCCACTATTCCCAAGCAGCTGGCAGCGTCCACGAGGTTCCTTCTCAAGTTCTGTCACCTGGACAGGACTCCCGGAAACCTCCTGGAGACCAGAGATTACCACAAGGCTTTGGTGTAGGTTTCGGCACTGCAGTCAATAGTCCCAGGTGGTACGGCGATCAAGGTCACTGCCAGGATTGTAAGAAGAGGACACAGAGACACACTTTAGTCTACGTTGTCCGTGACCTCCATGGAGAACCAAATGCCTACACTTATACCACAGCCAGTCGGCAAACCTAATTTTTATCACAGGATTTCCTTTCTCTTCTCTTCTTCTTTTTGCTACATTACATGAACAAATTTCAGAAATATTTTTGCTCATGTATCAGTAATGTATCTCAAGTACAACTCTTACTAAGTATTTACAAAAACGTTTTTTATTTTTCTGTACGCAGTTATTAGACATTTTTCTTAGGAAATATTTAAATGATACTTTTTAAAAAAATGATGAGTACAGACTTAAACTTACACCAGTGTTCTTAAAGGAGAGATTAAAACTCATATTCCAACTACGTTTGAGAAGACTGACATACTTGATGTTTCTTAATTATCTTTAAAGTTCCCCGTTGCATTTCTGTTGAAAAGACTCAATTTACTCTGTGCCTATGAAGGAATAAAAGAAACTCTCAGACAACTGCTACTTCGGATGAGAAAGTATTTCATCCCTTTGTGCTGTCAGAATATAAAACTTTCATGCGAAGGGCATTTTTAACCTTCTTTTGTTCGACTCAAAGTCACGACATTGTTCAGGTCCCAATTGACATTCAATATTAATTCCATAACATTTTCCAGTACATAGATTTTTCTGTATTTATTAATTGGCAATGTCTTTGGGTCTTTGACTCTCAAAAATATTTTATGATATATGAAAGCAATCTCAAAACTAGCTTGACAAAACTGATCAATCTCTTGAGGTTTTTACCAGCCTACTGAGATTTCTTTAACCCTTTTTCCACATTTCCTGTTCTTTCACTAGAAGTTCACTTCATTCAAAATCTTATTTTGGACCCTCTCTGACCCTTTTCTCCATGCATTACTTTTTGGGAACTGCTGGGGAGTCTGATGAATCAATAGTAGCCAGCAGGGATGGCTGCTGAATTCTTTCTTCAACTGAAATGGCTCAGTAGAAGAAAGCCTACCTCCTTCCAAATTTACATTTGGGAAGCTGTCGATCTTCTGCAATTCTCATTAACTACAAACCTACTTGCATATTCATCACACAATGTTTTACACTGGTTTTTGGTTATACTGTCTTTAATGTGTTTTGGATGGCAGTACACGGACTTGCTTTAATCACAGGTCTGGGTTCATTGTCATCATCAGCCCTCATTTTATTGTAGTTAATTATCCCTTTCTTCAAAGTCCCCGGTCCCATCCCTCCCCGCCCCCCTTCTCTCACCAAAGACACTTCCTCTGTTTTGTTTAAGCTACTTCCATCGTCCATCAGTATATCTCATCCTCATGGAATGTTGTTTTGAATCTTGGATTTCAATAAAGGGAGCTAGCAGCCCGAGTGTTCTCACTGTTTTTAGAAATCAGGAATCTATAGCTATTTTCGGAAGACAGACTCTTGTTTGTAACGTGGAGACGAGTTGACATGTTTGGGAGACACAGACGTGAAAATGTACTTTCATTGGCACGTTTAACACGCATGGTGCTGACCTGATCGCTACTGTCAATCAACAGCTGAGCTCTTACCAAATTAAGAACAACAACCCTCACAGGAAGAATTAACGACTGAACCAATGACCAGAGTTATTCAAAGTAATGAAAAAAAATGACTCTGGGAAAGAGTTCTCAAAATTAGTGCAGCAGTATCTTTCTTGGCCACGCTCTCACCTTCCCAGCCAATTTTGGTTTTTGTAATCCCTTTCTTCTCTCTGATCCGCTGCTTTGAAATAGCTCCCTCTTCCCGGTGGGAGGGCCAGCGCCGAAGCACTCACCTCTCTCTGCTTGGTGGACGCAGATTGAAACACTCCAACACTGCCTAGAATCTTCCACCGGGAAACAAGACAAAAGGAAGAGAAAGACAAACAATAAAAAATGAACTGCCTTCCTGGACTCCGTGTCCCACCCTGGTCACTGTCTCATATTTCTCACTGCCACATGTCTTCCGAGGTATGTCCCCTTCCTCCTGTGACCGATCCTTAAGACTCCACGGAAACGAATGTCCCACTGTGTGGCCAAATCCAACACTTCATTCTTAGCTCTGGGTTTCCTCTTCTCAGCAAAATGACGTTTTCCTTCACCTCACAATTCTCTCTCTCATGCTGTCGTGTTCAGTTTTAATTGCTAACTCTGTAGGAAATTCCTCCTTCTCATAGCACCTGCTAGCTATATTAGTGGTATTTGTACGGTTACCTAGTGGTCACAGCAATCCCCAAGCACAGTGGCTTATACCAACAGCCATTTTATTACGTTACAACTTTTCGGGTTAGGAATCCAAGCAGGGTTTATCTGGACAATTTCCTGCTGCTTGTAGCATTGACGATGCCCAGGTGGGTCCCAGACAGCTTCACGCAATATCGGATGTTTGGGTGAGACTGGGAGCAAGACTGAGCTCAGCAAACCAGCCGACGGGAGTGTCCACGTGGTCTCTCCACCGGTGGTCTCCGCTAGTCAGGCTTCTCACGCGCTGGCTCCCCTCCCCCAGGGCGAGCATCTCAAGGGAACCAGGCAGAAGGTACATGACCTCCTGGGACTGGCCTCAAAATGTATGCACGCTCATTGCTACCACATTGTCCTGGTCACGAGCAAGTTCTAAGCTAGCCCAGCTGAAAAGGAGGGGACTCAGACTCCATCCACCTCCTGACAGAGCAGTAGCCAGGCCCCATCGCAGAAAAGCACGCTGGACGGGAGCGAGCGCTGCTCCAGGGTCACCCGAGCTTAGCAGAGGGGCATTCGATCAATACCCCGCTGTCTTTGGAAAACACAGCGCGCCCCAGTATTACCCACGTCCAGCACAGTCCCAGACAATCAGTACTCAGAGCACAGATGAGTGAGAGAGTCTAGGGGAAGAAAAGAAGTAGAACCTGACCCTTGCCCTTTGGGATATTTTAGCTCTGTCTTCACTAGCTGCTGAGAATCAGAGGCAATCAATCACGGTCCAGGTTCCTGTGAAACAAGAGGTAGGTCCCCTTCCTTTTCTCTTTCTCTTCGAAAATGAATCTCAGTGTATAGTGTTTGAAACTGGAAATGAAACAAGTTTGTTTTCATGGACTGATACCCAGCTGCCCACCTTTCCCTCAGCCCCCCTACACATCAACCAGGCTTTAAAAATGTATGAAGTTGTGTATCTGTTGTCTCACTAGTTCAACACAAAGAGATAAAGTCTTTTCCTCTTAGAGGGGAAATTATAGGGAGTTTTATGGGAAAGCATTTAGTACTTCATTATCTCTATAAATGTGAACTACAATTTTAAGATAATAATTAAACTGTAAGCATCCTAAAAGGTTTCAGAGTCAAAAATTATTTTTAAGTGAATTAAATATAAAAATCAATGGATCTAGAAGCCTCTGATCAAATTGTTGCTGCAAAAAAACCAAAAAAACAAAAAAAGTGCCCATTCATGGACTCACCTGCCCACGTGCCCAGGTAAGTCTTTCTGATGGAGATGCAACTAACAACTACACCAGTGGAGAGTATATCATATTTTCTAAGTTCCTAGTTATTACACAACATATTATTGAATCTAAAGTTAAAATGTTTAAAAATCACGACAGCAAACATAGGAAATACTTATCCAAAGACACCCAGCACATGATAAAAGGCATGTCTAGGCAACAGCACAGCAAGCCGAAATCTAACTAGACGAAAAAGAATTCTTCCCCAAACAGAGTGTGGTGTCGCATGCCCGGTGAAAACAAGCCCTGGTTTCATTATTTACATGTCTTGGTAGGTGCATCTTCTTTAAAATTTGGGATGTCTTGCTGAGCTACAGATAAAAGCCAGGACTCTAAATTCAAGACTTTCCTTTTTCCTGGATCTCAGCCCAGCTCGCTGAAGTGGAGAGTTGCATTTATTACGATTCAATAGCACCTAAGGGACTCAGAGGAAGAATATGCATTGATTTGCTGTGACTATGGGCTGCTGTGATTTGGCCGAAACCAAGGGGCACAGAACATCTTACTTCTTTAACATCTACTCAAGTTAACGGAGGGGAAAGCAAACCCGTTCAGCTGTTGAAATTTAGTGATGTGTTTTGGTTAGTCATTGGTTTTGCTGCTTAATCTTTGCATTTATTATTTAAACTAAACATCAGTGAAGAAATATGTGCTCGACCTCTCTCTTGATTGTATCTAGTTGTGTTTAAATATAGACGAGTGTAGCAATCCCTGCATGAGAGGAATTCAAACAGTAACAACAGATAGAATTAGTTTGGAGTGAGATGTAGGCAAACATTACCGGGTCCTCGAGATTTACTACGCAGTGGACGTAACTTCAGAAGAAATAGATTCTGAAACAACCTAAACAGCTACTGTTTACTGGAAGTATTGACTATGCCATGATGGTTGGAGAAATACCTATTTCTACTAAGTTTTCTGTTAATCTTTCCCCCAAGCTTGGCACATGGATGGGACCCCCATCTGCCCTCCTGCCTAGGAACAAACACCAAATAGCTACTGTCTATCCGAATACTCCTTATTAAATCTGAAGAGCATTTCTTTCTTTTTTATTAGTTGTTTAGTTTTTCCAAAGTCTCAATTCTATCATTAAAATATAAAGAGCTATTCATTAACTCACAAATGCATTAATTTGACTGTGAATTCAGTGAACACGACTGACCTCCTATCAAGTGCTCGGCACTCTGTAAGGTAAAACCATTACTCAGAGTGTCAAATTATAAAGGCAAGTCATTAAACTTCAGTTGCTCACGTGGTCGGGGGAGGGGAGACAGGTAATTACAAGCAATTTTATTGTGCTGTATATGGTACATATATGAGGGGGGACCTCAAAAAAAAACAGAATTTATTTATAAAAATTGTGTATTTATTCTTAAAATTCTTATTCTTATGTTTAAACTTCAGTCGCCTTCAAAGTACTCTCCATTTGATGCAATACACCTATGGAGATGTTTTTTCCCGCTGCTCAAAACAGTTTTTGAACTTCTCGATTTTGGTTCTTATACAGATCATACAGGAAGTTTGGATTTTGCAACATGATTTGATTTTTGACAACTTAGAAGGTCATTACTTGCAGCTCAGACAAAGGTGAGAAGGGCAGGGGGTGGTATTTAAGGAGATCATAATGGCTCTTTTTTTTTAATCGCCATTTAACTCACTGTTCTAGGGGACCGAACAGGAAATGAGGTCATTGGACACCATCTATCTTATTGGCGAGATCTTCTTCAAAGGCAAGGCCTTCTGTCTGTCCTGTCACCGGAGCAGTCCCCGAGGCACGTTCTGTTGACAGGTGCTTCCTGACGGGACGGCCCAGAAGAGCAGCTCTGTGCTAAACCCGCCTCTGCATCATCTGGTCTTCTGACCCAGAGCTGACTTGACCATGAACTCCTTGTGCGACTCTCATTCTGCTTGCGTGTAAAGTGAACACCCACTGCATTCACTTTTGAGACATTCTGACCATAAATCTATGAAGAACAGAAACTTTGCCTGGCTTTTGCCTCCCGTCATTTCCTCAACACCAATAATAGGACTCCATAAATGATTGTTGATTAAATAGATATATACCTGAATAAATGTAAAGAAAATCCTCGGAATCTCTGAATTTGTCATTTTTTCATGTAGTCTTGGACTGAGAATTTCTTAATGATAATTGAGTAGTCCTTTGATTTTTTAATGCTTTTTTATTTTTTGATGTGATTATAATGTTATAAAACATAAAATCGACATAGAGGCTGTGACAGTTTTCTACAGCTGCTGTAACAAAATACCACAAACTCAGAGTTTGAAAACAACACAGACGTACTATCGTGCAGTTCCAGGGTTCGGAAGTATAAAATAAGTTTCGCTGGGCCAAGATAAAGGTGCCGGCAGAGCCTCATGCCTTCTAGAAACTCTGGGGGAGTTTCGGTTTTGTTGTCTTTTCTAGCTCCTAAAGGCTGCCTGCATTCCTGGGTTTGCTGCCCCCTCGAGCAATGGCCAGCCAAGACCTTGTGTTGTCACGTCACCCCGAACTCATTCTTCCGCCTCCCTCGGCCGCAGCTGAGGACTCCTGCCACTTCAGTGGGCTGGCCCGGGTAACCCAGGCAAAGCTCCCCATCTGAAGGTCATCTGCTTAGCAACCTCAATTCCAGCCACAACCTCCCCCTTTGTTGTCACCTGACACATGGACAGGTTCAGGGGGTTCGGGTGTGGGCATCCTCGTGGGGCCGCTATTCTACCAACCACAGACACCCAATGCGGGGATGGAACTCACTGTTCCGTAATCAGCACAGGTGACATCCAGTCCATCATTCACTCATGCATTCAGTGAAACTGTGACAGAACTGGAGGGGCTTGAGTGTCCGCACTGGGCCGGGCTTCAGTCCCAGCTCTGCTTCTTCTAGTTTCGTTTGTGACCTTGGGCAAGACAGCTAGGTATTCTCAGGGTCATTCTGAGCCTGTGAAATGGCGATGTGTACTGCAAGAGTTTTGTGAGGAGTAAAGAAATATGGATAGAGGCAATATATATAATTGATAGGCCTATTAAAATATTGATTTATTCTCACTGCTAGGAGAGAAGAGAAAGAACGAAAGAGGAGCTAGACTTTTGGCTCTCGCATCTCTTGCACCAGTGGTACTTAACGGCTACTTTAAAGACCTGTCTGAAGCCATCTTGAAACTTGTGTTGGAGGAACAGGTGTGGCTGCTCAGGAAGGGGAAGAGATGGGAGTGAGCATCCAAGAGGACAATGGAGGTAGTTGGACCCTGAGCCCTGGGGGACCCAGGTATTGCTGGGCCAGTCAAATGGTGATGGCCACTCATGTGCCAAGGCAGGCTGGGACGCCAACACAGACTTCCACGGCCACTCCTGGCTCAGAAGTAGAGCAGGTACAAGCCTTAGAAAGGACCACGAAGATCCAGGCAAGGACCAGGGGCACAGTGGTACCCACAGACCTTAGCCTTCTTCAATCGTGGGAGGAAGGGAGGTGGGTGGAAAATGTATGATTCTGGCAAATAAAGGTATTTGATATTTCTTCTGTTCTAAAGTCTCGGAATATATAAGAAACTAAAGAAAAGTAGTGGCTATTAGTCAGTTAATTTCCAGTCTATGTGACCCAATTTGGTTCTTTCCAAACACTGTGCATGCTGAACAAAGTAATAAAAATTTCTGATTGTTTCGTATATATTTTTTGCTTCAACGTCCTTAATAAAAAAAGGCTCTTTGAAAACAAAATGGCAACATGTTGTGAATTTTTACTTTCTCAAAATAATAAAGTGATGTTCTCTTCTTATTTGAAATCTTCACTCCTATTCCTGGCATTTGCTGGGCCTAGTGTGCTATGTGCTATTTGTTACAAAATGAAGAAACAATATTTCTGAAAGGCTCACTCAGTATGATGAAGAATTTATTTTAATGACTCAAAAGACACTTACTCTATTTAACCAAAGTGTGTATGCATTTTGATATTATTTTATTTTAATTTTTTAAATGTACATTACTTATCCAACCAATTGGAACTATTCTAGTATGCACTTATTTATGAATGCCTTTAAAATTCCAAATGGCTCGTAATGGCGCATTTGAAACTACTCGAGTCAACGCTGTAAGGGAATATTAAGGCTCATAACTCAGATGAAAAGCTGTTACTGCAGAACCCTCAAGTCATTTTCTAGAGCATAATATCGCAGCAATTTGAAAGACGTTTATTCGAAATACCAAGAAAAATTAGACAATCTGATGACAATCTCTTTGCAAACTTCAACCGTTCAAGTCATTCTTGAACTATCCTACTGGAAAAGATCAGCCAAACCCACTAACATGTATTAGCATTACAATAAATAAATACTGACTATGGCAATAAAAAATGCCATGAGAATTTTAATAGCCAAGAAGAAAAATCTTCTAAATTAGAAAAACACCCTAGATCTACAGCTAGATTGTTGTATAGAAGGGGAAGGTATAAATCTCTTCTGTGGGCTTGAGAGAGAGAGTCGTTCAGTGACTGTGGTTCAAGTGGTTTCAAGTGAAGGTTCTAGGAGCATAATACTCTTCACCGGTTTTGTTCTGCGCAGTAAATATCTCCTTCAGTAATATGTATATTCTGTGAGCCATCCTGTCCCATTTTTACAGTGTGCCATTCTCTGGCTGGAATGTACTTTTCTTGTAACTCTTAAATATTGGTTTTACTGAAAAGTGTCCACAACCTTCCCTCGGTTTGAATTATTTTTAGAGAGCTAAAAAGGGCCAAGCAGTAGCTCTAAATCAGTGACCCTCAGCCTGGGGAGATGCTAGACCCCGGTAACATTTGGCAGTGCCTGGAAACGATTTTGGTCATCACAACCAGATTGGAGTGGTACTCCGGGGACCTGGTGGGTGGAAACCAGAAACGCAGTGAAACATCCTGTAATGCAAAGGGCAGCCCCACAACGAAGAATCACCCTGCCAAGGGTGTGTGAACAGTGCCAAGTTCGGGAAAACCAGCGGTAAATTAAACAACGGTAACAAACCCATATATATAGAGAGAGCCAGTTTGCTGGTAAAAATGGTTGGCTGGTAAACATTACTTATAAAATGTCCCCTTTGGCAAGGGGAGGTATTAAAAAATAAATGACCTCTTCCATTGAAGTTTTACTGTTTCAACGAAATAGTTGGTCTAAAATTGTATTAAGTTTATCTCAAATTTCATCCTTAAATGTAAGTGGAATGAATATATATATATATACCAGAAATCAAAAGCAGGCATACATACACCACGAATCTTATCTAGTTTCATGCAGTGCCTACTGTGTTCTCAGCAGAATCAAAGACAAATAAATGAGTCCCTGAAATTGAGGGGTTTATAGTGTAGCACGAGGAGTGAGACAAATAAGCGCAATTAGAGGAGAGAACAGAGAGGAGAGTAAGGCAGGTGGGGAGCCAGAATGCAAACACCACTGTGTGACGTGGACGCTTAAGAAATATTTCATAGGCAGCAGCGTTGAGAGTTGCGCGGTGGGAGTGTGAAAGCGGTCTGGAATGGTGGAGTGCCAGGAGGGTTTTAACAGCCAGGGGAGAGGTGTTAAGGACTTGAACCTGGGATATACGAGCCTTGTTTTCTTTCCTGATTATTCCATTTCTTTTCTTTTTCTTTTCTCTTCCTCCCTCTTTCCCTTCCTTCCTTTCGAGCCTCTCATCCATTCCCCTCTCCCTCCGCCTCTCTTCCTTTTGTAAGAGCAGACAAGTCCAGTAGGATGGAGAGAAGATGCCTCCTTTCCCATGGCCCAAACAGTGTTCCCCAAGAAGCTGTCCCACCCAGAGCTCAGAACGGGCCAGACTCTCGCAGCCTGGCTGTGTAAGAGACAGAGAGGAGAAGACAAGCCGCTTCCACTTATGGGGACACAGAGAAGGGCGGTCACAGCCAAGTCCAGTACTGCAAGGAGCATTATTGGAAACTATTTGAAAGGAAGGGTTTGTTTATGAGGGTTCGGCAGAAAATGTCACTCAAAATGAATGTTTTGATTTCCCCACATAGACATCCTCGTAGCAGAGGAAGAACATTCAATCTCTTTTCACAAGGGGAGCTGACACTTTCATTTTCCTTCTTTTCCTGGGGCTGTTTCAGACAAGCCTGTATTTCTCTTTGTAGTGGGGGGAGGGGCTGTGTAGAGTCCACAAGGCATGAACACAGGAAGAACTTGGGAGTTGCCCAACACGGTTGTGTTTTTGGAGGATGAGTCAACAGGGGAGATGCCTCAAGTGTCCACACTAATCCAGTAAAATTTTCAAACAATTAGGAAGAGAAGGAAGAACCTGATGGGTGGGCATCAGGAAGAACCATGGCCTAAGGTGCTGAAAGACCTCCCACAGACTGAGTGTCGGTCCATCAACTAAATGCTCGTCTTGCAGCCGAGCAAGAGCATCTCAGAGCTGGTGCTGGGGACTCATTAGTGGCTCTCCTAAAGGGAATCTTTCTATCATGACACACCCACCTTCACTCTGAAGCCCAGCAAGAGCACGGTCGCTCACCCCTCTGCACACCACTGTGTGCGCACGGTGTCACGGAACACCTTACCTGCAAGGCCATAGGGATGGCTCCTGAGCTGGAACCGGGAGGCAGGATCACTTCAATATTTGTTTTTGAAAGAGGGATATTTTAAAGTTTAGAGGCCAAAGCGTGGCATCAACACTAATGCAAATTTTTTTTAATGGTGGTTATTTTGCAAAAATTGTTGAGTAACTTGAACCACTAGTGACTGTTATGGTAGTAACTAAAAAGTGATTTAAATCAGTCAGGGGATAATTATATTCTTAGAAGGGATATTGTCAATTTAACTTCTGCAGTGCCAAGTTTTGGCCTCGGGTATCCCATAAGGATGAAATAAATTTAGCACGTGCCAAGGCTTTGCTGCTAAGTGCCGAATGTGGGGAGGTTGACAGACATTCCATAACTGTGGAGTTACACCCCAAATTGAAAACAAAACTGAAAAAAGTAATAACGCAAGAATATGGAGTCGTTAAATATTTCTAGAAGAAATACAATATTTTCCTCTATTTTCTGGGGGGGGTGGGAAGTTATGTACAAAGTAAGTATTTTAACAAATAACATTATAGTGTTCCAGGCAGATGCTTTCCACAGAAGTACACACACCCCTTTCTACATATTTATATCATCATATGGATCTAATTTTCCAGATGCTGTCTGTGAACACGGGAACAACTCTCGAGTACCCAGTTCCTGCTTTTTTGGAGCTTGGACTACCTGCGTGCTATGGCCTAAGAAGGTTTTCAAAAAGAATTTGCCTGTTGCAGAAAATATGGACTCATTGTTCCTGCAAATGCACGTCTAGATAAAAGCTGTCAATAACTACTCATCAATATGTTTTACTACCCAGTTTTTTTCCAGCATATGCAGTTCCTGTAATGTGTTCTGATAATGCTGGTTTAAAATAGCTATGATTCCAGTCAGTCCACATTAACAGTAAACAGACAGCTCAGTGAAGGACGGATCTTCTTTTGCAACAACCCAAATATGCCACGTAACCTACTTGTAGAAATGCGAACACCTTAAAAAATTATCATCTTTTGTGGTGACTCATTTTATGTGTCAACTTTGGCTGGGCCGCAGTGGCCAGGTATGTGGTTCAACACGATTCTGGATATTTTCTGTGAAGGCTTTGGATGAGATTGACTCTTAAATTGGTGGACTTTGAGGAAAGTAGATTACCTTCCCTTATGTGGATGGGTTTCATCCAATCAGTTGAAAGTCTTAATAGAACAAAGACTGACGTTCCCCCAGGAGGGGGAATTCTGCAAGTGGACTGACTTTGGACTAGAACTTTAATGTTTCCCGGAGTCTCCATCCTGCTGGCTTGGCCCATCAGATTTTGGTCTTGCCGAGCTTCCACAAATGCTGGAGCTACTCCTTCAAATACACCCATTTCTCAATAGATGACAGACAAACAGACAGACAGACAGAGAAACACATAGCCTGTTGGTTCTGTTTCTTTGGAGACCCAGGACTGATACATCTTATGATTTCCCTAGAAAAGTCACTTTATCTCCACAAAAAAATTTAAAGTTGTTTTTAGAATGTTTAGAACAAATACAAGATTAAAATTATCTTGTTTGTGTTTTGGGGACATGGTAACCAGTTAGATGTGGTTGAAAGGTTTCAACCTTTCAGTCCAGAAGTTGGTGACATGGTGAAGAAGGCGCCCTCCAAATGTCATCTGTTATTATCTGTTTCATAAAATATGTCCTTTCTACTGAAAGGAGGCAAACACTCTAAGTAAGCGCTGATAGAAATAATGCAACCACACGTGCATTTCTACATTTTCCAGCAGCCACATCAAAACAAGGAAAAATAAAGCTGTGAAATTTAAAAAAAAATTATCTTGTTTGTTGACTGGTAGATTAAGGTAAAAGAAAAGGGGTGACATACTATGTTGAATAACCATGAACACCGGCCAAGTATTTACTTACGTAATAATTCTGTGACTAAATGGTTCATAATCTCCCTATGTAATTAGTCTCTTGAATGCATACAGGTGGCATATATCCTACTTGGAAAGGGAATATCCGAAGGAAATAAAACAGGCCCTCTTAGCACAAAGTTATATTAAAATGTTTAATGAACCACACACTATGTAACTTGCAGATCAAACATTAAGTGAAGACATTTTCGGGAAATGTGCAGGAATAAAATAAGGCTTATATAGCTCAACCCACATTGAAATGTACCAAAATGAACAAAATAGGCAAGAAACTTGAAACCAGGGATTCGTTTCAAACATATGCTATAAACTTCATGAAATATCTTTCAGAAACAGTATAAACTGAACGAAATTGAAAGTAGACACTATGAACTGACATTAAATAATTCTTCCAACCAGAGTGATTTGGTGTTTTAGGAAGTAAGTAAAGCAAATCTGAAAAATTCCTAATAACATTTGCCATCCGGGAAGGAGCTCTGGAGGTAGGGACTAGATTTGAAGATGACAAATACATTTTTTCATTATGAGTTGAGCGGCATGGGATGTAGTCCTCAACATGTATTTTCCATAAAGAAAAATTTGTCCAAGCATTTAGGAAAAACAAGCAGGTTACTTGAAAGTCTGAAAAAATAGTTCTGACTTTTCCTTAGCAATAAGAGGATAATGGAAAAGCAATTTCTAGGGACACAGAAATGTCAGTAGACAGTTGGATACGAGGCCTATCGCTTGCAGACGAGGTCTGGCCTGGAAACAGAAATGCCTGCTCTTCAGCTTCCCCCGATGGCTGTCCGGAGGAAACCTCGGCCAGTTTTGCCGAATCATCCAAGTCAAAAGTTCCAGATTTTTCAGTAAAATGTCTTGATCCTTAACTATTTGAAGTTAAGACTGAATTTAAAAAAGAAAGCGCAGGGGCCATTCATTTGAATACTCTAGAGGAGAAGAAGGGAAAAGGCCTTCAGCTGAGCCTCAGTGACCCCTGACAACCAACGGTTTTGCAGGCTGATCTATAGGTTCAACGTGATTCCAATCGAAATCTCAGCAAGTTGTTTTGTGGATATCAACAAACCGATTCTAAAGTTTATATGGAAAGAAGGTGAAAGACCCATAATGGCCAACACGGTATTGTAGAGTAAAGTTGAGAGGTTGACGATACCGAACTTCAATGGTTACTGTGAAGCTACAGTAACCAGGACAGCATGGTACTGGCAAAAAACCCCAGCAAAACAAACAAACAAACAAAAAAACCCCACCCAATAACAACAAAACACAAGTAGATCAATGGAACAGAATGTAGAGAGCCTGCAAATAGACACACACATAGCCAACTAATCTTCCATAAAGCAGCAAAGACAACGCCATAGAACAAAGAAAATCTCTTCAAAAAATTGTGCTAGAACACCTGAATGCCCACATGAAAGTAAAAAATTAATCTAGACACACACTTTACACCCTTCACAAAATTAACTTAAGAGGTATCAGAGACCTAAATGTAAAACAAGAAACTCTAAAACTCCTAGAAAATAACAGGAGAAAACCTAGATGACTTTTCAGATACACCAAAGGCACAATCCATGAAAGAAATAATTGATAAACTAGACTTCATTAAAATTTAAAACTTCTGCTCTGCAAAAGGCATTATCAAAGAATGAGAAGGCAAGCCATGGACTGGGGAAAATATTTGCAAAAGAGACATCTGATAAAAGACGGTTATCCAAAGTATACAGAAAATATACAGAAAGTTCTTAAAAAACAATCTGATTAAAAAATGGGCCAAAGACCTTTACAGAGACCTCGCCAAAGGAGATATACAGATGGCAAATAAGCATATGAAAAGATGCTCCATATCACATGTCATTAGGGAAATGCAAATGAAGACAAGAAGGAGATGCCAGGACTCACCTATCAGAAAGGTCCCAGCCGGACCCCTGATGGCAGCAAGCACTGTGATGCTGCTCAGGGTGCAGCCACTTTGACAGACACTGGGGTGGTTTCTTACAAAACTAAACACGCTCTTTCCATATAACCCGGCAATTGTGCTCCTTAGCATTTACCTGAGGAATTAAACATGTATGCTCACAAAATGCTGCACGTGATGTTTATAGAAACTTTATTCATCATTGCTGAAGCTTAGGAGCAACTGGATGTCCTTTGGTAGGTGGAAGGATGAATAAGCTTTGGACTATCCAGACCACGGAATGTTAGTCAGTGCTAGGAAGAAATGCACTATTGAGCCAAAGAAAGACCTATAGAGGAAGCTGAACTGCGTATTGCTAAGTGAAGGCAGCCATTCTGAGAAGGCTGCCTACAGTATGCTTCCAACTCTATGACATTCTGGAAAAGGTGAAACTATGAAGACAGTATGAAGATCAACTGCTAGGGTAGAGGTAGGGGAGGGGAGAGAATGAATAGGCAAAGCACAGAGGATTTTTAGGAGAATTAAAATAGTCTGCGTGACATTGTAATGAAGGATACATGTCATTATCCATTTGTCCAACCCCAGAGAACATACAACACCAAGAATGAACTGTCATGGCCTGTGGTTCCTCAATGTAGGCTCATCAACTACAACAAATGTACCACTTCGGTGACTGATGTTAACAATGAGGGAGAGGAGTCTGGTTTTTTTTAAGATTTTATTTATTTATTTTTAGAGCGAGGGGAAGGGAAGGAGAAAGAGAGCGAGAGAAACATCATTCTGTGGTTACCTCTTGCACGTCCTCTACCAGGGACCTGGCCTGCAACCCAGGCATGTGCCCTGACTGGGAATCGAACCAGTGATCCTTTGGTTCACAGGCCAGCACTAAATCTACTAAGCCACACCAGCCACAGTAGAGTTCTTTTTAAAAAACAAAACCAAAACCAAAAACATATAAAACTGTATTGATGAATTATCTGTTTTGTTCAAGTTTTATCCTTAGCCCCAAGCACTTAACTCTGAAACTCAAAACAATAAACATACCTCCATTAGAAATTATTCACTAGGTATCTCGTAGACTCGCAATACTGATGCAGCCATGGTGTGGAGAACCCACCCTCTGATGCTGTGTTATTTTCCCCGTGGGTGGCATTGCTTCGCTCAGTCTGAGACATTTTCTGGGTCTCTGCTGATTCACTGAATCACTGACGTGGCCAGGTGGTGTCTCTATGGTCTGTCCCCTCTTGAATTGTCATGTTCCCTCTCCAGCGTCACTTTCTGGTGACTCAGCCAATGACCTTGATGTTCTGGATTCTGGAAAGCATCCCTTTGCACAGTAAAGGTTACCTTGTAGGCCTGTTTTCTGCCAAAAGCACAACCCTCTGATATTGAGAGAGGACGTGTAATCCAACTATTTTCTCTTACAGTGACCATATTGTTTTCTTTTCTGTTTTCCCCCCTTCAAAGGTCCTGTTCAGAAAATCACTTCCAGTCTCTGTGGAGTCCTTAAATGGCTTCATTGCCTACTCACTTATCCAAACTCATCCCTCTTAATAGAACATTCCTGTCATTCAGAAATGTTAGAAATAAGTAACTTAAAATTAATCAATATTTATTGAGTACCTAGTACATCTAAGAGACTGTGTTAAGTAATTAGGGACATATCAAAATATCATAAGAATAAGCATCAGCCCTCAATTAGCAGCTATGTAGTTGAACATTTATCCACACGGAACCAGCTGTACCGGGTACCACAGTGGGGAGGCCCCTGCCGGGAAGGTAATGGCTGCTGACTACCCAATATAGGGTCAAACATATAACATGTAGTTACAGTTTTGTCTCTTTTTGAATGAAACAAGAATTTTGAACTATTCTGTCTGTTGCACTGTAAATCAGTGAATTAGAAATTGAGCCATTAGGATATCATCTGCTTATGGCTTGGGAGAGGACCAGCAAAATATTATTCTGGCTGCAAGGTAAGACTGTCAAAATGACTGTCCTATTTTAATTGGGATGAAACAGCTACTCTTACTTTTATGGGGCTCTGGGGTATGAACTCCTGTCAACGCTTGGGGGCAAACGATCACCTTGGGGGCAAAGGCTACAGAAAGAGTCTATCATCTTTACTTACTTTTAAGGCTACTTCTTTGCAACTCATTACAAGATGTTGAACAGTTAAATCCTTTCCCCACAGTGAATTGCAAGCAGCCAACAAACACCTTTCTGCATGACCACAAAGGAAACACTCCCTTCTTCTAATCTCTCAGTTTATCATATTTGGCTCTGATTTGATTGTCGCTCCAGAATAACATGTTTATAAATGTCAGACTTAACTGGCCTCCCAAATTCATCTCACCACTAGGGGAAGGCTTTCTCCCACCCTAACTCCCCCCCACCTTTTTTTTTTTTTTTTTTTTTACCAAGGGCAAATTGGACCTTTGAAAGGGGTGTTACAGTAGCTCCTGGTAGAATAATTTGCCAACCTTCCCTTGTCAACTGACTCCACCTGCAAGTCTCCCAATTAAGGAAACAGGTGAAAGCAGAGAGTCTTCCTGTCCGCATACCAACCACCAGCCCCGCGAGCAGCCCTCTCTCCGCCTCCCCTTCTCTGTGTCCGGAGAAGTGCTCTGCTCCATCCAAGTCTTTTTCTTTTGCTGCAGACTCTCATTGTCACCTTGCTAAGGAGTTCCCTACCTCCTGTATCCCCCATTCTCCTTTATTATACATCTTTCTTTTACCTCTAGATGGTTTCTATCAACAAGCAAGCATATTCCCTTGTCTCGTAGGAAAAGGAAAACGGTTCTCCCTGAGCCCACATCATCTTCTGGCCTTTACGTGTGTAGCCACTGCTCCTCCCAGGGATGCTTTGCCTTCCTTCACTGCACCCGTTTCACCCGAAACTCACTTTAACTAGACTGGAGCTGCTCTTGTAAAAATTGTGAACTTTATACTTATGGACAAGAAGGAGGTGTAGTAAACACGGCTTGTCTCTTCACACAACCAAAGCAAAAATTACAACTAAACTACTAAACAACTGTCAACCAGAACTGTCAGTAAATTGAGCTGTATGGGAGTCTGACAATCAAGGAAATGAATCACATTCATCCAGGTGGGGAGGAGGGGTGGAGATGCTGAGACGTGGACTGGGTAGTCCCACAGCCACGTGTGGTGGATTAAAACTGGAAGGGGTACCTCGGGAGCGAGGGATCCCAGCCCCACATCAGACCACCCAGCCTAGGATTCCAGTGCCAGGAAGCTAAGTCCCCATAAATTCTGGCTACAGAAATCAGTGGTGGTTGGGGCAGCAGAAGAAATTGCTGCATTCTCAGGCATCTCCTCTTAAAAGGCCCACAACAAACTTAGGGCTTAGGCAGACTCACTCCTCTGGGCTCCAGCACTGTGGCAGCAGCTGGGAGGGCACCAGTGGCACACAGGGAGACACCGAAATGTCTGGTATGAGGGCAAGTGCTGGGGGACAGCTTCCTCCTGGACAAAACTCCAGAGGCCAGACAGCAGCACTGACTCCTTTCTGAGCCTTCCACCATATAGAGCCACAGAGCAGCGACACCACATCTGCTCCATCAACCTGGTTCACATGGGCGGCCCCGCCCTGGTGGTTACCTAAGGCTCCTCCCTGTACAACTTACTGGTGCTGTGCTACTAAGGCAGGGAGTCAAAACAGCTTTACCTAATGTACAGAAACAAACACAGGGAGGCTGCAAAATTGAGGAGACAAAGAAACATGGCCCAAAGGAAAGAACAGAACAAAACTCCAGAAAAAGAACTAAATGAAATGGAGATAAGCAATCTGTCAGGTGCAGAGTCCAAAACACTGGTTATTAGGATGCTCAAGGAACTCACTGGGCACTTCAATAGCATAGAAAAGACCCAGGCAGGAATGAAGGTTACACTAAGTGAAATGAAGAAAAATCAACAGGGAACCAACAGTGGAGAGGATGAAGCTGAGAATCAAATCAATAAGTTGGAACATAAGGAAGAAAAAAAAACATTCAATCAGAGCAACAACAAGAAAAAAGAATCCAAAAAACCCCAGGATAGGCTAAGGAGCCTCTGGGACGACTTCAAATGTACCAACATTCAGATCATAGGGGTGCCAGAAGGAGAAGAGAAAGAGCAAGAAATTGAAAACTATTTGAAAAAAATGATGAAAGAAAACTTCCCTAATTTGGTGAAGGAAATAGACATGCAAATCCAGGAAGCACAAACAGTCTCAAACAAGATGGATCCCAAGGAGGACCACACCAAGACACATCATAATTAAAATGCCAAAGGTTAAAGAAAAAGAGAGAACCTTAAAAACAGCAAGAGAAAAGCAGATATATAGTTACCTACAAAGGAGTTCCCATAAGACTGTCGGCTGATTTCTCAAAAGAAACTTTGCAGGCTAGAAGGGACTGGCTAGCAGTATTCAAAGTGGTGCAAAGCAAGGACCTACAACCTAGATTGCTCTATCCGGCAAAGCTGTCAGTTAGAATGGAAGGGCAGATAAAGGGCTTTCCAGGCAAAGTAAAGCTAAAGGAGTTCATCATCACCAAGACATTATTATATGAAATGCTAAAGGGACTTACAGAAGAAGATCAAAACAATGAACATTAAAATGGCAATAAATTCACAACTCTCAACAACTGAATCTAAAAAAGGAACTAAGCAAACCAGCAGAACAGAAACAGAATTGCAGATAGAGATCATTTGCAGGGTTATCAGTTGAGAGGGAGAAGAAGGAGCATGGGGGAAAGGTGAAGGGATTAAGACGTATGAACTGGTAGGTACAGAATAGACTCGGGGGGGGAGCTGTTAAGGACAGTACAGGAAATGGGTAACCAAAGAATTTACGTACGTGACCTATTGACATGAAGGAATGGGGCGAATTGCCAGAAAGAATGAGAGGTATTGGGTAGAGAGGGACAACGGGGGGAAAGTGGGACAGCTGTAATAACATAGTGAATAAAATAATATTTAAAAAATTACACACATTTTTCATGATGCCAAATGCAACGAATACTTTTCCTCTTGCCTGACTTCTCTGCCACATCCAGTGCACTTTTCTGAGCTGCATGAATGGGTTGCTCTTGTTGGGAACCCCCCTGCCTGGTTTCAGAAGCTGTAACCCCCCATGGCTAAGGCTGAGGGGGTGACCTTTGGACCAGAAGCCACTGAGGAGACGAAGCTTACCTCCCCAGAAGGAGTGCCGCTTCTGCTCCTTTTACTTCATCCATAACTGACCCCCAATGCTTGGTTGGTTAGCCAATGAAGGGTAAGATTCCCCAAGGGGGGGATGACCTAAGGCAGGCACAATCACGTGGAGGACCCCAAGGAAGCACTTGGGGGGTACAGCAAAAGGGGGTAATGGACCCTCGCCCCTCGGCTTTGACAAAGCCTGAGCCCTCATTCTGTCTGCAAGAAGTCTAATCTCTTGGCTGCCTTACTTCCCCTGCCTGATTTAAGACTGAAACAGTGACAGAGGGCGGTGCAGCCCTGTGCTGGAAAGGGCGGGTTCCCCAGGAGATCAGGTCTAAGAAAGAATGTGCAAAATCCTGTGAAACCTGCTTTGTTTAGAATGCTCTCAATTAAATAAGGGTCCAAGCAAGAAGTGAGTTTTTTCCTCAAAAGTTTTATTGCTCTCTAGCTATCTGACCCTGACTCAAAATAGGCCCTCTGAGTTCTTTGCTATCTATTGTTTGACCCTTATTGCCTGACAATGATTGATGAGCTTTACCTGTATTCTTTTGCAAAGGAACCCAATGAAAGCCCATTGAGGAACAGGCTTAAGGCCCTTCTCCTTTGAGAGATCAGCCATCTTTCCTCCTCCAGCGGATCACCTCTGGGTAGACTTAGTCTCACCTGTGGTGGCCGGGGGGGAGGGGCCCTGTGGGTGGAGCCTCTTCAGATGCAGTGGTTGCCTAGCTTTCCAAACTCCAGGGATCCCTTGGCTTGCCCATCCTCTAAATTTGGAGTTTCTCAGACTCAGCCTTTACTGGGTTTCAAGTCATATCTGTATACCAATAACTCCCAAATTTAGCCTCTCTGCTCTCTCTTCTGACCCCTGCCTTTGAGCAATTAGTGCAACTGGTGGATTCTGAGCATGTCAGTCTGATTATTTCATTTAAAAATTCTCCATTAACCACGCCCCTCCTGGTTGTAGCAACTACAGATGATCACTGCTGAGACCCATTATTTTATTATGAAGTACAAAATGGTGATTTTCTAATTCTATCACCCTTACTGCTTTCTTTGCTAGAATTCTATAAATATGAACTGGCCTTCACCGGCTATTGGTTATCCTGCAATGCACATCAGGAGGTCACGGGATTGTCTCAGCCAGGAGTTTGGTGTCAGTCACTAAGGTGACAGCAGTGATGACAAAGAGTAAGTGGTTTCAAAATATATTCTGGCATAAAACCCCAAGTATTTGCAGCCAATCAGATGTGGGAAGAAGAAACACGGGGGATTAAGAATGACCTCTAATTTTCTTGCTTGAATAAGCAACTGGTGGACGGAGGTGTAACCCACTGAGACAGGAAGGCTTTGTGGAGTCCGACCCCAGACGCAGATGAGGGGCCTAAGGGAGCACTGCGGAAAGAGGAGAAACAGGGCCTTCAAACCTGTTTGTTATAGTAACATTTGACAGAAAATGAGTCTCCAAGACAAGATACGAGCGTTCTAAAATCCTGGAAACACAGGAAAATATTTCAGCAAGTGTTCAACTGGCGTTACGCCGGAAATACTCCGCCGAGCAGCCTGGTCGTGCGGCTGCAGGGACTGAGGCTGTTTCAGCAGCCCACTCGTCCTCCTGACGTTGAGGGTCTGTCAGCGTTTCCATTACGAGCTCCAGTTCTCAGGGGTTAATAACTTGGCTATTTTAAGGTCACATCAGGCTGAAACTTATTAGGAATAAAACATTTTAAAAAACAGATTTAATGCATTTTTGTCAAGATCTAGTGAAAATATTGCCTATTTTTCTGAGATAGAGTTACCTACAGTTAATATATATCATGAGACAGATGTTTAATTAAACACACGTTTTATTTTGAAGTTTCTGGAAGTAATTACAGTTTATAATAATGTCACATTTCCTATGTGTAGATTAGATGTGGATGGACCACAAACATTATACTGAAGCAATTGTAACACATTGTAGCCAAATTTGGCGTACACATTGCCGTTTTAAATAAGCCTATTGCCAATAAAACTTGTTGTAAATGTTTTTTTTTTTGAGGAACAGTAACATGTTAGAATTTATTATATTATTATTTTGCCAGTCAGAACTTAGTCTCAAAGTTACTGTCCAATTAAAAATTTACCATGTATCCTAGAAATGTATACTTGAAACCTATATGATCTTATTAACCAATGTCTCCCCAATAAATACAACACATGAATGAGGGAATACTATATACACTATATATCATTTTCTGTTTGGAACACAGCATTTTGATTTCCTTTTAGTAACAGAATTTTCTCACATATGGATGCCAAGTTCATTTAAGGCCTTTTGTAAAGTCAGTTCAGCTAGAAATTCTGCCTTAAAAACCTAAAACGCTCTCCTCACTTATGAGGAATAGGAGGAAGCAGAGACAGGGTATGGCTAAAACCAATCCAATACTACAGGTGATGTGCTAGTCCAGTCACCTTTGACCTATGACCTGATCACAGCCACAGGAGCCATTCCAGCCGAGGTCAGCACAGAAACCAGGCGGCCAGTCCGCAGGAACCACCTTATGCTCAAAGTGTAATCCGGTGGTGCCAATTCTGTGCTTTTACACTGACAACAAAGAATCCTTACCTCACATTGTAGAAAACAAACAACAAAACAGAAATTACATAAGGGTTAAATATCTAAATTTAAAAATTAAATAAAGAAAACAAAAGATAGCCCTGGCTGCCGTGGCTCAGTGGACTGAGTGCCAGCCTGTGAACCAAAGAGGCGCTGGTTCGATTCCCAGTCAGGGCACATGCATGGGTTGCAGGCCAGGTTCCCAATAGGTGTCATGTGAGAGGCAACCACATATTGATGTTTCTCTCCCTCTTTCTCTCTCTCTTCCCCCCTCTCTAAAAATAAATAAATAAAATCTTAAAAGCAAGAATTTTTTTTTCGTTGAAATACAGCTTTGAAAAAATGGTTTCGCCAACCTTAATAACTCAAACCTTGGTTTTCTTTTCATCTTTGGTCATAATTTTTAATCTTTCTCTTTTGCTCATGGAAATTCTGAAAACTAAGCCAATCATTTTGAAATTCTTATCAACACTTTTGTCTCATGCCTCAAGAAATTTATTTCTAGAGATTCAACCAAGTCCTCTTTGACGAGCTGTGTTGTGTGTGCTCAGGGAACACTGACAGGTCCAGGAGAAGACTCACCAGCCACACGCTGACTAGGGAGCCGGCGGTGGTTACGAGCCCAGTCAGTCGCACTGTCTATCGGCGATTCTGTCGGTAGCCCAGATGTGTCCGAAATTTCCATGCAGAGAGTAGAAAGCCGTCCATTACACCATGGTGGCCTGAACTCTCTAAGAACACTTGTTTTTAAGCCATCGTCCTTGCCGGGATGGCAGCTCTGCCCTCCGATGTAAGTTCCATTCGGCATACAAGGCGCATTTGCTTAACAGACACGTACGGAGTACCTGCCCTGTATGAGACAATGTTTTAGGCAGTGGGTAGACGATGGTGAGCACGAGGCCAGATCCCTGCTGTCATCATCGCAGCATGTGAGAAAGGCAAACACGCAGACAGCTGCATTCAGGGGGCGAGGGAGAAACCGTGTCCATGGTGGGGGTCATGGGGACTCGGGCCAAGCTGCTCTGAGGCGACATTTGAACAGAGAACTGAAAGGAGATAGAGCGTGACGTGCGGTCTAAGGAAAGACTGTTCCGGGTGCACAGTGCCTACGGTGGGATCTTGGCGTGACTGAGAACTAGCAAGGTCCAGTTCCACTCCTCCACTGTCAGTGAGAAGCTCCGATTCCTCCACGCAGCAGTGACCAAACTCCTAAGAGCATGTGTCAATTTGGCATTGAACGTATGTACATTATAGTTAACAGTTAGCTTTGGAAAGCTGAGATTCTTCCTTTCCACTTAAGACTCAGCTTCTTCAGGCCAGGGACCTAGTCCTGTGCTTCTTGATACACCCGAACCAGAGCCAGCGCTCACAGGAAAGAGCAGTCAGTGAACGCTCACCATGACCACGATCTGATGTCAGTGATCTGTGGTTGCCATGCCTTCGGGAGTCATTAGCATATAGTACTCTAAAGTAATGGGACTGGATGAGATCCCCTGGGAAAGAATGGAGGGAAGGATAGGTATACAATGGTTCATGTCTTAATTGTCATGAAAATTCTCTTCGTATTGCGCTAGGTCTAGGATTCTTTGTTTCAAACATCTTTTCCTACAAGCATGTACGATAGTTTGAGAAATAGTCTCCTTGTATCATCTTCCTCCTTATCATCACTTGAATCTGGTGTGACACATTTTTGGAATGGGTTTGGCAGTCTCCCACGTTCCTCACTGTGGTGTTTCAGATTCAGTCAGGGCCTATTCTAGGCTTCAGAGGAGCTGCAGAACATTCAAAGTTCCCACAAGTTTGTCTACATGTCTCCGAATTCTTCACACATCCAGAAATCTTGATTCTACAAATGGTAAGATCCTCTAGGTTGTCTGAAAGGATGGGATCCAGTTACCCGTCCCCACGAACAACTCAGAACACCAAATTTCATAGGACAGGAAGGGGCAGACCTCAGGATCCTCTAGCACTTCCTCTAACCTTGCCCTTAGAACGTCTGCAAGGAGTCCAGAAAGTAGGAACACATTTTAATGCCAAAAAGTATCAGAACAAAGATCCATAAATTCCAGCAAACATGCAATATTTATTGTGAGAGGGATAATAAATCAAGGGGAAAAAAGGGGGTATGGAAATGGAGCCAGATAGAAAGCTAAAAAATAGAGTACCAGTGAGTCATAAATTTGGCTCCGCTCTCCAATAGCCAAAGTGGGAAGAACCATCTACCCAGTGTACTGTGTCCATTAGCTCAAATAAACCAGTTATTCAGAGGACACAGATTTATTTTTGGAACTAACACCATAGAGGAGTTTCTCTCTGAAATCTCACAATCCGGGTAATGATAGGTAATACTGTTTTGCAATAAACCTGGGAGAAATTTTAAGGATGGTATTGTTATGAGGGCGGGCTTCCCAACCCTGCTTCAGCAGAGGTAAGACTTAGTTGGCATGAGGTCTTGGCAGGCTAAAGAATGGATGCAAATTACTGGTGTAGGCAATATTATCCCCTTACTGTATCCCGGGGCTTTGAGGTTAGGGTGTGCTTAGGTATTGCAGAACTTAATTGTTAGATAGTTGCTGCCTATTCAGTAAGTCACCGAGTGAACGCGGCACCGGCAGGCTCAGCTCTCGGACACCACGCATGCGCAGCCAGCTGGGCAGCGCTCCTCTGCTTTTGCTCCCGTGTCTAGGATCCCGTTTCATGAGCTCCCGTAGGGAAGTAGGTACAGGGGCTGCTTCCGTGCGCACTTCCTCTGTGCGAGTCTTGGGGAAGAGTACACTGCACACGGATCTTTGAGGTCAGGAGACAGATCTCTGATGAGATCGGCTTCAGCTAAGGACTTTTCCCCTTTTCATTCCTGACAAGATAAACAGCCCATTCCAGAGGTGGGTACTGACTTTTTTAGAAATTAAAGCACACAAGGGCTAAAAATTTGTTTGGTAAGGGACTGAAAAACTCGTGTTCAGTTGTCAAGAACTATCTATGTCACCAGAGCCTAATTCAGTATCTGTGTGGCTTTTTCCTAGTATGTGAAGATAATTCCCCACCCTCCCTAACACCCTACTATGCCATTCCAGTATTTATCACATTACTGTTCATTTACTTTACTCCCTGGTTTATCCCCTGAACAAACCTACGTGGAGGCAGGAACTATGTTTCATGGGCTGGTGTATTAAGTGCTTATCACAGTGACCGTTACAGTGTACACTCAGTAAAATGTTCACTGGTCCAGTGAAGTGAAGATGCACAGTGCAGAAGAAACATACGCTAATTGAGGAAAGCAGGCTGAACTTCACCACGTGCCTCTCCTTAGGGCTGGTGGCTCCTTCCCGTGGCCCAAAGGGCCCTAGGCAATCAGCCCCAGTTCACAGAGATTGGACAGCGCCTGGAGGTGGATGCAGCTCACAGGCTCATCCTTCTGGAAATATCCTCACACCAAAGAGCTGGGCTTCCTTTGGATCGTCTGGTGTCTGGTGTCATACACTGTCTGTCATATACAGCCATGCTGACGCTGTCCAATTATACCTGCAAAACAACCAAAATGTTCAACATTTATTCTGGAGCCCGATTGTCTGTGCCCAGCTGCTCTAGGTTTGCACATCACTCCTCCCTAATCACCACGGCTAGGAGATACCGAGACCTCCTGTTCCAGGCAGTGTGTGCTTGTACGTACTAACTCCTTGTTTCATTTCCACTGTTACCCCTAATTTGCATGAGAGCGCTGGAGAAGAACCAGGTAGTGTCCTGGAGCACAGGTTCCCGCCTGGAACCAGCATCCACGTTCGTAACTGCTTCGCTATGCTGCCTCTGGGCTCATTTCTTTAGTAGCTGTATTCTTAGGATAATTGGGTTTTTCTTTTGGGAAACAGCAACAAGACGAATTTTAAAGCGTGCTTTGCCTGATTATAAAATACCTTTTATGTCTATAGTTACCTAAGATTTTAATTAGTGTTCCCTTTGGGTAATAAGAACTGTATAGTACTCATATATTTAGAAAACATGTTAAAAATGGAATTTGGAGGATGCTTCCATTTACCCATACAGCAAAGGGATTATTGTATCACCTTAAAAGAAAAAAAAACCAAACTAAAAAACACCAGAAATCTACTCAAAATCATACACTAAAATTCTAAACTTTTGACATTAAATATAGCTGACCCCCCAAAAAGCTACTTTATTCCTCTAGCTTCAACCATACCTAGCTTCTATGACGGCACCATAAATGTAGGCTGCTAGCTATCGTGACGTCAAAGGTAAGAGCTATTCAAGAACCTTGTGAAGTCTGATTTTGTACATTTGTTTCCATTCATAATGGCAGATCTTCATGTGTTCACCAAATTTTAGCAAATTGGTTATAATAAGTATTTTACTATGTGTTGAATCGAGTAGCAGAAAACTCATTATAAATAGAACTGCTGAGAGGACTTCAGTTTTTCACACCTGTTTTCCATTAGCATGCAAAGGCTAACGGTGTGAAAAACCATACTCAGCAGTTGGAATTACCCTGCAGCTGTATTTTGAAGGGGCTTTAACACTTCCCTTAAGAAATGACCATTTTAAAAAGTCGAACGCACTATCACTCAGGCACTACACAAGACTTCTTACTTCATCTGTAAAGACAGAATGCCAATGTTTTATTTGCCAAAGGGGTGAAGAGGAAAACATCAGTGAAATAAATTTGATAACATGACTCACACTTCTTCCCTAAATTCACAACTCTCACATTTGGCTGAGCTAAAAAAAAAAAAAAGGAACTTTAACTTGAAGTAAGTAGGCCAAGTCACACGATCCACCCAAATGAGGGAGTTTAAGAGAATGAGTGAGTTTGTCAGCTGGGAAAATATTTTCTTTAATTTAGTGAGCTTAAATAATTTACCCACAGTGATGAATAAGCCCTTGAGTCAGTTTCTGAAACATTCTCTCTGCCTGTACCATAAAATTTCACCAAAATGTAGTATGGACCGTACACGAAAACAGTTTCTTGGTTAAATCTTAATAGTAAAGGCAAGAATAAAACTAATCTGTATTACTTCACTTTCAGGTGTTTTTCTCCCAAACGTACCTCTAGATGTCTTAGGTAGGCTGTACAATTAGGTACGGTTTATTTTACGTAATGGTGTGTTCAACTTTAGCACCCTATGGAAGTAGTGAGTGTAATGAAAACAGTAAGGTTATGTAAACGGTTTCCTCCCTCTCCAGGCTAAAGTTTAGTTGAAAAACGAGGAGGAAGTGCTATAGCAGAGAGGCAACGGGGAAGGGAGTTCAGAGAATGAAAGAACAGGGCTCTGGAGAGATTCAAGTCATCCTGGAGGTGTACGGAGTCTAACTCTAAACTTCTACCCTTCTCCCTGGCTTCAAGTTTAGATAAGGTGTGAAGTGTCAGGGGTGTGCATGGACGCTTCATAAATGGACATTTTCTTCCGTGAAACAAAAAAAGAAATACAAGTGCTTGGTACCACATGCTTTTGAGGCTTAAAAGCCTATGAATAAACACTTTGCATCGTTGGGGGCATATTTTAAATAACTGTCGCCAGAAGAATCTCCTCCAAGTGAGAGTGAAGTCACTCCCCTCCCCAGGAGCCCTGAGGGAAAAGGCACACAGAAGATAATGCCCCCTACTTGCTGGCGGGATCTCCCTGTGTCTCCTGCGACCCCCCTTCGCCTCTAGAACGCAGGTCTGGCCGCCTGGGGCGGTCGCTGGGAGAAAAAGAAATGCCCATCCTCCATGGTAAAGTCTTTGGTCTTTTCCTCCTGGTCGCCCACTTTGTAGCGCAGCTGCACGCGCAGGAGCCGGTGGTTGTCCTGGGCGGGCAGCAGCGTGATCTCCCCGGAGATGTCCGTATCTTGCTCTACTTGCACGGGCTCGTTCAGGTACAGCAGGGCTTGCTTCCAGTGCGTGACTGGCTGGAAAGGCGAAGTGGACAGCACCACGGGTTTCTCCGAGTCTCCTTTGGGGAAGGTCACCTGGAACCAGATGGCAAAGCCGTGCATGGGCGCCGAGCCGTAGGAGCTGAAGCGAAAGCGCCCACCCACCCCGGCCTCCAGCTCCTGCTCCAGGCCGGCGCGGGCCAGATCCAGCTGAGCAAAGCACTGAGGCCGGGCCAGCACATCTTCGCCACACAGGTCCTGCACCAGGATTTCCGCGTGGCCCATGATGCAGCGCGTGGCGAAGCCCTCTAGGCAGCTCATGTCCACACCGTAGATCTGCTTCACCTGGCTCCAGAAGCCCAGGCGCAGATCCAGCGTGTGGTCGCTGATGGGCGCCAGGAAGAGCTCGGCGGAAGCCGGCAGGAGAAGCCCGCCTTCCTTCAGCCACTTAGCCCGCGCGTGGAGCACGGAACTGAGCATGGACTCGTGCAGGAGCCCGTAGCCCATCCACTCGCTCACGATGACATCCACCTGCTCGGGCAGCTCCACAGTCTCAACCGGCCCCGGCAGGATGTGCACGCGGTCCTCCAGGCGGTTGTGCCGCACTACCTCTTGGGCCTGTTGCCAGATGGAGCTGGCCTCCACGGCGTACACGCGCCGGGCCCCGGCCTGGGCACAGAAGATACTAAGGATGCCGGTGCCCGCGCCCACATCCAGCACCGTCTTGTCCCGCAGCGCTGCCCAGTTCCGCATGATGCCCAGGCGGTAGGCATCAGTGCGGACGCGGTCCGCAATCATCTCCTCGTGCACCGATATGTCCGAGTAGCACTCGTAGTACATCTGGTCCCGCTCCCGTCTAGTCCTCCGGGGTCGCAGCAGGGCCGCCTCCCGCCGTCCGCCATCTTCTTCCTCAGTTGCCCCCCCTCCTTCGCCACCGCCCCCCGACTCAAGCTTTTTCCTCTTGGGCAGCGACATCTTGGCGGCTCCAGCCGACTCCCGGCAGACGTTGCGCGGCGCGGGGCGAGCGCCAGGAAGCGGGGTCTTCTGGGACTTGTAGTGCGCGCTCGCTCTTCTCCTTTCCTGCGGTCTCGCCCCGCCGGTGCTCGCGGGCTGCCTCCGAACTCCGCTCGACTCTTTCCTGCCTTTAGAGTCTCGGTTTCGGAATCCCCTTCGCACCCAGCGCAGCCACAGTCTGGGGTCCTTTACGCTCCCCTACCTTCCTTAGCCCTCAAATCTCTTTCACTTTTACGCCCTTCCCGAAGTGGACACGCCCACTCAAAACCCACGTTTAATCACCTGGGCGGCACCCTTCCTCCTTTAGTACCTTCACCTGGGCAGTTGGACCTCTTAAAGGTCTCCAGGGGTGAGATTTCGAAATTGCACCACACGTTGTTTTCCTTTTTTGGGGGTGGAGTCAGGGTGCAAGGCAGGGGTAAGTGGAACAAGACAAAAACCTAACAAGGTTAAGCCCTGGTTCTCATTCCAAGGAGGGTGCGAATTAATTGAATGATCAGGGCAGGTGATATGACTTCTGTTTTCAATGACCCACTCACCCCCCGCCCCCCGCAACAACAAGGAGATCTTTGCCGTGCAAGAATTATGTTTTTTGGTCTCTTTTTTTTTTTTTAGGAGACTAGCTACTTGGTGCTTAGTCCTGTCCTGTCAATTCTGTGGTTCATTCAAGAGTTACATCTCGGAAGGGTCCAGGGGTGTGGTGCATTGAAACCCACCCCAGCTGTAGTCTGGTCAGTACCTCGTGACCACTTTCTGCTGCCACTCCTTCCTTTTTCTTGGGTCGGGGCGAGATTGGGACTACCCGCTTCCTCTTTTTCTTTCAGTTACCATCAGCTGTTAATTTCTCACATCCTTGTTGTTCATTATAGAAGTAAAGTATATTTTTAAATATGTGTGATGTCTGAGTGTCTGTTCTTAGGGAGGTGAAAATAACAGTTTTATCTGCTAAAATAATCACATAGAAAATTGACTGTTTTTTCCTAGTCAAGAACTATACGTGTTCAGCCAATAGGCCTGCATTCATGATCTGGGGGGGAAGTTCCTTCACCTCATTCTCACTATTAATCCGTTATTTAATGGATAGGTTTATTGACCGGACATCCTCAGCTGTACTTCTAAGGACTCTCACTTCTGGCTGCTCATTACAATCCTTTTTGGAGTTAAAAAAAAAAAAAAGACCCGCACCTGTGTCCCACCTGAAATTAATTAAATCAGAACCACTCTGGTAGAATGGGGAGGAGGCATGTAGGTTTTTAAAGCTTCCAAAGATTGGAATGCGCAGCCAGAGAGACAACTGTTTTGCATTAAAACGATTGTAGTTAAATTTTGCTTCCTTATTTTCACTGGGTGAATTATCTTTTTTTTTTTTTTCTTCATGGCCTGGGCTCCACCAATTAAGGCTAAAACTCTTCAGAGCAGTTCCTCTTTCCTTCTGCCTGGGTCAATGTCCTGTTTAAGAGAATCGAGGCTCGGAGTAGGCCGTGGGGTTCCAGTTGTAAACACGCCCACTTCAACATACTCCTTCTAGGCCTTCCCTTAGTCTGTACTTCTTCCATGGTTTCCTTCCTCAAAATCTTTTCCTTCCCTTTTAAATCTTCATCCTTCCACCCAGTTCTCAATTCACTTACTCAGGACCTCGTTATAGAAAATTCTGAATATAAGTTTTGTGGGTTCTACCTCCAGTACAGCTGAGTCATCTTCTTTTCTCCATCTCCACTGCCAACACCCAAGTCTAATGATCCATTCTGGCTTCTAATCATACCCCTATCTAACCCACTGGCCATGCAGTAAGAGAATGAGCTTGTAAAAATCCAAATCGAACCACGCCATTCTTCAGTAACTTCCCATTCCAGTTACACAAACAGTGCTGAAGCTTCAAGTAACTTTCTGTCTCATGCTATTTTTTCCAGCTCCTCCCTGGTCTCAAGACAGACTGGCCTTCCTTAACAGCCCCTCTTTCTTGTCTCAGGTCCTCACTTACACTCTCTCAGGGCCTGGGACATTGTTTTTCTCCTTAGCAACCCACTTCAGCGGCTCCTTATCCGTCAGGTCTCAACTGAAATATTAACGTCCTAAGAAACTCCTTCCCTGGCACCTTGAAATACTATTTTCTAATCCAAGACACTTTTTATTCATAGCTTTACTATTATCTGAATGTGTTTACTTGTTTGTTTTCTATAAAAGAAAACCTGCAAGAGCCCAGCACATAGAAAGTGCCCAGTACTCTTCAGGGAAGACTATTGTGGAAACAATTAAGTTGTTATCCACAGGAGGAGAGGAGACTTTGGCTTTTTGTGGTTCAGTGTGACAATTTGACTCCAGTAAACTCCAAATCCAGATACAGATGCTCCCAGGTGGAAGAGTTGTTTCATTTGCAAACAGTCCTGATAACCTTTTCAGATAGAATAATGGTAAGCCCTAAATATTATATCCCCAGATATCATGGCATGGTCCCTCCCTGTACTTTGGCTTCATGTAGGGAGGGATTTCTTTACTCATCTTTTCTACTGCACCAAATTGTTTTAAGTAGGAAGGGGACCTAGGTCATAGCTGTTTTCTAAGCATGGGGCTCAGGCAATATGTTTGCAATTTGGTGGTCTGCTTGCCATATCTAGTCAATGCCCAAGCCCCATGTTTTCAAACAAATGGGCCATGAACTTGATTTAGTACATCTTTATCAACATTAAAAAATAGAATAGAAAATATTAAACTCATAAACCAAGTAAAGATGAGTATTATTTCACAAAACTTGTTTCAGTTAAGTAGACTAGGTATGTATTTCTTGCTACTGGTTACAGTGAAAACTTTGAAATCCACAGTCTACTCTTCTTCAAAAGTGCTGCGAACTTGGCCATTTTTGTGCCTTTGCTCCTTTGTCTTCTCTCCCATCCTTTTAGATAGTGCTCAGATGTTACCATTTATTTGGAGCCTTTTCAACCAGTCTGTGGCCAGAGATACTTCTATATAACTTTTTTCCATTTATCCCATTTATCCCATCCCGGAACTATATATATATATATATAGCTGGTTTCTCCATGCCAGTTGGTGGGGATTAGAACACCAAGACTTCATATTTTTCACCTTTATATAGAGAATCTAGCATGTTGTGCTGGAATCAGAGTTATTGCCATGTACCAAATCACTGGTGCTGAGTAAACACAGGATCACAGCTGTATTTTCTATGGTCGGGGGACCGTGATTGATCCTCCTGCATTTATGCAATCTTTCATTTAGTCAACAAACGTTTTGGACTTCTCAGCTGTGCTAAAGAGTCTAGAACTAGGGGACACATCAATAAACAAAAAGACAAAAATCCCTGTTTCCAGGAGGTTTTATTTTTGTGTTAATGTTATCTATAAGCAAATTATTATACTTAAGCAAATTATCATACCACTTTGAACTCTCAACTTTCTTTTCTGTGTCATTTTATCTTGGATTTACTGGTGTGATGTCCTCTCACAAATACTTATTTCTAATTCTTTTTTTGTTTCTAATTTGCAGTTTGTTTAAAAAAAGTATTTTAAAGCCTAGGATAAGAGGCTTTAAATTCTAACATTGTGTTGTAATTCCATAGTGTGTATTGAGGAAGGGCAAAATAGCAATGACATAAAAGTGTTATCGATCCCTGTTTGATATGACTACTCATTTTAAAATGCAGTTCTTAGCATTCTGCAGTTTACTGAAGGCTGTCAGCATAGAAAGAGGCAGTTCTGTGAAAAGAAACCCTTTATAGAAAAAGAAGATAAAAGGTGATTTTTTTGAAACATCAAACATAAAAAGCCTAGGTGTATGTCATTCTCTGGATGTGTATTATTTATTTATTATATTTTTAAAATTGTTTATTTATTGCTTTTAGAGAGAGAGGAAGGGAGAGAGAGAAACATTGATTTCTTGTTCCACTTATTCATGCATTCATTGGTTGATTCTCGTATGTGCCCTGACCAGGTATTGAGCCCACAACCTTGGCATATCAGGGTGACACTCTAACCAACTGAGCTACCCGGCCATGGCTGTGGTGTCTTTCAGATCCATGGTGTATATAGCACAGCTATTAAGCCTAATACCAAAATAGGTTAATGGCAAATTCGTAGTTCCTTTATGGTATTATTCTTAGTAGTTGTAATTCTTTTAAAATTGTTTGTATTGAGTTGTTTACATAGTGACAACAGGGACACTATGAACTTAGTCCACGTTTGTCAATTCAGTCTAAATTTATTGAGCCCTCTTGGAATATTGAATACGGCATTTTAACAATTTCAAATATAAATAGAGGCTAAGACATTTTAACAACTTCTACTGTAAGTCAGGATGCTGTCATGAAAACAGTACAGAAAAAAAGGAATGTAAACTGTAATCTGGGAGAAAGTCATGTATCGGTGCATCTGTGGAAATACGAGTTTACTCATGGGCCCCAGGAGTAATATGAGTCAGGTAGCTTAGTGAAAATCAGGTATTAAGCCTTACAAATGTAACTTAATAAGATCTTTTCTTTCTCTCTTCTTCTGTGGGAGAGACCTATAAGATGAAAGGAGGGTAACCATTTGCTTAAATCAGATGCTTATATCCTATAGTATCCTGCCACTGGTAGCATTTGCAGAGCATAGGAGTGAATACAGCCATGGTAGTCCTGTGGTTCTGAAAGGGTGACTTGTAGACCAACAGTGTCGGCCTCCCCTGGGAAACTGTTAGGATTATACAAGCACGAATCCCTCTATATCTAATATAGAAGAATCCATGTGCATCTAATGGATTAGAACCTGGGTCGAGACTCCATGGCCCTTGTTCTAATGGCCTTTAGGTGGTCCCAGGGCCACTGAAATTTTATTGTACCAGACAATTTGAAGAGGATCAATGTGAGGGCATGCACAGTTGATGGGATGGAGGGTCTCTTCTTTTTTCTACTGCTGTGTAGCAAACTGCTATACACTTAGCAGCTGAAAACAACGAACACTTTATATCCCATAGTGTCTGTGGTCAAAAGTTGAGGCTCTGCCTCACCGGCACCTCTGCAAGGCTGCAGTCGAGGTGGGAGCCAGACTGCACACCTTTCTGGTGCTTGGGAGTCTCCTCCACGCTCATGTGCTTGTTGGCAGAATCTGTGCATTTGTGGGCTGAGGTTTCCCTCTTCTTCCTGATTGTAGCTCCTGGAGTCTGCTAGTAGCTCCTTGTCACATGAGCCTCTCCCAGGCTCTCTCCTGATGGGACAGTTTACTTCTGACCTCAGGGAACACCCGAGTCCAGATTATTCCTCTGCCCATGTGTTTCTGAACCTTGCCTGCCATGTGAAAAGACATACCCCAGATTGTGGCTACTTTTCTAGTCTAGATCGGAGAAGGGAAGACTCTTGACTTTTAAGCCAGGCTGAGCTGGGTCATGAGAGCCAAGAATAAAAACGTGTCATTTTAAGCCACTGAGATACAGAGGTAACTCATTACTGAATCAGAAACAAAGCTATCTAATCATGATGTAATACACCTGAAACTAATATATTGTAAATCAGCTCTAACTGAAAAATAAATAATACTTAAAAAGTCCAAGCTTACTAATATGACAATGTATACAGAATAAATGATCATTATACAATAGAACCAGCACCCAAGTCAAGACATGAAACACCACCAGTGCCAGAACCGTCTGTGTCCCCCTCCCTGTACTTTGTCTCTTCCCTGATAATACCATAAAAGACTGAGTGACCTGGTGTTTGAACTTCATATACAACTAATCATACACGTTCCGTCCAGAAAGTATCTAACCATGTAATACGAAAGTAGAGATGTTTAGTGAAGAAGATACAAGACACAAGAAACATTGTACATAGGACAATGACACCTCAGTCCTCTTCAGTGTGCACACCTTGGGACCTCACACAGTTCTCCCAATCGCCATCAGCTGTCCTGTTGTATTTCCCTGAATCTCATTATTGGTCTGAAATCTCTTCCTTTTCAAAGGTGCTCTTAGTTTTGGGAAAAGTCAGAAGTCAAGGGTGCCAAATCTGGGCTGCAGTGGTGCTGAGTCACCTGGGTGATTTGACATTTCACCAAAAAACTCTGCGAGAGATGCGATGCATGAGCCAGTGTGTTGTCCTAACGAAGCTGCGAATCACCAGTTGCCCACAGCTGCGACCTTCTGAATCATCCAAATAGTTTCTGTGGAGGAATGTTCAAGCTTAATGCAAAATCTGATGCAGATTCATTGCTCTACTTGCTGCCCTTTTGAATGAGACAGCCACGCTGGACACATGCTCACTCAGCAGTGTCTACCGCCCCCCACTGACCAGCCCAGTGAAGTCGTCATTGTTCACCCACGCACAGTCCAGTCCTCTCTCCTCGGCTGCCAGGTGACATTGATGTCAAACAAATCATTCTTGTTATATTAACAATGGCTGGACTTTTTCTGGGCAGACCTTCTACAGTGTATGTTCCCTTGTTTCTGATTTCTTTGCCCATCGCAGTTGCGAGATTCGTGCACGTGACTACGTGTAGCAGCATTTTCCCACCTTCATTGCTCTCCGCCATAGCACTCCATTGTAGGACTAGGTCATAATTTGTCCAGCCAGGTTTCTGTTTTTGAATAGATCCTCTGATATGGAAATAATTATTTTTATGAGGAATTTCACAGTTTTTTTCCTGAACAGTTCTTTTGAGCCTTAATATATTCTACTTTAGATAAATAATTTGTTTTTACCATTGTATTACCGTATTTTTCAGACTATAAGATGCGCTGTTTTACCACATTTTTTGCTTCAAAATTTTTTCCCTATTTTCCTCCTCTAAAACCTAGGTGCGTCTTACGGTCCAAAAAATACAGCATATATTAGGTGCCTAATAATACCTAAAATCTCTGTTTTTATCATGTGTTAGGCTTTGTCTAAATGTTTTGTATGCATTATTAATTCATTCAACAAATATTACTGAACACCTGTTGATTTGAATTGAAAAGAATAGAGGTAAACAAGATAGGCAAACCCCCCTAATTTTAGACTTGTAGTCAAGGTGGAGGCATAGGTAAACATGCCTTGCCTCTACGCACAACTATAGCAAAAAATACAACTAGACTACAAAACAAATATTACCCAGATTTGTCAGAAAAATTGACCTGTGTGGAAGTCTGACAACCAAGGATTTAAAGAAGCCACATTCATCCAGATGGGTAGGATGTGCAGAGAAGCAGAGAGGTGTGGAGAGGTACGGAGACAGGAATGGGTGGCCCCATATCCACATGTGGTGGTTAAAAAATGGGAGGGATACCTTGGGAGCAAGGGACCCCAGCCCCAGTGCAGATCACCCAGCCCAGGGTTTTAGCACCAGGAACATAAGTGCCCATAGCTTCTTGCTGTAAAAACCAGTGGGGTTGGGGCAGTGGAAGGAATTGTGGGGTTCTCAAAAGACTCCCCTTAAATGGCCCACAATGGACTTAGGACTCACGCAGACTCACCCCCTCTGGGATTCAGCAACATGGCAACAGCTGAAGGGCATCAGTGGCATATGGGGAGAAGTAAAGTGAATGTGCTGGGAGACAGCTTCTTCCTGGGCAAAACTCCAGAGACCAGGCGGTGGCATTGTCCTGTCGGCGAGCCGCCCCCTCTCCCAGAGCAACAGAGCGGTGACACTGGTTGCCTCACTCTGATGATGACCTAAGACTCTGCCCCATGCAACTTCACAGGCATGCTTTTCTACAATACATCACATATTAAGACACTGAGTCAAGACAGCTCTCCCTAATACATAGAAACAAACACAGGGAGACTGCCAAAATGAGGAGACAAAGAAATATGGCCCAAATGAAAAAAAAAAAAAAAACAGAACAAAACTCCAGAAAAAGAACTAAATGAAATGGAGATAAGCAACCTATCAGATGCAGAGTTCAAAACACTAGTTATTAGGATGCTCAAGGAACTCACTGGGTACTTAAATGGCATAAAAAAGACCCAGGCAGAAATGAAGGTTGCATTAAGTGAAATAAAGAAAAATCCACAGGAGCCAACAGTGGAGAGGATGAAGTTGAGAATCAAATCAATGAGTTTGAACACAAGGAAGGAAAAGGCATTCAATCAGAACAGCAAGAAGAAAAAAGAATTTTAAAAAATGAAAAACCTCTGGGACATCTTTGAACACACCAACATCTGAACCATAGGGGTGCCAGAAGGAGAAGAGAAAGGGCAAGAAATTGAAAACATATCTGAAAAAATGATGAATGAGAAACTATAATTTGGTAAAGGAAATAGACATGCAAGTCCAGGAATCACACACAGAGTCCCAAACAAGATAGACCCAAGGAGGACCACACCAAGAGACAACATAATTAAAATGCCAAAGGTTAAAGATAAAGAGAGAACCTTAAAAACAGCAAGAGGAAAGCAGCTAGTTACCTACAAAGGAGTTTCCATAAGACTGTCAGCTGATTTCTCAAAAGAAACTTTGCAGGCTAGAAGGTACTGGCAAGAAGTATTCAAAGTAATGAAAAGCAAGGACCTACAACCTAGATTGCTCTATTCAGCAAAGTTATCATTTAGAATGGATGGGCAGATAAAGTGCTTCCCAAACAAGTATAACCAAAGGAGTTCATCATCACCAAGCCATTATTACATGAAGTGTTAAAGGGAATTACATAAGAAAAAGGAGAAGATTAAAAAGATGAACATTAAATGGCAATAAATTCACAACTGTCAGTATTTGAATCCAAATAACAAACTAAGCAAACAAGCATAACAGGAACAGAATCATAGGTATGGAGATCATTTGGAGGGTTATCAGCTGGGAGGGTGAAGGGGGAGAAAAGGGGAAGAGGTACAGGGATTCAGAAGTACTAATTGGTAGGTACCAAATAGACAGGGGGATGTTAAGAACATATAGTTAGTGAACAAGCTGAAGAACTCATATGCATGACCCATGGACATGAACTAAGAGTGGGGATTGCTGGAGGGAATGGGGGTACTGGGTGGAGGGGGCAAAGGGGAAAAAAGTGGGACAACTGTGATAACATAATCAATAAAATCTATTTTTTTAAAATCTCTACTTTTGTAGAGTTCATATTTTAGGGAATTACCTCTATTCTCCAAGTCTCTGAGGTGGATATTATTATCCCTGTTTTCACAGTTTGGGGAACCATAGCAGCTACATTGCTCACTTCTTCATCTTCTCTACCAGATGCAAATTCCTTTGAGGCAGGAAGCAGTTGTCTTTCTCTCCACATTGTCTAGTGCGGTGCCCTGCATGCGGTCATAACATCCACTATTTTGATAACTGACATTTCATGCATTCTATATACCAGAGACAACTCAGTCTCACAAACCTATGCGGTTAGCTATCATTAACCCCATTTAGAGATCAGAAAACAGACAAAAAGAGGCCAAGTGACTTGTGTCTTTGGTTCAGATTCTTTTGCTGTACCTTACTGATGTAGAAGATAATGCTTGTGGTTGTGTATCACAGTAGTTCCTTCATGGATCTCGCCACAGGATATTCAGCTACCTTCAAAGCTACTACGGCTTACACTATGCTAAACCCGTGCATGACTTTGCACAGAGAAGGTAGCTGAGATCCTCACTTCCCTCATCTCCATTCTATACTGAAAAGGGAAAAAGCAGGGAAAAATAGCACATTAGACATGTTTTTATCTAATCCTTTACATGTAAAAGAAGAACTTGTCCTGGAATCGTTAGTTATGCTGCAGTAGACTGACTGCATTTAAAAGCTTGGTTGGTTTAGTTAATATTAAGTGCCTTCTACATCCCTAGCCCTTCATTGGGCTCTAGGAAGGGAGAAAGAGGCAGCTCCACAGTGTTCAAGGAGGTTGGAGAGGATGTGACTGCTGGTTGACCTTGGAGCTGGACCTGGGGCTCCTAGCCCCAGCCCCTGGCCTTGGAGTACAACTTCCGCCCCCTGTTCCCATGCGATTGCATGTGACTGCACCCCATTAGGGCCTCCAGCTAACCTTTTACGATTCTGGTGGGTTCAGAGTGTACCGTCTGATGACAGCCGCGACAAGCCTCCTATGTAAGTTCCCTTGTTAAAACTGCCCTAACCACCTGGAGTGGTTGACCATTTTCTTCCATCTCTTTGCCTGTTTCAGATTTCACCCAGGAAGTTCCCGAGGGTGTGAACCAACTATACAAAGGGCTCAGCATCCACCTTCCAGTCTCATAATCCAGGTGTGCCTGTGGTTTGCAAATGTGCTGAGTGCCTTTCTCAAAAACCCAAGGCTCATTCTTGTGCTATCCAAATATCTGTCCAACGTGGCCCTCTCTCTGGATATTTAGTTTGCACTGAATTTCTGTTGCCGGTTTGAGGAACTCGCATTACTTCTGATGAATACTGTTAGGTTCTGTACTTATGCCTTAGGATATCATTGGATAGTGAAACAGCCATACTTAAGAATTCAATTCATCATCACCTTCATGTGTATGAAAGCCCTTTGTAAAGTGCTATGAAATGACATTATAATTATCATGGCTGTGGGTTTATGTTCTGAGCATAGTCAACATGAGGAAATATCTGGGTGACTGAATTGTTTTTCAATTTTATTTTATAAACGTCCATGGAGTTGGAGACTTTCTCCAGGGACAGGAAGCGAAATTTAACACATGCTTTCCAGCTTCTCTTTATACCCTCAAGTACGGTTTACAGATGCAAACATGGTTGTCTTTACTGATAGAACTACCTTTTACCTTCTTTTTGCAAGATAAGATTGATTTTTTTTTTGTTAATACACAGCTGTCTTTATACTTGTCTTGTAGGCTTTCAGAATAGGTTAAGGCTTCTGTGTGTTGCATTATTTACTGGGCAGCTACCTTTAATGAAACAATGAAGCTACTGAAATTAATAACTCTAGACGGCTGGAAAGTGATAGTATTCACACTCAATTATGGAGGTGATCTATTGCATTAATATCATAGTGATGCTGGTCGAATACAATATGGTGAATAAAGATAAACTGGCAGGCTGACAGAATTTCAGCCTTTGAGTTAAGAAGAAAAGGGGGAAGATTAAATGGTTAGCAGGCATGGTTAACAGCCCAAATGCATATACTTATTCCAGTGTCAACACTTAGCAGAGGACACTGAGCAAGTGAACTTGAATATCCTTTCGATTCACTAGCTTCTTAAAAACTGAAATATGTCTGAGGAGCCAGTCTTGAAAGCTGTCCCTGAAGTGGCAGCAGGCAGCCCCAAACCCGCCGCCCAGAGAACCAGGCAGCCCGGAAAGCCGGGTGCGGGTATGGAACCTGCGGATGAAAGAGCTTCACCCTGGCAGATGACCCACAGCCGTTCCTCTATGAAAAGTTCCCGAGTGTTCAAGGGCTCCGCGCCACTGTTGTGTCAGACAGAGATGGAGAGCCTGTTACCCACGTGGCCGTGCTTTGAGACCTAGTTTCTTATCTACTTTTACCCTTGCAACGGGACCGAGGGAGCAGACTGGGTCTTTGAGAAAATAAAAGCATCACCTGTTACTACTACAATACCTCCGAGTGGTTCGATCTAATCATTTACTTTTGCTGGTGAGTTTCATAGCCAGCAGCCAACACAGAACTAATTGTCAGCCTAGAAAGGGAACTGGCTCCATTATTTGAAGAATGGAGACAAGTCACAGAAGTTTCTGAATCTGACCGTGGTTTTGAGGTCTATCTTATCTTCTTTATAACAGACACTCTATCAATCCAGCAATCTTTAGACCACAATACTTGTATCCGTGTGTGCGAGAAAGGGCCCCTTTCTACCTTGCACTACAGAGGGAGTCTATAGGTACAATTTGCGGACAGATTGATGGTTATCTTTTCTCCTGTAGGTCTTGTTTCCTGAGATCTGGGGACGCGGCAGAAATGGTTCCGTCTGTCCCAGCTCCCATGGAGCGAGTCCAGCCCCCAGAGCTGCACGAGATACTCTTGGGTGGGTCGGAATCAGATCGGGCTTGGACCCACTCGAGCCAGCGAGTGCTCCCTCTTCTGCAATATGGCCAGGCCCGCAGGACGCAGCGGACCCTTTTGATTGTGACAATAACAGGGGCATATTTGTTTGTATTGTTTTATTTCTTTGCATGGAGTGTGGGAAAGATCAAATGGCTTAGTAAAAGTAATAACATCCATGCAATCCCTAACAAAAAACCCTGAAATATGCTTTTATATACTTTGAAAATAATTGCTAGCAAAAGAGAATAAGAGGGTGGGTTTAAATGGAGGTAATCCTCTAAGAAATTGCTCCTTAGCGGTTAGAAATATAGAAAAGCAAGATAAACTTGAACTAAGCCGGATAAATCCTGTCCTACCCACTGTCTTCACTGAATAGGCACTTTGGGTCTGGACTAAGCTGTGCTCAGCTGTCACCTCGAGAAATCCTTTCCTTTCTGCATCCCCACCCGCCCCTTTTCCGATTGAACTAATGATTGCTTTCCCACCCATGAGTGATGGATGAAGTCATTAAATGCAATTATTGGGTGGAGTCCTGGTTCTTGGATTAAGATCATGGATCGCTAATGAGCCTTTGGGTGTTCTATAAATGGTGCTTCTCAGACCTGCCTGGGCATCAGACTCACCTGTGGAGCCTGTGAGACTTATTCATGCTGGCGTCTGTCTCCCTTTGACTTTGGTTCTCTAGGTCTGGGAGGAGCCAGGACAAATGTAGTTTATCATACACACACAGGACTGAAAATTCTGTACCATTGTTGGTCTGAAGTACGTTTCATAAAGAGGTGAAAAAAATTTTAAATTTAGTGTATTTTAGCACTGATTTAAATTGATATCATTTAAATATTTTATATATGTAAAATTAATTTTTATTATCCAAGTAATACCTGTGCATTGTCGAAACATCAGAAAATACAGAAGCAAAAAGAGGAAAGTAACTTCAAATATGACCACTATTTTAAAACATGGACATTTACAGTTTAACTTGCAGTTGGAGGCAAAAATCCATAGCCATTCTCTACTGAACAGGGTGGGGGGTGGGAATCCATCCCTTCTTCCTCTCCCAGGAACATTTTTCTGGTTCTTTCCCTCAAGGAAGTGGCATATCTGAGGTTAACTTGGGGGTTCAGCAAAGCCAATCATGGACTTTTGGAATTATCAGTCCCAGGGACTTAGCCAATGGGTGTGGCTGCAGTTCACTCCTCTGATTCACTAATCCATTCAGCAAACGTTTCCCGACCGCCCGCTAACCTGCCGGACACTGCCTGCTCTGTGTTGGTGATACCGTGTTCTTCCCTGGAGAAACTGCACACTCTTAGTCCGGGAGACGGACAAACACAAATTATGTGTATTGAATATGTGCCATCAAAAACGTATGCACGGGGTGTTCTGAGTACACAGGTGAAGATGCTTAAAGCGGTGAGGGAGGAAAAATGTAACGAAAGGATGCCAAAGCGTGGTGTCAGTTCCCTATCATACATGGCCAGTGCTGATTTTGGAAATCTTTTTGTTTTTTCTTCGCCAGAGGACTTTTTTTTAATTGCTTTTAGAGAGAGAGAGAGAGAAAGGGAGGGAGGGAGGGAGAGAGAGAGAGAGAGATCAATGTGAGAGAGAAACATCATCAACTGGTTGCCTTCGAGTATGTGCCCTGACAGGATCGAACCCACAACATGAGTATGTGCCCTGACTGAGATTAGAACCCATGACCCTTCTTCAGTCTCTGCAGTGACATTCTAACTGACTGAGCCACACTGGCCAGGGTGATGAGTTTGGAATTCTTGACCAAGGAGCGCACCGACTCTTCACTTCCAGTACTTACTGCCTGGAGAGGAGAGCAGGAAGCTCCTCTTTGTTCTCTGACCTTCCTTATGTATAAATAACGTCCTGTTCTCTTTTCCACAGGTGTGTTATCGTCTATAATATTGCCAAGAGTCTTAACAATATTTAGAAAAATTTCTTCTCTATGCATAGCTCCTGCTTCTTCTGAAAAGCTTGGCCATCTTTGTTTGCTTTTGTCCCTGTCTTTCAAGCTGGAGGTCAGACTCCTCTGAAAGCTCTTCCAGTCTCCTGCCTGGCGGGTTGGCTGAATGTAGGCCTGGTGGTGACCTCTGTGGAATCCAGGGGTAGAAGGGGGCGGGGCTAGAGCATTCACTATGGAACTGTTCACCTGGACAATCACTCAAATGACCCGAGTTTCTGTTGGTGGGATGACTGGTTCTTAAAAGGACTTTTCACCAGTCATCGTATCTGGGCTTTAATTTGACCTACACCTGCTTAGCATTTGGCCTTCATGGTCTGCTCCCAGTTACCATTAATCCCTGATTTACTTTCTGGCTTCAAAACGTTTGTTCCTTTTTTCTAACTCTTCTGTTCTCTTTGTCCTTGTGGCTTTGTGCCTTAAAACAAAACAAAACAACTCTGTTAGGATATGGTTTCAGGAAGGAGAGGAATTAACACATGTATTCTGTCTGCTCTTGGCCCTGCATCTAAGTGCCTCCTCTCTGCAGGACACCACACTGAGAATTTGGTGCATAATAATTCCAGGCAGCAGGCATTATTCTTGTGTCACTTTTTGCAGATCAGGGAACTGAATTTCAGAGAGACTAAGCAGCCAACAAGCTGGTAAGTGGGAGAGCTGTGGGTAATCATGGCTCTCATATAGGCAACGTTTCCTGCAGGTTATGGGGTCTCTTGGGCTAATGGTGTCAAAGTCAAGCTCGTTCTTCTGCATTGATTGGGATGGGTGGGGGGGGGCCTGATTCCAGACCCAGCTTTGGGACCATGGGAGTAAAGACCCATGAAGAGAAGGCTGGGCAGAGAACAAGAGAGCCCCTGTTCTGTACAGACCTGACTTTTTCCAGTTCTACCACCAAGATGGACCCGACTGCGCTGCGGTATCAACTCTTTCTTTCAAGAGCCTGACAAAGTTGCGTTTTGATGATCCATTTTAGTATTTTGCTAATTACGAAACGCAAGCCACCTGCTTTCAAATGGAAGGAGCTGGAATTGGAGAATAAATAATAGAGATGTAAATATGGTGACTTTTATGGGCAAAAGCAGATTTTTAGCAGCATGGCTTTAAAAATTAAATATTTAACAGCTGTTTTGGAAAATAAGCCGAATGCTTCCATATCATTACAAAAGATGCACAGGCAATTAATTTTAAACTGAAACATGTGACCTCATTTGACTTTATTTAGCATCGCTAAATTAATTAATTAGCTTATTTTATCTATCACATTATTGACTAGATTCTAAATCTCTGCTTACTAAAAATATTGATTTTTCTACATGGAAGGTAAATATAAATGAACAAGAACGATGTCCTCATGTTCATGAGTTTGTGAAATTGACCCCACGATTTTACGTGCATGACTGGTACACAGTGGAATACACACTGTGTCTTCTAGAAGTGATGCTAGGAATAAGAAGAATCATGGTTTGGGGTGTGATAGTTGTGCTTTAGAGGGTAAAGTCTGGAGTGGAGAAACATTTTCAAAAGTACACCAAATTCAAAATGTAAGAGTAAAAAGAGATTATTGAAAAATCGTATCTCCACCAACAAGTCTTCTATAACATGCAAATTTCTTCCCCAGCAAGCAGTTTACCTTGGCCCCTTTAATGGACAGAGTGTTTGTATCCTCCCAAATTTGCATGTTGAAGCCCCAACCCTTGATGTGATGGTATTTGGAGAGGGGGCCTTTGGAGTGGGCACCTCAGGTTAGACGAGGTCATGAGTGGGGTTCTCATGATGGCATGGAGGTTTATAAGAAGGGGAAGAGAGGAAGAGATCGCAGTCTCCCCGCCGTGTGACGTGGTCTGCAAGACAGGAAGAGGGTTCCTCAGAACCTGGCACCCTCGTCTCAGATTTCCAGCCTCCAGCACTGTAAGAAAATAAATGTCTGTTGCTTAAGCCACCATTCCATAGGTTTTGGTATGGCCGCCCCAGCTGACTAATATAAATCCCAACATTGTTTTTTGTCTTATTCTAAACTTCCTGTGTTCTGAGTGTAAACTATATCCTAGGGTACCTGAAAAACTTCCTACTCTCAACATTTGCCAATACTCTAGTTTTTGAAGAGAAGCTGGAAAGCTAGATTTTTATATGGAATTTCCTAATCTTTTTAATATTGACATACCATTCTCTACATAACACATTTCCGTGTTGGATCTACTCACAAGTCACGAGTCTGCACATGTTTTTATGTGTATGTCCTATCTTCTGAGATCTTTGAAGAAGAGACTGTTGGTGTTTTATTTTTATTCTCTGATCCCCAAGGTCTAAAACGGGTACTGATCCAACAACATGTGTTCTTGTTGATGCTAGTTCTACCTGCTCTTTCTCTGTCCCTTCTGTTCTTTAGGTAAAATATTCCCCACTACGTTCATTCTTCCATTTTTCTTCAATTCTATTTTTCGGTCACTTAGTTGCACTCCTTGGCTGTCTCAGATTTTGGTAAAGACTCTTGTTAGAAGCCATACTGGGAGAAACCTACTTGTCTCTACTCACCACTTTGCAACTGTGTAGTTTTGGACCCAAAGGTGAGAACATTAGCCCAGGGCCCTCTTTTCAACGGGGCACCTTGAACTCTACATAGAAAGGAATTGACAGATGCAAAATACAAGGAGGTTTCCTCTGGCTTCTCTGTTTCCCTTCTGTTTTCATTAGCTGCTCTCTTGATTGCTTTTTCAGCAATCGTGCTATTACTGCTCCGTGGTGCAGTTTCTCTTGCTCTCAGCGGGAAAGCTTCTCTTTCATTTATCAATTCGTTCCTATTATGCGGAAATTAATATTTAAGTGGCTGTACACCTATTTCTTCATTCCGCAAGTGGCATTGCTCACTGTCAGTGGTTGTTTCTGATGCTAAAACTGCTTCTTGACTTGTTTCGTTTGGATTCCTGACATGCTCGCAGGCCTCCGGGGTCTAATAAATAATAGTAATGAATTCTTCACCAGTTCCTGTTCCTCCCTCACCACAATCTTCCTGGAGTCAAAATGGAGAGATGCCTTGTTCTCTGGTCTCATGTTTGGTGTATATAAAGTGTTCGATCGAGGTGTTTATAAAATGAAGTTAGTTGGCATTTCAATAATGAAGTACTAATTAAACTTCCTTGTGAGTGACTTTTCTGCAACTCTTTTTCATTATTTGATTTTTAGGATAGAAATACATTTTCATAGTTCAAAAATAATATGAAACATGCAAAAAAAGAAATGCAATGAAAAGTCTTTCTTCTTCCTTTGCCTCTCTTTTGCTCAGTCCTGACTTCCTAACTTTACATGTTGACTACTTTTATTAATCTTTATGTACTCTTCCTGTGTTTCTTTATATTATTTATCCGTTTTTTAAACACAAGATATCATTGTTCTGCTTCTTTTAGCTTTCACTTAACATTGTATCTTTGAGCTTCTGCCATATCCCAATATCGAGCACCGCATTCTTTTCCACAGTCGAACAGTACTTCATTTGATGGTGGTCCCATCATTAATTTAACCCAGTCTTACTGATGAAGATGTGTTTGTTTCTAGTATTCAACTAGGATAGTCCATATTACAACAAATAACCTCCTGCAGACTTCATGTCACACATGCGCAAATAGATTTACGCAGAATACATGCCGGGAGGCGTGGTGCTAGGTCAGAGGGTCTGTGCGTTTGACATTTTGTCAGATATTGGTAAGTGCCCGTCCACAGGTGTCGGGCTGGTTTCTCCGTTCATCAGCGACATGTGAGAGGACTGTTGTCGAGCTGACCTACAGAAAGCTTCATCAGGCCGTTGGGTTTCATCTGTCTGATGGGTGAACATAGCACGGTGTCCCAGGACAGATTCGATTTGTATCAGGAGAGCAGCTGGACATTTTTTGTATGGTTAAAAGCCATTATTATTTCTATTTATGTAAGAACCATATGTTCATAGCTTTACCCATTTCTCTGTTGGGTTGTTAGAATTTTTTCTCATCCATTTCTAGAGGCTCTTTGTATGTGATAAGGTTAATCTTTATTTGTGATAGGAGAGTCAAATGGTTTATTGGGATTTGGGATTTGTCTTGGTTTGTGGTGTTTTCCTGCATAAAGGTTTAAAAATTTTTAATTCATGTAAATGTCTCTGTTTTTATGGATTTAGGGTTTTGAGATACAATATAAAGGCCTTTCCTACCCCGCACCTCCACCCCGACACACAATTTTCTTTCAGCACTTTCTAACTTTGTCTTTTTGACATTTAAATGTTTGTTTGATTTATTCTTCCACTTACTGAACACATATTTATTGACTGTCTCTCATGTACTAGGAACTATTTTAAGTAGTTGGGCTCTATCAGTGATCCAGACTGACGAATATCCTGCCCTTTCTGGAGTTTACATTCTAGTGGAAGGAGATAGATTAAAACAGCAACAACATCAAAATAAATAAACTATATTTTATGACAGAAAATGATGAGCGCTATTAAAATTAAAACAGAAAAAATCAGTTAAGGGGAGCTGGAATACTAAGTGGCTGGTACAAACTGCAGTTTTACTTTATTTTTTAAATGATTTTATTTATTCATTTTTAGACGGGGGAAGGGAGAGAGAGAAACATTAATGTGTGGTTGCCTCTCGAGCGCCCCCTACTGGGGACTTGGCTGGCAACCAGGCATATGCCCTAGTCTGGGAATCCAACCAGGGACCCTTTGGTTCGCAGGCTGGAGCTCATTCCACTGAGCCACACCAGCCAGGGCTCAACTGCAGTTTTAAAGAAGGTGATTGATGCGGACGACATTGAGGAGGTGACATCTGAGCAAAGTCAGGAAGGAAAAAGGGGACTTCTGTGCAAAGCTCTAGAAGAAGAAAGCTCCAGGTTGGGGCCCTACATCAGGAGCCTGGCTGAGATAGAGCAAGAAGACGGTGGGGCTGGGGAGTGATGGGGGAGGAAGGGAGCAGTTGGAGAGGAAACCAGGGATGCCACCTGGATCAGATCATTTAGAGCTTTTAGAGCCTTGTAAAGAATTAGGCTTTTACTTTGAACGAAATGAGGGATCATTGCCAAGTTTTGAGCAAAAGAGGGACGTAGAGGACATGTTTTTAAAGGATCCTGTTGGCTGCTGTGCTGAGAATGGACTATGGAAATTGAGACGGTGGGAAATCAAGAAATGAAGAGACCAGTTCGGATGCAAGTGCACAATTCCAGGAAGGATACACGGAGCTGGGCAGCCGGGTGGAGGCAGCCGGGATGGTGAGATGTTCTCACACTGGTCTGTTCTGTCGGGTTTACCGGCAGAATTTCCTGATGGATGGGTATGCGGGAGAGAGAGCATATAAGGCTGATTGGATCACTCTCCCCAGCGACTGGAAGACCGAAGTCACCATCCACCAAAAGCTGTTGTGATTACTAAAATAAGTGTTCTCTAAGAAGTGTCCCATAAATTATAGACGCTTTTGTTAATGTGATTTTCTCAAGAGGTAGGTCAGACAAATACATAGCTATTATTTGGGGGGAGAGGGGGAGGACATTGTCATTACTTTTATTATTATTATTATAATAAAAGAATTCTCCCAAAATGTTGTGAGAGCAACTTTCTTCACTGTTTTCCTTCAATGTACCTACAATGGTGCAGGTTTCGGTCCCTGTCCATTTCTGTGCTAGCGTAACTAGGTGCCAGTTTCTGAGCACCTTAATAGCTGTCTGGTACTGTGCCATGGATTTTAATGGCGTATGGTTCAAACAATAAGAAATTATTGTTTTAGCTTCACAGAAGAGGGTCCTCAGGCTGAGGGAAGCTGAAGAGCTTGCTTCTGCCACACAGCTAGGAAGGGGCAGAGCCAGAATGGTACCATGTCAGGGTTCTTAAGAAAAACACGTCGGTTGCTTCCAGCACTTAGCTATGCTAAGCGAAATAAGCCAGGCAGTGAAAGACAAATACCATATGATCTGGCCTTTAACAGGAACCTAAAGAACAAAACAAAGAAACAAGTAAAATATAACAAAAGACACTGAAATAGAGAACAGGTTGTCAGTGACCAGAGGGGAGAGGGGAGGGAATTTCAGGGGAATTTCAGGGGAGAAGGGAAGGGTTTACAGGAACAAATATAGAGGACACATGGACAAAACTAGGGGGGTTGGAAATGGGAGGGAGGAGGGGAGGGATGGGTGGGTGGGCTGGAAGGGGAATAAAGGATAGAAACTGTACTGAATAAACTAAAATAAAAAATTTAAAAAAAAAAGAAAAACATGTTGGTTCTCTTCTGACCATACTGCTAAAATCCTGTTTAGATTAGTTTTGTGATAGACAAAATCTCGTGTAAGATTAACCTTCAGAGCAAGTGATAGGAGAACACCTTCGTTATTTTGGTTCTGCCTAAGCAATGATCATTCCCAATTAAAGTGTTTATAAAATCAACGCATGCATGCTTTGATCTACCCACCCATCCATCCATCAATCATCTGTGGCAGAATAAATTTGTATAAATGATTATGGAGAGAGCCAACATTAGCTGAAGTGAAATACTTTTTAAAGCTTTAAGTAGTAGTTTGCTTCGACCTCATAAAATCCAGGAATATGGAAATCCTGACTTCAAAAATATATATTTAAGTGCCTTTTACCTGGTTATGATGGAGCATGTGCCTCAAGAGAGAGCTTCTCATTAACAACGCTGAGGGAGTTTAACAATGAAAGTTCGGTTTTATCAGATTCTGAGGTCTCTATTGTAATTCCCCAGATGTAGTGAGTGAATTGTTACGCATTTTTTCCACACATTAAATGGAACTTAGATTTTAATTTTTCAGAGAAATGTAATTAAACAATTTTCCAAGGCACCAGAAACAAAAGCACGGTGCCTTGGTTTCTGTTTTACAAATCACAGTGCCGTGTTTTTTTCCCTTCACGTCGATGTGGCCTACATATCGATCCCGCTATTGATTTTGCACAGTATGTTTATGAATTTTGTTCAGAGGTTTTCCCCTTTTTGCCTTGTGCTGGACAGTGGCATTTTAACCAGTGTGGAGCAGTCTGAGTCACTGTAACAAGAATTCTAACTAAAGGTGGCTTTGCTATTGTGGCCTAGCTACAGGTGCCCCACTTCCAGGCTTGGCATACGCTGGGCCCTCTGTCACCTCGTGGGGTTTTCATTAGTGCCCCGTGGGTAATCTTCCTTTACTCCCGTTTCTCAAAATATCTGATCTACGGGGCTCAGCCTTGGATTTCTCTCTTTCTTTAAATTAATCATGAATTGTATCTTCCTTCCCAGTGATTATCTTCCATAATAATTCTCTTCTGTAGAAATATATGGAAACAAATGATTTCCTTTAAGTATATTGTCAGAATTTCCACCAATCTTTGTACTCTACCCAATGCATACAACGTTGTAAAAATATTCATAAAAAGGACACATAAGGGAATATCTGTCTCTACATAAAGATCTTTAATGCATCTACATTCTACCACTTATTGAAACATTTAATATTCTTTAGTATGAATACTGCTCATGAAAACACTTTGAAGTACTTTTCAGGTATATTATTGTTTGACATTTTTGGAAACTATCTCTTAAACCAACATGAGCATTTTATCTTTATTTTTAACAGAGCACATTTACTTATATTGCTGAAAGTTCACTTCTAAATATTTAAAAAGTGTGTCCTTAAAAGATTTGAAATTTCACTATTCATGCAGTTGGCTTGTGACTGCTGAAGACTTGATACTAAATATTTGAACTTAAAATCATGGGGAAAACTTCTGAGATTCCTGGTGCTTTCACTGACATGCAATCTGCCTGTGTTTGGTGGTGGTCTTCACGGAAAGTCGCGTAGACCAATTTGACAAGAGAGCAAACTCATTCAAAATAGGCAAGTTCTTGCAAACCAACATCCAGCGTCCAAATGAGGACACTTAAGGCAATCACAGAGCACTATAAATGATGCAAAATTTGTGTTGGGCTCCTCATGGTGCCAGTGACAAAAAGCCAAGGAGTCCTTATTTTTCTAAATAGAGACAAAGAGTCTGGGTGATTAATTTCAGCACCATTGAGTTGATTTGCAATAAGGCAACAGCAGAAAACATTTCCGTGGGCACAGAGTAATGGCAGAAGACTTGAGTTTTACGGCCAGATGGTAATAAAGCTATTTGTCAGGGGAATGCCTTAGTGATGGAGGGAAAGTACAAACCTCTCTTGACAAGAAATAAGAAACGGAAAAAGTTTCCTAAAACAGTTTGTGGTCTTCAGCTGCTGCCAAACCCCTGAGTAGGATGGACATTTGAGAAGATTCTTAATTGCTGCCTTTGCCTTAATATCTTTTGGTGGGCAATCAAGCATTATGACTTCTGTTTCGGAAGACAACTTCCCGCTCGTAAACTGGTAAGAGGAATTCCAAACCAGTTCCCTGAGTATTGTGTACTGAAATGGAAAACCATCTCGTTTAAAGAATATGGGTCAGGGCACATATTCAGGGCACATAGTGGGGTGGCTTGTTTGAACCCCCATGAAGGGGATCAAAGGGATCAAACGTTCTGGCTTGGTTTTCTGTAACGAGAATAGCTTTTTGAGAAAAGTCTGATAATAACACGAAAGCATCAGAGTTACACGGTAGTTATCCAGTTAGCCACTAGTTACAAAATTACTAGTGATTAATTATCTCAGGGTTGGGGGGAGTTACGAAGGATACTTCATTTAATGTTCTTCATTGTTTTAACTTTTTATAATAAAATAAAAATGTATGTAAAAAGAAGAATATGTGGTCAATAAAACCTTAAAGAAAACGTGTTTACAGACTTGTGAGAGTTTTCTAAAGACTTAAAAAAAAACCTCTGTTAATGTTTACACTTCCTCTCAAGCAGTTGAAGCATATAATTATCCCCACTCTTCAAATGAATGAGGCACCAAAAACAAAAACAAGAAAAAAAGTTAAAGAATTTCCCCAAGACCTTCCAGTGAGGCAGGAGAAATACTCAGTCGGGACTCAGCTGTCCCGGCCCCTGGCCCGGGCGAGGTGTCCAGGGTGAGGCCGTCCCTGAGACCACGTGATCCCGTCCCCAGTCTCGGCTGCCTGCTGGGTTTTCAGCGGTTGCGCCTGGCGGCATCACGCATTGCTGAGCGTAGTTGTTACTATTCACCGAAGAAGGACAGATGGGCAGAGTCCGCCGGGCAGCACGCGCCTGAAGGAAAGACAGCCGACAGCGAGTGTGCAGATGTGGGCCCGGTGAGAGGCGTCCTCCGCTGTCCGGCTGGGGGGACCGGGGCCGGCGACGGGCAGGCCTGGAGCTGCAGGACCTCCGCCCGACACGGTCCCCCTCCCGGGCTAATCCCGACAGAACAGCGTGGTTGTTTGTTTTCACATTTGTGATTGTCATTCCCGTTGCATGTGCTCATAAAAACAACGTGTATGTGTTTTAGTGGGTATAAGCCCCACCACGGAATGGAGTGGTGTAGGGAGATGAACCCTCACCCAACGCTAGGAACGGCCCGTTTTAACCTCGGAAGATCCTGGGTGTGGGAATCCCACTTGCAAAGACATAGATAATTAATTTTGTTTACTCAGTTCCCACTGCACACATTCCTTAAGAGTGGGTATCTCTTTTTCCTTTTATTCAATGCTATAATTTATTGAAATTAGAAATCAGTAATTCAAATAAATACTAAAATGTACTTATATTTAGAAATTAACAGCAACCAAAAAGCCCTAGACATCAAAATCAGAGTTATAAAAGTAAAACATAAAACTCTAGATCTCGCCCTGGCTGGTGTGGCTTAGTGGATTGAGTGCTGACCTGGGAACCAAAGGGTTGCTGGTTCGATTCCCAGTCAGGGCACATGCCTGGGTTGTGGGCCAAGTCCCTGGTTGGGGGCACATGAGAGGCAACCACAAATTGCTGTTTCTCTCCCACTCTTTCTCCCTCCCTTGCCCTCTCTAAAAATAAATAAATAAAACCTTTAAAAAAACCCTCTAAATCTTATGGAAGTTTAGACTTCATTTGAAAACTACTCTGTGATAAGAGAATAAAAACGCAAGCCACAGAAGGAAGGAAGTATGTGCAAAACATCTACGCCAAGAGGACTTGCATTCAAACTACACAAAGAACTCTCACAAACTCAACAATAAGAAAGTAACACAACTGAAAAGTGATCAAAATATCAGAACAGACACCTCCCCCAAGAGCACGCAGAGATGGCAAATAAGTCTATGAAAAGACGTTCAACATCATGGGTCACTAGGGGACTGCAAATTAAAGCAACAGTGCGATGCCAGTACACACCCAGGGGCACGGCTAAGGTCCCAGACCCCGGCCGCACCGAGTGCTGGGGTGCTGCGGAGAACCCCGAGCTCTCGTCCACTGCTAGTGGGAAGGCACGATGGTGTGCGGGGATGCACGGGAGTGGCCGTTCCTTCACTCGGGTCTTATTAAACCGAACAGCTTCCATCTTCTTCTGACAAGGTGCAGATGAACAGTAGCGTGAAATAAATGTACTAATTGTGTGAAGTAATCTGTGGACGGGGCAGTTCAGGTCTCGGTCTGTTTCCAGGTTGCCTGTCCCCAGAGCTCAGAAACTTCAAATGCATTCGCCAAGTGAGGCCTTTTTTTTTTTGCCAAGTTTCCATTAGAGGCTAAGAATTCATCGAGAACAGAAACTTTCTCTTTCACCTTTTTATTGCTCTGGCTTAATCACACCACAGGTGTTGAGTAAAAGGTGCACGAACCAGTGACTTTATAGCCAATCAATAGTCAAGGTATTGATAGAGAGGTAGCCGAGTATTGTCCTGACCTAGCTGATTGGGAAGAGGGCTTCATCTCTGGAGCGGTTATTTTTAGTGGGTAAACACAGTATTTTTAATGAGTAAATACAACGTCTGAAAAAGACCTAGCGAGCCTCTCTGGGGTCTTTGAAGCCTTGGGCTCCCCTTTCTTCATAGAAGATACAGACTGTGGGAGAGAAAGGAGGATAGGAGCCCGATTATGAACTTGGTTGCTAGACGATGTCATAATATTGCAAATTGCTGCAGGAAAGAAAGAAAACCTGGCGTCATGGGCTGAATTGTAGCCTCCTCTAAATTCACATGTTGAAGTCCTACCTCCAAGTCCCTCAGAATGTGTCCTACTTAGAAATAGGGACACACAAGGAGGATGCCCCCTGAAGGTGAAGACAGAGATGGATGCGATGCCGCTGAAGCCAAGGGTCGCCAGAATGAGTGCCAGCAAGCCACCAGGCGCCAGGAAAGGGGCCTGGGCAGCCCCCCGCCTCACAGCTCTCGGGAGGATCCGCTCTGCGGTCTCTGACTTCTGCCCTCCAGAACAGCGAGGCAATACAGTTTTGTTATGCCAGCCACTCAGGGTACATGGCATTTCGCTCTGGCAAGTTTTCTCTCTTCCGATTCTCCTATTTCTCTCCAAAGGCAGCTTTGATACTGTGTTAGCTGTTGGCTGGAACAAGGGGCAAGGCCAGGAACTGTTTCCGGGTGATACAGAGTTGCTGGATGGTCTTTTTTTTTCAGGTTGTGTTTGTAACTCAGGGTTGATAAAGTATGTAATATGGTGAGTCAGGGCATGGATTTTGGAGTCACAACTGCCTGAGTTCAAGTCCCGGTTCTACCACTTATTCCCTCTGTAACTTTGGAAAAGTGATTTCTGTCTGCCTTGGCTTCCTCATCTGTAAAATGGGGGGAAGAGTGCTACCTACCTTAAAGGCTGCCGTGAAGACTGAATGAAAGGCACGTTGAGCTGCTGAGGACAGTGCCAGGGACGCTGTAAGCGTCCGACACATTTCTCATTATTATTACTGAACTGTTCCACAACAGGTAAATATCACCAGGGACCGACCGCGAGAGAAAAGCAGTGTGTGTGTGGAAGGTTCTTTGGTGTATGTGAAACACAAAACTTCAACTCATTTGATCCTAAAATTAAGGGTAAGAAACATTGTGTAAAATATTCAAAGATACAGAAACTTGAAGGAGTTTAAGGAAAAGGCGTTGATTATGGAGGCACAGGGGTGGCTCACGGAGGTCGATGGCAAGAGTGCGGTTGGATGCCGCCCTGGACGCGCCCAGTCTCGTGTGAAATGGGTTTTCAGTTCCTTGCCGTCTCTGGTCTCCCTCTGGCACCCCCGTGATGCGGACGTTGGCAAGCTTGAAGGTGTCCCAGAGGCTCCTCACACCATCTTTATTTATTTATTTGTTTGGATTCTTTTTTCTTTTTGCTGTACCGATTGGGTGTGTTTTACTTCCTTACCTGCCAATTTGCTGATTTGATCCTCTGCTTCGTCTACCACACTATTGATTCCCTGTAATCGATTCTTCACTTCGGTTAATGTAGTCTCTATTTCTGACAGGTTCTTTGTGGTTTCTGTCTCCATTTTTATGTTTTCTATCTCTTTGCTGAAGTTCTCATCGAGATCATTGAGTACTCTTATAACTGCGGCTTTGAACTCCACATCTATCTGGATGGCTTGTCTCTGTTCTGTTTAGTTCTTTTTCTGGAGTTTTGTTCTGTGCTTTCATTTGTCTCCTCATTTCTGCAGCCTCCTGGTGTTTGTTTCTGTGTGTTAGGTAGAGCTGTTATGTCTCCTGGGCTTGGCAGAGTGGCCTTATGTGGTGTGTGTTCTGTAGGGTCCAGTGGCACGGCCTCCCTGTTCACCCAAGCGGTGCTCCAAGTTCCCCCGCCCCTGGGTGGGCCGTGTGACCCTCCTGTGGTAGTTGAGCCTTGATTGCTGTTGGCCCCTCAATGGGAGGGATTTAACTCCAGGCCAATTGGCTGTGAGGAGGGGTCACAACCACTGTGGAGGGTCAGCTGTGCAGGGGCCCACCCCACGGAGGAGGACCGGCTTCAGCAGGGCTCTGGAGCCTGCTGAGTCCACCCCTTGGTGAGGTGGTTGGGTGCTGCTTCAGCGTGGCCTGAAACTGTCCACCAGATGCGCTGGCTCTGGGGCCTTCCAGGAGGCGCTGGCGTCAGCCACCACCCGGGCCCTGCCTGGGGCCACTGTGCCTGGGGCCACTGTGCCTGAGCACAAAGTGATGAGCAGGTGGCTGCTGCTTGTGCCGGGCTTGGAGGTAACCAGGTGGGGTCAAGCTGTGCACCAAGGCCAGCTGCAGCCAGTGCTGGGCCTGGGGCCACCTCGGGAGAGGTGTGGGGCACGTGGAGGCCAGATGCTGCTTGTTTGAGAGATTTTGGAAAAGTACACAGTGTGAGACAAGACAAGCTGTTTATCTGGAAAAGTCGCTGGAAGCAGCTTGGGTTGTGCCTGCACGTTGGCTGGGGCGGGGTCTCGGGCATCACCAGCCAGGCTGATGGAGACTCACACATGGTGCCTGCCTGCAGGATACGTGGGGTGACGACTCAGCAGAGGAACAGTGGTCTCTCCAAGCACCTCCCTGTGGTCCCTGGGCACTTTCTGAGCTGCTGTGAGTCCATGTAAGTCCATGTGTGGGCCCTTTAAGAGGAATGCCTGGGACTCAGCCATGGTCCCTGATGGTTTGCACAGCCAGATGCTATGGGGACTTCTCTGCACTGGAACCCTAGGCCGAGACCCCTCGCTCCTCGGGGTCCTCTGAAGCCCGTTCTGCATCTCTGCCCGTCCTTCCCATCTCCACGTGGCTTCTGCTTTATGCCCTTATTTGTAGGACTTTCATTTAGTTAGATTCCAGGTGGTTCTGGAGGGCGGTTGTTCTGTTGCTTAGTTGTAATTTTGACACAATTGTGGGGGGAGGACGGTTTACCTCGTTGCCATCTTAACCAGAAGCCAAACTGGTTATATTTTGAAGGAACACTGCGAAGCAAGGTAGGAGGGACAGCCAGGGCAAGATGGATAAGAATCAACCAATGATCTGCAAAAACTAGGATGAGTGAAGGCTTAAGATAATTGCTGCAGAGAACCTAAGTGGCTGTCTTAGGAACTCACGGAAGAATGGCAAAGATTTGTGTGCATGTTCCCAAGTCCAAAACACAGAACCAAAACTGCTTCTGTCTTCCCCGTTAACAAAACTTATCTTTACCTTTAATAAAAAGAGTAGGACAAATGTCAGGGAAAGGAAATCGAAACCCAAATTCCTTGGAGAGGCGGAGAATTCTCAGTCCAAAAGGGGCAGGCCAGACGCATTTGAGCATTGATCTCTTTGGGCAGAGCCTTTAACGAATGGTGGACAAGTTTCTGTCTATTGACCGCACTTCCTAGCCTCTCTGAAATGTCCTCCGTGCAGTCTCCGAGGTCTTCTGTAGCCCAACCCGTGTAAGTATCTTGATTCAGACAAAGTATATTGCAGGAAAACTGACGAAGATGCTATGAACTTGTCAGGAATCTTAGAAGAATCATGATAAAGATGTCAGGAGAGATAGAATCTGTATTTTTAGTAAGGGCAAATGTATTTGATTAAGCAACTATGGTATTTTCCCTGATGCCCCTGGACTGGCTTGTAATGTGAATTAGGAAATGAATACTTCGTGAGCGCTTAGCAGATGAAATTGTTGTTGTCTGCGGCAGCCTGCGTGGGTTCTTGGACTGTTCTTGGTTTCCCTGGATCTCTGAGACTCAGCATCCCTCCCGCCTGGTGTCAGACAATTTGCTCCCAACAGTTGTGATCCTCACCGTTACCGTTTTTCAGTGATGAAAAAATTACAAATATATATTAAACCTCAGCCCTGTCTTAATCTCACACACAAAAAATGGTAGCACAAGGAGTCTTATCTAAATGCACCTGCTACCTTTTAAAAAACAAGTCCCCAAATAACTAAAAGGAGTGCATTTTGAAACAACCTAATTTCGTTTTTTCCCTGTGATTTGCTCAGAGCTTGCTATCGCCTTAAATATCAAAGGATATTAAAGCAGCAATGAGAGAACTATGTAAACGATGAAATAAACTATTTGAAGTGATTCTCATGGAATTAACTTAAATATCAACATGAAGATACAATTTAGGATGATAATGCATGTTTTCCAGAACAACATTAATCACTGGAATCCTGGCGACAGCAGGAAGAAATAAAGGTTTTCTACAGTTACTTTTAAAAAAACGTGGGGTGACTGGGCCCTTCCCTCAGAGAACCTCCCCCCCACTGCGGGCGGTCTGGGTCCACCAGTTTCAGTTTTCCTGGGTTGGCCAAGGGGTCAGTTTAGTTTTCTCCATAAAGTAAAGGAAACACTTCATTTCACCAGTAACTTCATTGATTTGGCTATTTTGAGTATCTTGGCCATCTCCCACTATCGGCTGCTAGTGGGTAGCAGCCAGGGGTGCTGCTAAACACCTTCCAATGCATAAGACAGCCCCACAGCAGAGAATTATCTGGCCCAAATGTCAACAGTACCAAGAAAATTCGAGAACCATTTCTGACACGTTCGATCAATCACAGCACCTTCTCCCTACACTGCACGAATCTTTTTTTTTTTGCATTTTAGTGGTGTTTTTACCTTTCTTGAAATAATAAAGCATAATATGCAGAAAATGTTGCATATTTTCGTCCATCTTCAACATTAAAATGGTTGCATAAAAATTCACCAATTTGATAAGATTTTATTTTTATTAAATATTGTGTTGTTATTCTGTTACAATTGTCCCAGCTTTTCCCCCATGGCCCTCTCCGCCCAGCCCACCCGACTCCCACAGTCATTCCCCACCCTGTCGTCCATGTTCATGGGTCATCCATACATGTACTTTGCTTAGTCCCTGTCCCTTCTTCCCAACCTGTTTTTAAATGCACGCTGATATAACAGCTGTCACAGTACAATCTAACACAATTGTTCTGAATGAAGTTAAAGACATTTAACTTCATCATCAGAAAGGGATGATAGGTTTTTTTTGTCTGTTTTTTAAGAGTTCTCTCCACTCTGTAGTCCATTTTTTCCTCCAAATTGCTTTTCCTGTTTGAGTATTTTTATCTTAATTTCTTATGTTAGATGTTTTCCTAAGATGCCTGGTACTGCTCCGTGGTCTCAGACTCAAAACTGGGGGGCTAAGAACCCAGAGTGGGAGCGGTGCGACTCTGAAGGGAGTTCGCCATCTGAGCTGAGAGAGGATGACCTGGCTGGGCTGCTAGTGGAGAAGACCCCGCATCTCCATCTTGAGGACTATCTCAGGCTGGCCAGATTCTGCAGAGAAGGACCCTCCAGTCCCCTGCATGGTAATGAATGGCTGTTAGCCTTCTGGGGGTTGGGGAATTCGCTTCATGTGCTCATCAGAGATGCCGAGGTCAGTGGGGTCGGCTCTCAGCTCTGCTCACTTCTCCTCTCGGATCTCGCTGTCGACGCTCTTCCACCTGCTTCCAGCTCTGCACCGCAGGCTGCCGTCCTCTCTCCTGCGCTCCTAGTCCTGCAGTGATGCCGAAACAAGTCCGCTCACTGCTGTTGTGGTAGAGTTTTTGAAGAAATAAAAAGCAGGCCGGTGTGTGAAACTTGATTGTATCTGTCTGGCATTCAGCTCTTCCTAAAGTTATTCTTTAGAAACAGAGGATGGAAATCTGGAGATTATCCAGGCTGTGTTCGGGCTTCCTTGGGCTGCTGCTAAATTCACCCGGTGAGCTAGCAATAGTCAAAATTAAAGCCTATTCAAAGAGCGAGATCGACTCTGTGATAATAATACATACATGCGGGTTCATTGTGCATTCTCCCTACTATTGTAGAGATTTGAAATTTCCCACCCTAAGAAGTTTTTCAAGAAAGGATATTGTACTGTCCTGAGTAAAATTATTTCTAAATCCAAGAGTCAAATAGTTGTTGTTTTCCCTATATTTTACATAGTGCTCTGTCAGATATATTATATATTCAAAAGAATTTTAATTATGTGCCTCTAGGAGAGCTGGGGACTGCAGTCACAATATCACACGTGTTTTTGCATTGAAATCAAATTAACTTCCTAGTTTCTAGTGTGCTGCCGCCGTTGGCTTAAGTGGCTGCTTAATTGCTTGCCAGTCCATCTTTTTAAGGACCACTTCTCGGTTTCTTTCCTTTGTCTCCTGCTTGTAACTCTGGTTTAAGACGGTCCCCTCCTCATTTCCGCCCAGTATGCCTCTGGTACCGCAGGTTGGGAGTCCAAGTTTCCTTTTGACTTTCATGGCTTCCCATACGTGTCGGCTGCCAGGCGGCAAAGATGAGCTTGAAGAGGGTTCTACTGCACCTGAGTGACATAAATGCAAGGTACTAAATGTCTACGTAATTCCAATTTGTCTAAGAAAATATATCCTCATGGATGGAAGATTGATTTAGTATTTTGTAGTGTGAATTTCTGACACACAGAATCTGTTGTAGATGTATTCTACTTGGGGCAGTGCAGAATTTTGGTTATGATATCCTCGGGCAGTACGGCCAAAAGTAACTCTTCTGACAACAATGCACTTGACCAAATGTATGAAAATATGTCATGGGGATTAGGCCGCCTTGGCTATTTATAGCAATTACTTTAGAACCCGGAAATCAGAGGCAGCCAGGCAGACATTCTGGGCAGGAGCAGTGGAGAGGAAAGTCCGATTTATGAAGGTGCTCTAGCCAATCACACTGAGTCAACAGTTTTTCACAAATAGCTCCACTTAGAACTTTGTCGTCATTTATTGTTCTGTCTCTGGAATCAACTTTGGTTAAATTTATTGAACCCCAAGTGTGTCTATAAGACGACTTTCGTCCAGCCTCAGAAGTCTGGGAACCTTGATGTCTCCCTTTGAAGAACATGTCTTATGGAAATAAAATAATCAGGAGAGGTTTTTCATTGGTATGGGGGAGAGCGAAGTATCAAAACTTTGGAAGAAAGCGTCCACTTCAGCGGCTCTCAGCCAGGGTTGCTTACAGCCCCTCTCAGGGGGATTTGGAAATGTGTTTGGGCATTTTTCACTGTCACATGACTGAGTGGAAGGGGCCCTCCTGGAATTTAGTGGGTTGGAGGCAGAGATGATAGACAGCTTACAATGTTCAGGATGGTCTGGGACAACGAGGAAGTGTCTCTCTCAATTCCTGGTCAGGTCCGTCAACATCTGATGCCTGAATCCTTCCCACATGGTGGGCTTACAGTTAGAGCAATGAGAGAGAAATTCACTTTTAGACAACAATGCAATTCTGAGAAGGTGGGGAACAGCTGTAACAGTAGAGGATGGCACAAATTCATTGGCAATGGAAGGTCACAGAATAGAAACCTGTCTGTCTGTCTGTGTACTTAAAAAAAAAGATTTTATTAGTCACTTTTAGAGAGAGGGGAAGAGAAGGAGAGAGGGAGAGAAATATTAATGTGTGGCTGCCTCTTGCGTGCCTTGTACTGGGGACCTGGCCCGCAACCCAGGCACGTGCCCTGCCTGGGAATCGAACTGGCGACCCTTTGGTTTGTAGGTCGGTGCTCAATCCACTGAGTGACACCAGCCAGGGCTGTCTATCTATCTTCTATCTGTTATCATTTATCTCTTCTATTGAAAAATTTTTTAGAATTAAAATATTTTTTGGGGGGGTTAACATACCTGTCTGACAAATTCAGCAAACAGAACCACAATTTCATAACAATGATGACCTTTTGTGTCTGTTTTGTTTTAACACTTCCTGTGGGTTAGGTACAACTTAAAACAGTGATTTTTTTCTTGCTATTTTTACATACAAATCAATCTTCACTCTTATTACAAATCACACGAGTTAGGAGATCAAAAACAATATTGGCATTTTTTCGTTTCCACTCAGTTGGGGTTCTTCGTTTTCAACTGTATTGTTATATTTTTAATGTAATCAAAGCTGAACATCTAGCTAAACTGTTCAGTTTTTATTTTAAGTATTCCCCCCCACCCAGTGGATTCTTTGCTGTTGTAGCACTTGATTCCAACACTTAGAGTGATGACTAGAAGATTGGTAGAGAATTTAGAGATCCCGGATCGCTTCATTTTGATCTTCTCCAAAAAAACAAACAAACAGTATCTCCCATTGCCAAAGTTATTAAGAAGAAAGGAGTTTCCTGTGTTGTCCTCCCTGGAAGACGACAGAAAGAGTGGAGAAATGAATTCGATCTGGGAAGAAGGCCACTTGGCCCGTGCGCATTAGACAGAAAGGAGAGAGTCAGGCCAAAGGGTGTCCCTGGGAGGACACAGTGGTGGCGGGAGGATTCTTGAGCGTGGGTAGAGCGGGAGAGCAGAAGCAGCTGGAATCCAGCCTAGATCCACACACGAGTTGGAGAGCTTCGTTTCACACCAGAATTGAGCCAAAGCTTAGTGGAAGCTTTACACTTTAGCAAATGTCAGTGGAATTTCAGACAAGAGCCTAAAAGAAGAAACAGCCTTGGCAACCACGGGGGCTGCCTGGTAATGGCTGCTGCTAGGGGCGGCCACCCAGAGAGCGCCGTGCCGCTCCCGTCGCCGACTGGGTCCAATCACGCAGGGGCACATGGGCGATCTGCGAGCGTTGTAGCAGCAGAGAGCACCGTGTGTTCTTAGCTCTTTGGATGTTCTTCTTCGTGTTGGAAAGCAAAGAGCCCATTAGCGATTTCAGAAATATAGAGGGAATCGAAGGCTTTTAAAAAGGCATCTGTTTTCGTTATCTGTTTATTTTATTCATTACCTTGCAGTCCACACTCACACAAATAATTAAAGATGCATCGGCTCTTGGCCATTGACTATAATTAATTTTCCTTCTTACAGCTTCACTATAACAGGGTGAAAATGGCTGGTGGAGGATTTGTTTCTGGGCAGTGAGCAGAGGCGTTGAATACGAGAAGAGGTGGGTCGGAGAGCGGGGCAGGCAGGGCAAGGTGCAGGCACAGGCTGGCCAGCAGGTCTTGTGCTGAGGGAGGGGTCCCCGTTTGCAAGAGCGAGGACACCTTTTCAGACCTAACTCCTGTGTCTTGGCCGAACCTTAACGAATACCCTGGCAAACAGTATACTGCTTATCCTCCCAAATATTTGTTGTTTGTAGCTCTTGAGGTACACCCCCAAGAAGGTGTCTAAGACAAAGTGAATTGCAAGAAGTAGTGGGAGTATGAGATTCTAATGGATTTTGCCACATTTTTCGAGTTGGCCAGCTTGAGCTGCTGCTCTTGTAGTGAAAAATTCGTCACATTTTAGGTTTTGGTTCCAGAGTTTTTGAGGCTCCAGGGTGTAACCATCGTGCTCCAAGCCTTCTGGTTAGCAGACCCACAAACACGGCTCTTCCTGTGTCACGCCCTCACACGTGGAGTGCTCTGTCCAGGCGTGACCTCTCTCCCTCCAGGCTCTGGCTTCTCTGGTAGTTCATCCCACACGGATGTTTCTCTGTTGGTTACTTTCTTGGGCCTCTGGGGGGAGAGGGGCCAAACAGCACAGGTCCGGCCGGCCCTCCACAGGTTCCAGAGGCCAGGGGACAGCTCGTGACCCCTGGGTCCTCTCTGTGCGCCCTCCCGTTGGGGTGGATTTGCGCACCCATCTTCAAACTTCTCCAGGAGGGAGTCGGGTTCCAGCAGCATGTGATCCCCAGACTCCAAGGCGTGCAGGTTAGTTTTCCCTGAGTGCGCCCCAGGCCCATCTCCCCAGGCTTGGGGGAGATGGGGCAAAGACCACCTCCCAGCGAACTTCCAACCCTAATCCACCTCCAGGGAATCCTGTGCCTTCTCTCCTATGGCCTGGAGGTAGGACAAGTTTTTGGTCACCGACTTTGAAAATTCCTTATAAATGACCTAACATAATTGTATTTGAGTATGGAGGTTACTTACATCTATTGGTTGTGATTTGGGGGTTTTACCTGACACTCTAGGAGAGAAAAAGTCTATTTTAATAATCAGATACACATATCAAACTACTTAATGTGGATTGTGGAATAATAATGAAGGAAACAACTTCCAAACAAATGGGGAGAAGGAATAATAATAACTATAATTACAATAAATAAAGTTCACCAACCCCAAAGAAGGAAGGAAATGAAAGATACCAAAGCAAAACTATAAGACAAATAGAGAGAACAAAATGAGACATACAGCCGAAATATCTATAATCACAATAAATGTGAATGGATTAAACTGCCACTTAAAAAGAAATGGTCACTTGACGTTTAAAAAATGTAGCTATATTTATTTTTTTTAAAACTCAAATGGACACAAAAAATTGAAGTGAAATAATAAAAATATTATTTTTGCATATATTGGGATCCTTTTCCCCAATGTTAAATAATGAGAATTTTTTGAAAAACATTAACTGTTTTTGAAAACATGATTTTCAATACAAGATGAAAATTTATTTATAAAACCACAATTCTCTATTTCAGTGTTCACCTTCCATGGGGCATTTAGACACTTGTGAGTTCTCACTACTCTGGATAAATGTCTGCCCGCAGTCCTGGTAACCCCCAGGAGCTCCCACCTGGTGTGTGGTGTCCTCCTCTGCTGGACTCTGAGTCCGTGTGCCTAAGGCACGGCTGTCCAGCTCCCGGGTCTAGGGTTGCTGTTGTGTGTTTGCCTGTCACGTAAGCCAGGGGTGGGACCCCTTCCTCCCCAGTGCGGTGAAGGGGGAGGGACAAGACGCTGTCTGTGACCGATTCAGGGAGGGCTCTTTACTGGATTGTCGCCTGGAGCAGTGTCCGTGCGATGACGCTGGTGCCCAGGAGTCTCTCACACGCAGGCTGGTCCACATGCATCCTCCAAACATTTGCTGAGGTTCCTCCGTACGCGTTGCTGTCTGTTTATGGCTCTAACGGTGTCTGCTTCAGGCAAGCGCATCTGACCTCTTTCTTCCTGGGTGATCCTTCTCTCCAGATTTTGGGGTGCTGCTTTGCCCTGAAAGCTCAGTTTTCTAGTGGGTCTGAGGACCGTAATTTATTTTCAGTCTGTCCAACGTTTTCTTGTGGTACGAGTGATGAATTCTAAGCTTTTGACACTTGGGGTCTGAAACCGGAAGTCCTGATTCATTCAATTTCTTTCCTACTATAACCCAGCTTCTTCACCATTGAAACTTCTCTCAGCAAAGTCACAACTGTCTTCGTTTCTAAATATAATGGATATATTTCTCTCCTTACCTTAATCTCTCTGTGACATTTAAAACTATTGATTAATTCCTCCTTCTGAACATCTTGCCTTGCTGAATTTCTAAAATACCACAATTATATTTTGCCTCCCTCTCTAGGTTCTGCTATTATCACCTCTTTAAAAATGTTAATGTTTTCCAGATTCTGTCTTTGATTTTCTTCACTACTTCTCATGCTCTGCTGGGTGACTCCCCTGATCTCTTGTTTTTGTTTTTTTCCCTCTTAGATTTTCAATTTTAATGGCTCCTAAGAGACCGCTTTTTCTTAATCCTTTTACCTACGTTCAGATCTATTAAACCACTGTGCTGGCCGTCTGCATTGGAAGGTCCAATACGTCAGATCTGTCACATCCCAACATGAAATAAGCATCTATTTTCTACACTGAGCACCCTAAACCCAGCATTTCTTGTACTTCTCTGTCTCTGGGAGGCTCTGTGAGGCATCAGCCACACAAATCATAAGCCTCAAAATTGTGTCTCACTTCTCGCTTGTCGTCTAACCTGTCACCGTGCCTTTCAGTTCGCTAACACCGGGAAAGTGTGCTTGCCACTCCCCCGGGCCACCGCCCCTGGTCTTGTCCCCCACGGCTCTTCTCCCCAAGTCGTGGGTCCCCACACCCCAGTGTGTGCCATCGTGACCTGGAAGACTTGCTGTGGCACAGATGGCGGGGCGGGGGGCCTGTATTTGTGACGTGGTCAGTCCAGAAGGGGACGTGACATCGTGCATCGCTAACAAACTGCCATGTGATTGGGATTTTTCTGATCTGGAGACCGTACGTGGTCTTACGGTCATTGTCTCAGAATATTACAATAGCCTCCGCGTGAGTCTGCCTGTTCCTGTTCAAGGTGTGCTCCAAGCCATACTCCACAGTGAAAACACAAATCAGCTTAAAACCTGGAATTGCCCTGCGAATGCCTGGCACGTGCTAAATTAAAGGTTTGGTGTTTGTACGAACAGAACAGGCCTCAGAGAACAGCTGGGGTTTGCATAGGAAGAGCTGAGACACAGTTATGCTGGCACTAGGTGGGGGAGGGCAGGTACAGGGAAGGCATTAGTTGCAATAACGTGGTGAAGAAATGTAGCCTTTCATGGAAATCAGTTGCTACAGTAGTCAATACTATGTGCACGGGCCAGTGAGGAAATGAGCTGGATCGGAACAAAAGGATACCACTGGACGGTCTCCTTAAGGGCAGAGAGGAACTCAGTGCCTTGAACGTTCTCTTCTGCCTCGAGGGTTGCAGGAATCCAGATTTACTTCTATACTTCCACCCATCTCACACAGATTCAATATTTGTTTTAGCATTCCTCCATATGGTTTTTTTTAGAGCTCAATAAATATATATTGATAGAGGATGTCTACTTAATTCGGTTTTTGGAGAGACACTTTTTCCATTAAAATTAGCTCAAGGAGTGTGTTTAGCTCGGCACCACAGTCAAGGGGTAGGCCTCTGGTTATACCCCCAGAGGCCTACGTATTATGATTCTTTACAAAAAGAATTGTCCTGTGCTCAGAGCTGCTTCTTCAAAGATCTCTTTTACGTGGGGCATAAAAACTTGTTCCCTGAAATATTATTCGTCTTACTTGGGAAGATTCATTGTAATCTATCTGTCACCTGCCCCAGAGGTGAATACATTCAAGAAAAATGCAGAAGCAAAGAAGGTGTGGGCCTTCTGGGGGTGGTAGTCGATCGCTGTCCCGGAGAGCTGTTGGATGTCAATTAGTGCCTGCATCAGAGTCTTACACATAAAAAAAAGGTGCATCTTCCCTCCCTCTCCTTCCACTTGCCTCCCGAGAGAGCTCCCGAGAGAGGCTCTGCTTTGAAAACGCTTCCGAGGTCATTCCGAGGTCATTCTGACTTAGGTTGTTGGGTCTCAACAAATCCGAACCTTTGTTTTTTTTTTTTTAATTGGGGGTGGGGATGTAGTGTTTTGACCTATAATTTTGATTCGTATGGGCACTGAAGCTGGGGGGCGGGGGAACTAATATGTTATCACCATCTCTCCCCCCAAAAGGGCATTTTCAATACAAAAATGTAGGTAGAGCGCACTCTTGGGGTAAGGAATAATGCTTTACCATAAACAAATTACACTTAATGATAAGGCTTACCGCTGTGTTTTCACTTTGTAGGGGACCATTGGAAACAGCATTATGGGCCAAGTGCTTTTTCTAGAATCCAAGAGCTGTTGCCCTAAATAAGTTAACAGCCTCCAGAAAAGAGAGAGAGCACCACCTTTGCTTTCTTTACTCTTTCTTTTAATTTGCCATTTTAAAGCTTTGATTTCCCTATATGTCCGAGTAGCCCATTTTGGTTCAATTAAGCACTGCCCATCCTGCTTCCTCTGTTCAGCTGCGGGGGAACCAGCCTCAGCGCTAAGAATTCTTGGCATTAGATCAGATGCTACATTGTTTCGGTCCTTTCTCCAGTGTCAGGTTTAAAAGCCTTTGATGATTCAGCTCTGTGATGTTTAAAGTTCTATTTCAAATCCTTCAAACTTTGGGTTTTAGGGAAGAGCCAGCTGCACGGCAAGAAGAGAAAAGAGTCTATTAAAATCTACAAACCTTTCAGTGACCCATTCACTGGGCCTTTCAACAAATCTGGTTGTTATTCCCTCCGCCGAAAACAAAGGAAAAATCAAATGGGAAACTGAAAACCCTACCAAGCACATCTAAGAAGAGCCCACTCAGAAATAAGCCTTATTATGAGGGACTAGTGCAAGTGCTACTTTGTTTTAAAGACTATTTATTTTAGTCTTTAGAGGAGAAGGGAGGGAGAAAGAGAGAAAGGGAGGGAGAGAAACATCAATGTGAGAGAGAAACATCGATGGGTTGCCTCTCAAATGTGCCCCGACTGGAGACGTAGCCCGCAACTCAGGCATGAGCCCTGACCGGGAATTGAACCAGCGACCTTTTGCTTTGCGGAAGACACCCAACCAACTGAGCCACACTGGTCAGGGCAGTGCTACTTATTCTGTCCACTCTGATCACCAGAATCTCAAATCTGACAGCTGAGTGAGGCCCAGCCAGTTTAGGCAACTCCCTTTACAAGACCTGCAAGAACTTGTTCAGCAGGATTCTGCGAACAGGGAAGAACAGCCAAGGCTACCTTGTGTACTAAGAGCTGCATACTGTTCACACAATGCAACAAACTGTCAAGGTTCTCCGAGATTTCTGCAGTCCGTTGCCTCTTCGCTCATTCATTACCGAAGGCTTTGAACCGGTGCAGCCGAGGCGATGCATCTGTTGTAGTTCTCACCTCCTTCTGTGCATGATACTGTTCTCATTCATCCAGGTCCGCGGGACCCAGCCGCTAAGTTTCGGTTTTCTGCTTCTGTACTTGCGCAAAGACTAGATACTCGACCTGACCCTCCATGGCTAGTACCGTGGAAGGCTGTGCCTGCTTCCAGCGTTCTTGCTGATTGCTACTGGGTCCTTTGTAGTTCTCTGCTGTTTATATTTCTCAACTGAGCATTTTCAGGGTCTTGTCTCTGAGCATCAGTGTTCTCCCGCCAAAGCGATGGTGGTGAGGAAGAAGGATTCCATCCCTTTTCGCAGGAAGGCTGATTTGCTGTTTGAATGAAAGCTGGAAACACACTTACCTATTTCTGCAGGACCATGTGCAGTACCATTGAATGTCTCTTCTATAATCCACCCCCCACCTTCCCAAGTCATAGTAGCAGTAGGAGTGATAATTATATTAACAAGAAGCATTTCTGCAGCACCTCCTATGTGCCAGGAATTATTCTAGTGCTTTATTAATGAACATGTAAAAAGTCCTCTGGATTAGGTGCTGTTATGCCCACTTAGCAGAAGAGGAGTCTGAGTCACCGACAGGTCAAGCCCAAGGTCACTGGGATAGTGGTAGAGCTGATATCATGACCACAGGCAGCCTCCCTATAGAATCTGCTCCTTTAACAGTTACTCTTTCTTGTGAGAAGGTAAACCAGCATTCCTGTTCAGTCACTCTACATCCAACGGTGATTGTTGTTACATATTTTTGGGGAGCCATGAATTTGGGACTGAATTGGCAGATGTAATAACAGAGTCCTAATTCGCTGGTGAACTCTCTGGAAATGCTGGGGCAACAGGATTAGGGAGCACAGGTGTGAAACCAGAGCAATAAGGATTTGAACATCCGGTGTCATTTACTAGGTGGGACTGTAGACTAGTCGAACCTCACCGCTAATCCGTTCTCCTGTGCTGTGGTTACACGGAATGAGACCCATTTCTGAGGACACTATGAGCCAGGCACAAAGAGGGACCGGTAGCTGAAGAACTGAGTTAGCAGTGAACTTGAGCTCTAATGCTGCCCTTTCTCACATGTGTTCGTGTAACCCACACGCATCTCACAATTACTAATTCTGTGCTCTTATAGATGCTTGATGCCTATCGGCACCACAAAGCTTAGCGTAACGACTCCATGAGAAATGGTCACCACGCCCATTTTACAGATGGGGAAGCTGAGGCACAGAGAGGTTAAGTGGTCTGCCCAGGGTCACACAGAGGTGGACTGCACAGAGCTGGGATGTGAATCCAAGCACCTGGTGCCAGTCTGTGTTTTTTAACTGTTATGCCATGCTGCTGGATAGTAGTGATGCTGTGGAAGGAGAGGCCGCTGGGCGTTTAGCACCCATGCCTTTGCGTAGGAGTGACATAGGACTGTGACCAAGATTGCTGAAGAAAAATGTTGGGGGTAGGGGACATGTTCTCTTCTCCATCCACAGCTTTTGGTTTCACTGTCACAGTGACCCTCATGCGGGGGCCTAAAGATAACAGATAGAATAGGCTTCGGTAGGAATGTGGGTTCTTTTCCGGAAAACCCGGGACCCAGGCTCACCATGGCCATCCCCGCTGCAAGTGCTACACGCATCCCAGTATCATATCACTGCGCAGGGCAGATAAACTCAGCTCGTGTTGCATTTTGGTCTCAGGTAGAGAGCGAGAGAAACGGGGACTAGGGCAGAAATGGGGTTTTCTGCTTGGTTTGTGAATCAAATACCTGGAAGCACTTTCCAGAACAGTAACAAAGCGCGCTTGTTCTGGTAACGTAGACCCACTCCAGCTGAGTAATTACATTTCGCCTAATTAAAAATTCTGCCACTGATTTCAGGTTCCTCATGTTGACAGCGCTCTTTACCTTCTGTCCTAAATTGTCTTTCCCTGTGTTTCCCCGCGGCCGAGTTCTTTACCGCACCTCCCCCCGGAGGTGGTTGTACACGGATAATAGATCAAATAATTCTACATGCGATGTGTGTGCAGAATGTGCAAACATTTGTACTTCGATGCCGGAACACGTCTGAATTGACATGTGTACGTATATTGCTTTCAGAACGCCTCTCAAATGCCTCGGCCAGCCAGAACTCCTGCATCTGAGTCGAAGGTTGGGCGCAGTGGTGATTATTTATTAATCTTACATTTAATATTCCCCAAGCTGCCATGAAATGTCGTCGGAGACATGTTGCTAAGAATAACCGGCTCGGCGCTGCGGTACAATGCAGACAATTTTCCAGAAGGGAAGAAAAAAAAGAAACATATCTTTTTACCTATTACCAAGCAAATTGCTAACGATTTTACCCATTGGAGCTGAGAAGTAATTAGTGGTATGGGATAGAGGCCAAGCATATCAGGAACTTGAAAATGTGTTCCTACTTATGTGCTGATATGCCCGTTTTGGATTTAGCTGTAATTTCTGTACATTTTGTGAATTTCCCTTCCTTCTGCCACAGCCTCAATATTGATAACTTGCTTTTCTGAAATAGTAATTTACAAATAATGGCCATATTTTCTATAGATGTGCATTGTAATTGTACAAATAATAATAAGGAGAAAACCTATGCCAGTTCGATGCATATGTTAATTTCTTTGGGATGACAGCTCAATCTGACTTTTAATTTTTTCCCATAATACCTGAATCCTGGCTGTGCAGAGACTCACACCGGCCTCGGCGTGTCCCAATGCTGAGTCAGTGGTGACGGCTTAATGGGTTAATTAACCCCTGGCATTACTAGATGGCTCTCAGTGGCTTCCAGACCCTCTGATTTTGTTTCCTGATGTGATAAGGAAGTGTTCAAATGCTGGCCCCGGTCGGTCTTTCAAACCTTCAAAAGAGACTAGTAAGTAGCCTCCCCAGGTAAACTTTAATGAAGTTTAACCACCCTGAAAGTGGAATAAATATGTAATCAAATGTATAATCTTGTCCTTTGTTCCAGGGAGGCCGGCAAGATAGTTAATGCTTCTGGTCTTTGTTTAAGGTGTCCACTGGCCCGGAGCATGGGGCAATCTTAGGTTCTGAGAATGGGGGACGTTACAGATCATCTCTTCCGGGCACTTGAAAGGCAGGCATCCAGCCTGGAGGAAGAGGGACAGGGATATGGTGGAACGAAATGGCCATGGTCTCATCAGTCTGTCCTTCTTGCCGTTGTGGCCATTTTATAAGTGTATGTTGTTGGCCCTTTCTGCTGCTAATGGTGAGTCATTCTAAACAAGAGTTACAAGTCTGTCCATATTATAATCTGTGTCACATAACACTTACAAATGGTGTTCCAAAGCATATAGGTGGCATTCTAAGAAACAACAAATTCTAAAAACAAAATAAGTCATTGAATTGGTTAGTTCGCCATGTGGTTCCAGGTCGTGTTGTTGTGCTTCTAAGTTACTGAGTGATACGGTATCCTAATGCAACTCAGGGATGTTCGCCATCATTTACCAGTGCTGGAATGTTCTCTATCAGCCACAGTCCCTTTAAATACTTAGACAGAGGACACGAAAAGAGAAAAAGATGCGAATGACTTGTGGGATACACTAAATGAAATCAGAAATTGATTTAAAATCTGAATTAGATACAGCAATATCAATTTCAACAGCAAAACCAAAATCTGAGCAAGCAGAAAAAATATGGACATCCTTGGAAAAGGAAATGAGCTTCTGTGAAACAACATACACGCGAACGCCCACCCCGGAGGGGCTTCTGGAGCCACTCGTAAAAATTCTATTAAGGGAAACCTCAAATGAAAGGTCTTCTATGTCTGCAAGGTTTTTTATGAGACAAAGATTAAGACAACCAAGGAATGAATGCTTTGCATGCTTAAGCTTTTCATTTTAAGAATAATAATTTAAAGAAGGGGTGACATCATCGAAATGAAGACATAAGTGGCTCCTAACAGCCGTCCCCCAACCAGAACCCACAAACTCCAGTGTGAAACCGCAGAACCCGGGGCTGAGGAAGGAGCATCTCGGGGGACGGAGCAGACTGAGGAGGAAGGATCGTTGTCAATTAATTTTGCTGCGGATGAGTCAGGACTTCCTGCACAATTAGGAAAAGTGAAGCGAAAGCTGTTCACATGTGGCTTTCATAGCTGAAGAACTTCATTCACATTCAGAAATAATCATATGTCACTTCTGTAGCAGAATGAGTTCATATTCACTTATGTCAGTCCTCAAATTGCAAAAAGAACAAGTATTTACATTCCAGTAATGGTTTGATTGCTTTTAAATCAATTCACAAAATTTCAGTAAACTTTTAAACATTCATTATATTGAAAGTGAAACATCTGACATTATTTTATTATTTTATTCTGACATCTTCATTAACTCATTCGTAGAGGTGAACACTGAAGATGTATTTCTTTTCGTGGTGACAATATGACTAAAAACACTGCACTACCATATAATATATGGTAAAAAATAGTTTCCTCATAAATTAAAAAATTAAGCAGACATGTACAAGAAATTTGACATGGTACATGCATCATGCATAACCCAAACAAACTACAGTATTCTATTTTTTGAAATACAAGCTGTAATTATCCAAATTTACAAATATCCCATATACACGCGGGGAACTAAGGTGTAAAATTTTTGTGAAAGAGCTGGTATTGAACATACACATATGCCATCATGGTAATATATATTTCCTCCTTGTAGGACCCATCACCAGATGAGATGTGACAAAATATATTATAGGATTTTAATCCTATTAGGTACGTGCAACCTAAGTCACGTACAACAGTCACATCCTCACCTTTTAATCTCTTGCGTTGTTTGTAGGGATGAAGCCCAGTGCCTGCCCATTGTGTACACTCTGTTCCATAATCGAAGCTCCCTCCAGAACTTCAGAAGTTGAAGTCCCACTCTTACACTGCAGTGAAATGCTTCCGATTTTCTTAAACAACATAAAACATTAGGGAACTTAATTATTCAACAAGATCAATAAAATTGTAAGATGATTAGAATGAGTTACAAAATTGTTCCTTATAGGCTTAAACACATGTAAAATTGAATTTGATGTAGCTTCTGGTTTTACTTGTGTAAACTTCTGTCCCGTATCATAATAAAATGGAATCTATGATTTTGGAGAATCCATATTTGGTGAAACATTCAGAAGATTAACAAGGGTCAACATATGGACAAGTGGTAGTTGTGAAGATATTTGTTGAACGTTGTTGCTTTAGGCATAAAAGGTGGGACCTGTGAAAATATCTGCGCTGAAATATTTCCATAAATTTCAGACTATCCTCCATTTCACAGAAGTTGCTCTGAACTTGCAATATTTCTCAGCCCTCATACACAGAATATTTTCTTATATATTTTCTCAAATATAATGTTTTGCATAGAAATGTCAATTGGAGGTATCAGGAATTTTATATTTATTGACCACAAAAATGTAATTTTAGGGTTAATTCTAGGCCATATTATGAGAAATTAAAATTACATCAATGTTGAAAAATACTATTTTAAAATAGTAAGAATGACATGCTGAGAGATTAGGAACTGCTCACTGTAAATTCTGTGAATCTATGGCAAGAATGATGCTTAGGTATTCAACATAAGTGTTTTATTTTTTTTGAAGTACACAGATGTGTGTTATTTATTCTTAGAAATAATTATGTTTTCATAATTGTTTTGCATGACACTATTATTATCTAGCTATACTAAATATAAATTAAACCAATTTCAGTGCATACTTAAACATTTATATTACTTGAATTATTTTAATGCTTCTTTCATTCTCAAAGCTACCCCAGTTTCAACAAAAAATGATTTGGATAAAAAGATTAGGCAGGAGTAATATTATAGCCCCATTTTAGATGAGAAGAAATGGAGCTGGGGAGGTTAAGTAAACTTCTCAAAGTCACATAGTTAGTAAGCGCTGTAGTAATATTCAACAATCTTTTAAAAAATGTCATAAGAACTATTACCTACTGGACACATATTTGGTGCATGACGGGCATTAGCCATTTCTCATGAGAATCCTAGAGAATCCTATGAAGGAGCTTGTCATTATTTTTATTCTTACTTTATAGACAAAGAAACTGAAGTGAGAGGATGGGCCCATGACCCGCAGCTGGTTAGTGAAAACATGGGGTGTCGGGCTTCTGTCTGACTTTGCCCATTCTTTTCCAGCCTTATTGAGATAAAATTGCCATGTCATGTTGTGTTAAGTAAGGTGTCATATAAGGCGTGTCATGTAAGGTGTACGGTGCACTGATTTGATAACGTGTGTGTGCACTGTGACACACACGTCTTACCGCAGTAAAGTTAGTGAGCACATCTTCCAGCTCACGCCCATTCTCGATGGAGGCCTTGGAAGAGTCCTCGCAAACCTCTGGGCTCCCACAGAGCCATAGTCACCACCTTGAAGATAAGGAAGCCAAGGTCTGCCGGCTGACCAGGCCAGTCCACATGGCCAGCGTGCAAAGAAAACGGGCGCCAGGTAGCAAGCCTGAGTTAGAATCCCAGACCCACAACAAAATGTAGAAACCTGTTTATTATGATCCACGAGTTTCTGCATCTTTATCAACAAAATGGCGCACATAATGTCTACCTGAAAGCGTGGTTTGAAAATAAAGTAGCACCTTGAAAAGTCTAGCAGGTGCTTTGACCATTGCAACCAGGCAGTAAGTGTTGTTTATTATGACTGTTGTTCTCACGACTAATAAAGGGAAGCAGTGATTCTTCGAGAAATGGTTCCGTGGGAGCCTCTGCTTGCTGATGTCACAGAGGCTGTTGGCTTTGCCAAAGGAATAGGATGTTGCTGCCTGTGTGTTTGAACTTGGAAAATAATGGCGGAGATAAAAATGTGAAGTACCCGATGAGTGAATAGGTTTGTGGAAGACAGGGTTTGGAATTGACGGGCCTAGCCGGCTGTAATTTATATCATCTTCCTCTCCTCAAAATTAGGGGGATTCCTCCCCTGCCACAGCACTCTACATTAATCAGTGGATGGAACCAGAAAGCCAAGAGGGTATAGTTTGTCTCTAGACAGAATCATCTTAAACGTTTTCATTTCGGTGCCAAAGTTATTTCGTGTTATACTTGCCTGACGTGGGAAGTGAATTTGGCAGTGGACCCTTATTAATGCCATCAAAGTTTATGTTTCTTATAATTGTCTGTCAGAGAATAAAAGACAAAGCTGTGCCTCTGCCGTGTTTTAACAAAGGTTTAAAATGTAGTCTTGGAGTGATATAATGTAAAGGACCTCGAACATGAGAGTCTGAGGACCTGCCATCTCCCTAGAAATGTGACGTGTAGCGAGTCTCTTACCTTTCTAAGCCGCAGCTGTTCTACCTGCTAACGGAAGTGGGGTTTGGGGGTGCCAATGCAACCGTGCAAAATGGAGGCACTTTGTGAATGGGAGAACGTTCACAAGCCTTATGTAAATTCAGATATTATACCAGACACAAATGCTAAACGTTTTCTATTTCTAATACACACGGACACTATTGTATGTGGCATTATTACAAAGATTAAATAGCCTGATCTGTTTAAGTAGTTAGTAACAGACTTTTATTCATCTAGTTCAGGGTCTCGTGCATGTTGAGCCCTGGGCGCGGACCAGACAGTGTGTCGCAATGGTAGATAAGACAGAAACTTCCCTGCTCTGTAGACGTTACCATCTACTAGAAGAGTTAGACCTAAACATGCATAATCATATAATTAAACACTGTGATGGCTCCTACGAAGTAAATTAACTGGAATCTAGGAGAGGGAATAACAGCTGGGGAGTGGGAGCTCACTGAGATTGCAGAGTGGGTGGGCATCATATTTGAATTGAAACCTGATAGACAAGTTGATTTTAGCCAAGTTAAGACTGTTTACTGATGGGTGGGAAGAAGGGAAGGAGCTTTCGAGACAAGAAATGACACATCCTCCACCTGAGGCAGGCGGGAAAGAGCTTGGTGTTGTCTAGGAACTGAAAGAGGTCAGTGAGGTTGCCGTGCAGAGAGCTGGGAGATCTGGACAAAAGCCAGGCGATGCTGAATCTCGGGGACCATCTAAAGAGACCGATTTTATCCTGAGTGAAATGCAGAGCCACTGAGTGGAACAGTGGAGGGGAGAAGAAGGGTGCCATGTGGATGTGGGACGAGCTGGCTTGCAGTGACCCTCCTGAGGCATGGAAATGAGCCAAGGCCAGTAAACCCTCACTTAACGTCTTCAGTAGGTTCTATAACCTCATGAAATGATGTATTACAAAACCGATTTGACCACAGGCTAATTGATGTAAACAAGAGTGAAGTTCCCATGACATGTCATCAACATGATAACGAAATGACATTGAACGAAATGATGTTAAGCGAGGAGCTGTTGTCCTTAATCGGATAGGAGTCTGTCATGCTGGGGGTCGGGACCAGCAAAACCAATTTGGGCGTCATTGGCACAGACAGTATTTACAATCGTGGAATAGATGAGACTGCTCAGGAGAGAGTCCAAGAAAAGGAGTCCTATGTCTGACCCAAGGAACTCGAACACTGAGAGGTTGAAAAGAGTAACTAGCAAAGGGGATTTAGAGAGAATTCGCAAAGAAGTCAGAGGAAGTGAAATGTCGAGGAGTGCATGGAGCACATGTTTTGCGAAGCAGTGGCCAGTTGCGTCACGATGCTTAAAAACCCATTCCGGAGATCAGCGTCAGCCTGAGCAAGAGCGAGGCAGGGGGAGAGTTGCAGGCAGATGATGGATTCAAGTGAGTTCAAGGGTCAACAGGAAGTGCAAAAGGAAAGCTAGGGCCGGAAGAAATTCCTTGAAATGTTTTGGATGCAAACGGAAAGAGAAACGTAAAGCAATAACTATTGGAAGCAGAGATGCTTTCATTTTTTTTAAGATCAGAAATAGTACAATAGGCTTATATGTGGCTAGGAGTAGTCCGGTTGAGCGGACAGGTTGCAGATGAAGGCGAGAGGAAGAATAGCCAAAGAAGTAAATTCCTTGAGAAGGCAAGACAGCCTGGGATTCAGAAAAGAAGCAGAAGGACTTTTTGTTAGGAGACGAGGTTAATGGTCATACAAACGTGGTACAAATTTACTCAGTTGTGTAAATCTCTTCACTGATGTTCAGCTTTAAGGACACAGCCTCGGGGAAGACAGCCGGGTTTATCCAGCTTAGAGTTTGGCCCGAGCAGTGTAAGCCAGTGAGGAGCCAGCCAGAGCGTTCACAAGGGAGCGATTACAGATACTTGAGCTTGGGATTTGGGCTAATAGACTCACGTAGGCTTTGCATTTGAAGCAGGAAGCTGTCTGTGGCCTAACTACCGTTGAGGTGTACCCTGCAATCTATATTCAGTTTGCAGGCTAATACCTATTTCTTTATTGCTACTTTCAAAATATGTCTAGATAAGAACATTTTAGTAGCTAAAAAGGTAGTGCCAATTTTTTTTCCATTGGCTTTCTGCTCTTCAATAAAGTGTTCAAAGTTGTAAGAATAAATGGTTTCATGAATCACTATAAAAGTCACTTTCCTATCAAATTCTAAGTATGGGTCTTGCAAACATCTTCTAAACATTTTATTCCGAGTCGGTCCTCATGCAAACATTTAGCTCACTGCTGAGGCCCAGACTGAGGGCGGGTGGATGTTAAGAACAACCACAGGCTTAGAGGGTGAGTGGGCAATGGCTTTGGGGTGGCCGCCTTCACCTGTAACATGTTTCTAAAAGGAAAGGCCAAGCAAGGTTTGCTGCTTCCAGAAACTTCCTTGTTATTGGATAGCATGGCCATTTGCTTGGCCTACTGGGTGAATGATATTCCAAATTTGCTTTGAAAATTTAAAAATACTGAGTATAAATGTGAATACCAGTTAAACTTGAGCACACATGTAGAGAAACTAATTTTTAAACATTTTTGGATATTTCCCTGTTTGTAACAGACTCTCCCTTAGGATGCACATTCAATAGATTTTTCTTTTAAAGACAAACTCATTACACACACAACCATTCCTCGTGCAAGGCTCCCTCCTCCCTGTCCATGAAAATCCACCCATCACAATCCTGTGACGCCCCTCCTAGCCACCGTCGCCTTCTTGCCCTTTAGGTGACAGCATGTAGTGGTGGTGGGGAGGAACACTGGTGACGGAGCATTTCCAAATGGCTAGTACTGAAGAGGATGAGTTGGTGTTTTACGTTCTGGACCATTGTAATGGAAATTTCAAAAAGAGGTAATTTTCTGTGGTTGTGCTACGATGAAGATCCTTCTTTTCCATCAGTAAACAATCAAATATTCATTAAAAAATAAGCATGTTGTCAGTATAACACCCTGCAAGCGATTTACTATTTTTTAAACACATACATATGTTTGCATTTTAACTTCCCTCCCCCACCTGCTGGTGGCTTAGTCTGTTTCTGGAAACATGTGTAACAGCTAGTCACAGATTCTAGGCAAGGAAATTGATAAGCATTGAATAAGTGATTTTTTGAGGAATGCCGTATGCCATACTCTGAAGTTATCTTATATAATTCTCATAATAGCCCTTGAGATGGGTATATCAGCACCATAATTTATTCTTAAAATATCCATGACAACGCGAAGGTAGGAAGAGTTTAGGGCCTTAAGCATCCAGTCTATAGTGACTGAGGAAGGAAGAAACACAGACAGGATTTGAGCCCAGGACCCTACATTCTGATTTCTGGGTTTTTCTATCATCTGGACTGTCTTTCCGAGGGCTGTGCTGCAGGGACTGGGACAAGACAAGCGACTGGATTCAGGTGGAAATAGGGAGACGGTACTTGAGAGCTGTGTGTGGCTCATGGCATGCACCTTCTTTTGAAAATTACGTTTGAGGAACTCGTTCTCTATACCAAATTCAAGCCCAGTGGTTAAGCCTTATCTGCAAACCTTATTGGCATAAGACTTGCTTTTTCCATCACTCCTTCTGCAGGACCTTATGAGATTTTAACGACATAATAGCAACATATCCCGAAGAGAGCATGCTATGATGAAAGAGGATTAGAATGCAGTTCAGACCTAAATTAATAACCAGTAATTATAAATGTTAATGCCATTTACAAGCTTGTTTTTTCACCAGAGGAAAAGTATTTGTGGTTGTCATATAAACATGTGTGATGTACATAGTTAGTAAAACTGATAGTATTAATAAAAATCTTAATAGACTTCATGATTAGAATAAAATGATATTTTCATCCAAGTCCCTAATTAGAACAGTACATTTACCAACTGTTCTCCTGGGAAATAGAGCCAGAATTCATCATGTAAAGTAATACCTAATTAATCCTTCTTCCTAACAGATGTCAGCCTTATTTTCAAATCTTTTGTAGAAGTGACTCGCCATATGAATCTTTTAATGGTCTGTCTCCGGGTTATTTATTTTTTAATGCTGCAATGTACGGTTAAATAACGGAGAGGTAGATCATCCGTTTACCTTGAGTGTGAGTCTGCTTTGTTACTAACGTGGAATTGGGAACATGACAGGCATATCCGTGACCCCACAGAGCCCACTCACAGTACGGACGGAGCAGGCGCAGAGCTGTGAGTCACGTGGAGGGGAAAACACCGGGCTGAGCATCCGCAGGCCAGCACTAGGTCACGGTCCCGCAGGTGTCACGGCGTGTTCCCAGGCAACTCATCCCATCTGTTTCGACTTCAATCACTGCATCCGTGTGATGGGGGTCACTGGGCCGTGTGACCGTTGGGTCCTTTCTAGGGCGAAGATTCACCCCATTTCAGAAACTATTCTGTGCATATCAGTCATACTCCATTATAATTTTCTCTGTGCATAGGGATGCTTACGAGAATGTGTGTGCACACACACACATCTGTCTCTCTTAGCGTTTCAGTCCCATTCCGTAGTGTCTTTTGATGAAGGAGAGGAGCAAGGTAATGACAGCTGATCAGGTTACCTCTGCTCCTCAACATACATGATCTATTATAGAACGAAGGGGGCCACTTACTCAGTGGCAAGGTTCAGCATGTGCCTCTGGGAAGCATAACATTACAATCTGAATGCTTTCTCATTGATCAGTCAGGAAGCATAATGATGACAGAATTTAGGATAAGTAGCTTTAATTCCTACCAATGCTTCCTAACTAGTATAATGCATATTTGTTGTGTTCCAGTAACTACTTAGCAAAGGCAACAGAAGTATAATCTGAAGAACAGAGTAAACGTGGAACAGAATGTATCAGAAATGGTGTCAGTCCTTGCTCCACCACTGATGGCATCACCCCGTACGTGGGAGCTTAGGGATCACTGCTGTTGAAGATTTGAACTATGTGATCTCCATTTGAATGACTACAGAGCAAAAATGTAACCTGTGAGAGTCTGTTGGCTTTGCATTATCTCTACGTTTAACAAAAATCCAAGATTTTGGTAGCCTTTGTAAAAATGCCAAAATGGCTAAGAACGGCTAAGGACTGTTACCGTTCACTGAAAGCTTAACTCTCTCCAAGGCTATGTTTTATGCATATTGCCTCTTACATCTCATTTCACCTTCAGGCCAATCCTGTGAGGTGGGGCCTTTTGTAAACTTCATTTTGCAGATGAGAAAATGGAGGGTTGCAGATAATAAGTAACTGGGCCAAGATCACTCAACAGAAGTGGAGGGGCCGGGATTCAAATTCAGGCAGTTTGACTCCAGAGTCTCATCAATACACAGCGAGGACAAAAACCACCAACTGACCAGCAATAAGGCAGATCACTCGCAAATGTGTTCGTCTTCAGCTAAGCTACCTGAGCTGTAGATATGTCTGTCCACCTGCCTAGCAGACTTCTCGTCTGGGTGGTCTCCGAGTCCCCGCCAGTCCGCACAGTCCCTGGCCTCAGCCTGTGCAGTGAACACACTCTCTTCCTACATAGCATTTTCCTGCACAGGTGATGGCTCCATCACTGACCTACAGCTTGAGGCTGGGAATCAACACCGTCTTCTCTCTCTTCCCTTGCACATCCAATTACCCATTAAATCAGCTCAGTGCTATCGCTCAAATACTTTTTACATCCAACTGCTCTTCTCTATTGCCACGGCCTCCACCCCGGTCCAGGAGACTGTCGCTTCTCATGTGGACCACTGTAAAATCCTCCCCTACTGGCTGCCCTCCTTCCAGTGTCCATCCTGTTCAGTCCGTTCTCTGCACTTCAGCCAGAGCGGTGTTTTAACATCACAAGTGTGATCATGTACCACAGCTGCTTAAGACTGATTTCTTTTCCTTACTCTGGGGTGCAGCCCAGCCTTCCATAATGTGCTTCCCACTTCTGCTCCCTGCCTACCTGCCCGGCCCAACCCCAATTTACCTTATGCTGTTACCTCCTTCCCTCTCCGGTCACAGCCACAGTGCTTATCTCTTAGTGCCTTGCTTTTACCTGGACGACTTGCAGGTCTGTACAGGTTCATTTACAAGCCATTCATCAGTCACCTCCTACGGGATAGCCCCTGCCCTAAGCACCTGGGGATGGTGGTAAGCAGGACTGGCAAGTCCCTGCTCTCATGGAACCTCCTTTTAATGGCTTATAGGGACAGACCATGGACAAAGAAAATAATGTATTTTTAGATGGTTGTGAGTTCTTTGAAGAGAGCAGGGCAATGGGACAGGGAGTGGATGAGTCTCTGGGGTGGAGTGTAGGACATGCATGAGTTCACGGATGCCTGAAACCATCTCACCTTCTTCCCTGGACGTCCCACCCGGGATCCCCTCCCTTGCATTCCAGGTCTCTGCATCATCGTCACTTACTTGGAAGGCTTTGTGGACCATTCAGGCTGGACGAGCTGCCTCTCCATGCTCATGTCCCCCAGTTCTCTTTTATAATATTCATCACACTTGACTTATTTAATGTGTTTGAATAATTATAAAAATAATTATTTTAAATAATGAAATATTTACTTAAGATAATTATACTTAATGTGTTCTACACAATAAATTACTTAAATAATTACTTAAAATAATAATTACTTTAAGTAACTTTAAAATACTTCCTATACTCTGAATGCCACAAAAAAGAATCACTTATCTCCAGGTGGTAACAAAAACAGACACATAAGATTCCTACTCTTTGGAGCTTACTTATTTATGTTTTCAAATCATACCAATAATTAAACACTCAGTTAAAATGGTTAACACTAATATTTAATTGGTTATAATTTTAGCAAAGAGAAATGATAGTTTTTTTGTGCGGGTGGGGAATCTACAGTTGGGAGACCTCCCCTCTCTGAAGGCTTGGGGACGGCTTCCTTCAGGGAGTGACAGCCGGGCCTGGCCAGTAGGAGTTGGCTGGGCGAGGGCTCGGCTCGGCTAGATGAGAAAATAACTCAGGTCCTGGGGTGGGGGTGATAGGGATCGAGGCCGAGGCACTACCTTTACATGGAGAGTCAGAGCAGTTTCCCCGAGGAGGGAAAATTTGAGTCAGTCTTCTGGAGGCAGCCACGTGAACGCCAGGGCAGAAGAACTTCCGGAGAGGAGAGTTCAGCCATCTTCAGACGGGAATGAGCTTGGCATGGTCTGAGGACATGAAGAGGACTTGGCATGACTGAGGCCTGGGGCTCTAAGGGGCTTGAGGGGAGAGGCGAGGTCTGACCACCACACACAGGCCGGGTCTGAATTTGGACTTGACTCTGGGTGTATTGCAAAACCTGGAGGATTCCAGGCAGGAGTGTGGCATGCTTGATGTGTGGTCTAAGATGGCTCTGGTTTTGTGTAGACAGAGAGCTGGGGGAGTGAGTCTTGAGACCGGTGAAAAGCTCATCAATGACATAAATGGTCACCTCATTGACATAAATGGTCACGTCTATTGTGTGAGTGAAGGGTCAGAAAAAAATGTTGTGCATTCTGTCCTGGCGATTATTTGGGGGAGAAACAAAGGAGGTGAGATGTAGGAAGAGACTTAGGGAAGTAGTCAGGGCAGGCAGGTTTGGGGTTTGGGTTGACACCCTAGCCTAGCTATGGCACCCCACATACGGAGCTTTTCTGAGAATGACGATCCATTTCTCACGAGGTTGTGAGAGCCAATGAGGTGAAGCTTTGGATCCTCTCGGAACACGAGGAAGTCCAACCAACAGGCCTCCCTTCTCCCCCCTTAAAAGGCAGGGGCTCCACGTGAGGGACAGCACATTTAGCCCCGTGCGACTACTGACTTCACAGCAATGACAAGTGTCTCCTGAGGGCTCAGTGTCTGCCAGGCACGGTGCTCAGGGCACAGCAGGAAATGCAACAGAGTACGTCCCCTTTCCTGGGCATCCTACAGTACAGTGGGGAAGACAGACAGTAAACAAATGATCCCACAAATAGTTATATGGCCCTAATTGCGGTGAATCCCATCAAGGACAAAGTTCTTAAGCTGTACCGTTTAAGCTGTCGGTTTGGTTATAACACGTGTCTTGTAAGGATGTGCATCTCTTGGATACACGCAACCTACGCTGTCATTTTTTGACCACAACCTATGAAGGGTTAAGCGTATGTTAGGAGGAGCTCACCTCCTCTGCAGTTTTCGGGAAGCCTCCTGGAATGGAATTGAGCTAGAAAGAGACCTGGAGGCTGAGTGGTGCTCGGTGACCACTTCCTTGAGCTGGTATTTCCAAGGTGACAGCTAGCAGAAAATAAGTTTTGGTAGGGACTGGAGGGAAAGACCAAGAAATGGAACCTGGTCTGAGGTGAGCAGTCCAGTGCCAGGGACCCAGCGCAGTGAGGTGTGGGCAGGTGGTCCAGGATGGGGAAGAAGGAGCCTGCAAGTTCAATGCTCAGCCCATTGCACCACGCACGATGGGGACATCACAGCAGGCTGAGTGCTGCTCATGGCTGCGCACATCTGCTCTCCAGGCCCTAAGGCATCGTGAGCATAAGTGAGGAGGATGGATGAGACTCAGGGAAGCCGGGTTAGTAGGTATTGGGTTGGCCAAAAAGTCCGTTACAGTTTTTTCTATACGATGGCACTTAACGCTTAGTTGTCTTTAACTTCATTCAAAACGATTTTGTCGGATTGTATTGTGACAGCTGTCATATCAGTGTGCATTAAAAAAAGCATCAAAATTGGTGAATTTTTTTGTACACCCATGTTAATATTGAAGATGGAAGAAATGCAACATTTTCGGTACTTATGCTTTATTATTTCAAGAAAGGTGAAAAAGCAACTAAAACACATGAAAAGATGTGTGCAGTGTATGGAGAAGGTGCTGTGACTGATTGAACGTGTCCAGAGTGGTTTGCCACTATTGACATTTTGGCCTTATAATTCTCTGCTGTGGGGCTGTCTTGTGCATTGGAAGATGTTTAGCAGCACCCCTGGTCTCTACCCACCAGAAGCCAATAGCGGGAGATGGCCGGCATACTCAAAACACCTAAATCAATAAAGTTATTGGTGAAAATGAAAAATGTGTCTTTTATTTCACATAAAAAACTAAACAAACTTTTTGGCCAACCCAATAGTTTAGCACTTGGGGCAGCTTTTTTTCAATCAAGATAAACTGAACAGTTTCAGGCACAGATAATTAAATGATAATTTCTCCTTGCTGGTATTCATGCAACATCAAAGATCTACTAAGAGCTCGTCTGCAAATGTACAATTGCCCTAATTATGGTCAGAACATCAAAATAGAAATCATGATCCCAAATCTAAGTTGATTCATGAATATAAAGACCTTAAAAATATAAAAGTATTTTTTATCTATTTGTGCATAATTAGCTCAAATAATTTAGTTGAAAAATGTTATATCAGTTCAGGCATGATGAGAAAATTCAGAATGTAAGGAGGCCATAACTACCCTAATTCTCCTTTTCCAAACTTTCAGATTGAAATAAAAGTAGACAGTGTTCAAAAATACAGCCTGTGATCAAGTACCTTTCTCATTCAGAAAAATAATAATGAAGAAGAAATGCGAAGTCCACATTTCAGTCTGCAAATTATTGCAAGTGCATTAAAAAACAAAACAAAAACAACCACTACCCAACAAAGACCTGTGTCCATTCCGGGAGAAAATTATTTTTGCTCTTTCAAAACTCTTGCCTGGGCAGGACTTTCCCCTAGTTTTTAAAGCTGCCTTCCTTTTCCGTCCCCACCCGTCACATTTTGAGAGGGCCTCGGTGACAGCGTTCCCCCTTCTGTGTGTGCTGATGTGGCTGAAACGCCCTGAGGGCAATCAGCAGCTTTTGCACACTCTGATTTTCAGTCCAGCCTGTCCTTAGAGCAAGGATGCTCAGTGCTGCTTGCCAAGCGCGCTCTGTTGGTGGTCTTGGCTTCAAAGTCAGAGCGATGTCAAACTGAATTGTTTCACCTCTGATCGTGGAACTCCTACTTGTCCTGCAGGCTGTTGTGTCTCCTCTGCGCCCTCCAAGGTGACGGTCCTTCAAACTGGGTCATCGGAGACATTTTTCTTGCCTGCTGCACACAAGCCAGAACGCCTTCCGTTTCCTCCAGTCATTCTCCTGATCGCCTGGAATATTCCATTCTCCTCCTGGGAGAGGAAGCTCAACTTTTTAAAAACTATGAGTCAAGGTGGAATGGTGCCATTCGGAGATGGTAGTCAGCTTTTATAAAGGGAGCCAGGCCGTAAGAGCACTTTTCCTTCATTGGCCTCACACTTACGGGGAGGGCATAAATCACTCTCAGCTTATGGCTTGATCGGTGCGTGTGGGGGTTAGTTTTTCCCATGTGTTTTCCAAGGACAGTGTATGCCTCCTGCCTGTGGGCTGGGTGCAGAGGTTATGTGCACTCGCAGGAAGGTCGGACAGGGCACCCTCCACTGGCAACGGGGAACTGTACCCTGCTCTGCTACTCCCATTCGTTGCCCTCCTCCCCGGAGCTTTGGGCTCTGTTAACCTCTCAGAGACAGCATCAGCTTCAACTGGAATTTTTTTTTTTGCTCCTTACACACAATATATAAATGTAAAATGCCTAGCCAGCTTCCTGACGCTCAAGAGATGCTGTTTAAATGGTAGCTTCGTTTCTTCTAATTCACTCGTCTTTGAAAACAATTAACGTAAGTTCTCTCTGAAGGAGTTTCCTAGTGTATCCTTTACTCCCCAAATTCTTTTAAATCAATGGAATTAAAATAACATGCGAGACAGAAGGATGAAGAGCTCATTAGAAAACAGGTCTAGGACTGGCTTTCTTTGTTTACAGTTTTTACAAGGGTGAAGAAAGAAACATCTCAAGGAATAAATTCATCTTTTGGGTTGTTCATAACATTTATTTGCTGTTTCAAGGAAGGAATTATTGAGTTCATTAATGGCTCTTCCTTCTTTTTAAGATCTTCTTAAAGTGACAGCATCTCTGAAGCAAGTGACATCTAAAGGTGTGCCACTTTAAAAGGGTTTTATCTAAAGAAACTGCTGTACCTGAAAAACAGATCCCACTCTGGTTCTGTTGCTCAGGATGGCAGCCTCTCTCCCAAAGGGAGAAGATGTGTTTGCCGTCCATAACGGCCCAACCGACTCCTTAGATCAACAGCTGTTCGGGTACCAGCCACATTGCCCCTCTTACCACAGAAACAGTTTATACAGAATAGTCGAATTCTCTTATATTTCCAACTCAAACAGATATTGCTCCCTCCCTGGAAGTGATGCCAATTTTTAAAAAGAATTCTCAAGAAATTAGTCTTAACTTATCAATCACGTGCAGAAGGAAGTAAGGGGAAAAAGGAAGAGCCAGCCGGGAAGCTGCATGGAAAATAAGGACCGCATCTGATCGATGCCCTGTGCTCGCTTCCAGCGTGGATTCTGCGAAGCCCCAGGACTTGCTTGCCTCCAAAGCTTCTACTGAGGGGTAGGAAGAGGTATGAAAACATTCTAGAGCTTTAAACATCGTAGATTATTGAAACTCAATAAGCTCTGACAAAATCTGTATGTGAAGCAGAATTTATTTGTATTATGGGAGCATGAAAACCGGGGAAAAAAGTTTCTGTAACTTTACAAGAGCTGAAATGATTTTCTGTACAAAAATCGCACTCTCGAGCAACACTGCTCTGTGCCAGTGTTTGGCCGAGAGTGAATCTTCACGGGCGAGTCATAAACCTCGGGAAACCATAGCACTGGTCTCCCGTGGGGGGTTCACGCCCCTTGAATCCGGGCAGGGGCTGGGAGAGCGCGTGGCGGAAGTAACCTTCACTCACACTCTTTCACGTGCCAGTGGCGCTGCCATTCAACCCTGAAACCGTATCTTTCAAACTCATTGAGTTTGTACGTGGGTTCTGTTTGATTTCTGCTTCTTTGCCCCTTCCTAGAAAGAAATACTATCTTTAGAGTTACAATGAATCAGTTCATTTCTAAAGCTTGATCAAAGCCCTGTTCCATCTCTGAAGAAACTAACCTTCCTGGGCTGCTGCGGCAAACACACTTCGCACTTGGACTTCACAGGTGCTTTTGCTGACCATTATCACTGGTTTTGTTGTTATTTTTTTAACTGATGAAAAATAAAGGGTTTGGTATCCTGATCTGCAAATGAGAAATGCTTTCAAAACTCATACCCTGCAAGAGGAGAATCCAAGGCTTTGGGCTACATAACTGTTTTCTGGTGACATTGCCCATATTTTGACGTCAAGGAAATGCTTAAGCAACTGTTTAAGAGGATCGATGACCCATCAGTGGACTGAAATAACTGACTCATAAAAGCAGCATAGCTTTTCAGAAGCATCTCAGGGACCAAATACGGAGCCTGCTTTTCCATTCACCGGGAGGCATGTTTACCACATAAATTGTCCAGGGGTGGCAGCCATTCGCTCATAGTGCTTAGGGCCTTAGAATTGCTATTCCATGACTTAAAAAGTGTGAGTCAATTTTAACGACACGTTGAATAAAACTTGAAAAGGAAGACAGACTTTTTTTGGTAGTAAGGTATGTAGGAGATTTCATCCTAAAATGGCCCAGGAAACAGCCCTAATGAAATAAGCTAGGCTGGGACAGATCCATCCAGTCAATAACTACATTAGCAATTACATCCTTTTAGTGAAAAAGCAACCCTGGGCCATGTCTCCATCGCTATTGAAGGGATGTCTCCCCAGCCGGCCTGGGAGGGGCCGAGAGCTCTGGCTGCCTCAGCTCTCCCGGGCTTTCCGTTAAAGCTCTTGATGGATTAAGTTGGCAGCTCACAAGGGCTGGCCACAGAGTGAACCGGGACTGTGTCTGGAAGCTCATGGAAAATTCTGAGAGGTTCTATATACAGTCAAAGTACACGATGACCTTGGAGACATTTGTCTCCCTTCCTCCCTTCTTCCCTCCATTCCTCCCTTCCTCCCTCCCTTCCTTCCTCCCTCCCTCCCTCCCTCCCTTTCTTCCTTCCTC
>CM052551.1:5232636-5246899 GCA_028533065.1 Trachops cirrhosus | reverse complement strand
CCAAAGTACTTCTTTATTATTCCATAGACTAGTAATTCTCAAAAAAAAAAAAAAACCCACATACACACACACACAAAACACACACACACACAAAAATAACCCTCCAAAACAAACCCTTATGGAATGGCTGTCTTGCTCATTATCCTAATTTTATTTTCTACTTCCCATTCCATGCTGTGTACGTAACCCCTTTTTTTGTTTGTATTTTAAAATCCATAGGCATTGCCTCCACCTGGCCCCAATTTTGGTCCCAGATTGCCTGTCTCCTGGGTTTATAATTTCTAAAATCAGAGAAGATATAGACGTTGATTTTAAAGTCAATATAACCAGGTGGAGTTGAAAAACTTTTGCTTACTGGTTTGGCCGACTGGTGGTGTGAAAACAAAACCAGTCAATCGCGGGTAAAAGGGGTTCCGGCTGATGCCCGTGCAGTTAGTCCCGCGCGGAATTGCTGGTCCCTGACTTGGACTGTTGGGTTCCCAGCCATTTACACCACAGGGCTGGTGTTCCCCGGATAACCTGCACGCTGCTTGACTAGCGATGGCTGGATTCTCTTCTGGGTGCTTTTGCTTTAATTAACCTCGGCAGCTTTTTTGGCTTGGAACCTCACAAAGCAAGCACCCTAGGACCACTCGTGCCTTTATCATTTTATAAAAGCCAGCTCCTGGATGCCATCGGATAATATAGGTCAAGTGCTTGGAGAAAATTAAACACATCCCAGAAATACAAAGTACTGGTGTTCTCTCCTTTGGGAAGGTAACCTTGGTGAAGTTGGTTTGGGCCAGCCTGGTAGTTCAACTTTTGTTCTAGATCTTTCTTTTCTCTTCTGTTCCTTTGAAGCACCCCAAGAGCTTTCTATTTTGGATTCCTGATGCCCCAAGGTCACTCTTTTACAAGCATAAGGAATAAGCAAAGCGACTGATAATGTCTCAGAGCTAGCATTTGGGGAAAAGCAACCTACTGACAGCCACCTGCTTTTGGAAATAGACAGATGAACTTTAGGGTACCGAGACAGCTGGGTCAGGGAGTTATTGAACCTGGGGCATACACGGTGGCCATGCCGTTGGCCAGGACACCTCCTGACAGCTGAGAGGGGCCGAAGGGGCAGTGACAGAGTCCTCGGGGTTCCTGTTGGCTCCACAGGGTCAGCTGCATGATGCGATTCCTTAAGCCCATCCGTAGGTTGACTCCAATTGAAATTCATTTTTGCTTTTGCTTCCCTTGCCTTTGGGGTCAAGTTCATGCTCAACAAAGTAAGTCAGACAGAAGAGGACAAGAATCATGATTTCACTCATATATAGGCTATTAAACAGAAAGCAACAAATGAACAAACAAAACAAACCCACAGACACAATTTGGTGGTTACCAAAGGGGAAGGAGGGGTGGAGAGAGGATGAAAAAGTCAAAGGGTCAAATATATGCCTATGGATGGAGGACTAGACTTGGGGCAGTGAGCACACAACTCAGTATACATAGGATGTATCAGAGACTTGCACACTTGAAACTTAGATAATCTTATTAACCGATATCACCCCAGTAAATTTCATTTAAAAATTCATAGGTCCACTGACAAATAGAGGCATCCTATTAAAACTTATAATAATTAATTTTCTATTTCTGGCTCCTATAGTGTCCTAGTGCTTCGTACATTCAGTTTCTTCCACCCACCCAGATGGGAAGAGATGTGAGTAGCTATTATAAACAACCCCAAAGATTCCAAGACAGCTAGGATAGGTTTTGGTAACTCTGGGTGAAGTGACTAGCGAAAAGGAAAAGTGATCTAAAAAAATGTGTCAGAGGAAAGAGGGAACCAGCTCCAAAACCTTAGTTGAAGCTGATGCTATATTGGCTAATGCACAAACAGCTCCAATTTCCTTTAATTAGTTCAGAGGTAGGTGACAACATATTTAATCAGGGCGCTAACAAGTGTGGCCACTGATTGCTCTCGCCACCCTGTGTGTGTGTGTGTGTGTGTGTGTCCCCTGAAAAAGTAAATAAGATTACTTCCAGTACAATAATCAAGTGACATCCTGATTTTATTAAGGTAGCAACCTTTTTAGAGGTACCATCGGCAGTGAAGATTGATTATTTCCTAAGTACCCCCCTTTAACATGTCACTGTGGTTTAACCCTTTGGGGCTGCGATGGCTAAACAGACGTCTGTCTGTCAAGAAGACAGACCATGTTGTTGTCCCATGTCCTGTGACTTCTGCAAGGTCCCAAAATTGTTCTGAGTGCATCGCTTGCATTCACATTAGCAGCTGTATTCCTAGGTAGCCAAATGAGGCCTTTGGCAGACAGAGGGATCTGTTCAAAATTCAGTGTTTTTCCAATTAGTTCCACACACCTAGAAGCCAGCAGAGTGTCTGCCTGTGTGTGTGTGTGTGTGTGTGTGTGTGTGTGTGATTGTCAGTGAGCTAGAAAATAGGTGTCATTTTTCTCATCCTCTTCATGACCTACATAGGGATATTCGTTTATTTATTTTACATCAATTAGCTTGGATTGTGCTATGGTTTCCTAGGTTGGCAAAGGAGAAATGTCAAAAGCAATGTGACTCACTCAGGAAATATTTCTCGCCCATATCCTTGGTCCTTCGGGAGGCTACAGTATTTACCATCACTCTTCCGTAAGCAGTTGTACAGTTTAAAGCAACAAGGTGTGATAAAAACAGCTAATCATAACCCGCTCCTTTGCCATCATTCTGTGCGTAACGTGGATGCCGTTCATCTTCCTCGGGTTTTCTTGCCTTCAGCCTTCACAAAAATAATGAGATAAAAACCTTACTGGAAAGACTCCTACCCTCTTACCAAGACTCTTGAACCAAACATGAGGACGAATCTTAATTCAAAGAAGCAATGTCCACGTACAAGGGTCCAGGACACTTCTGTTCAGCTCAGTGGGAGTGGCCACGCTCTGCACTGTCACTGTCATCGACTGGTGATGCTATAATATCATCACCTTCCTTGCTAGCTTATGTGACGCCAATGTGCCAGGGAACCGAGCCACGTTATCTCATTTTATCCTCACCACCCGCTCTGGGAGGCAGACACTCTTAAACACCCATTTTTCCGATGAGGAAACAGCCGCACTGAGAAGTGTCCATTATAGTCGGATCTGAGCCGAGGCCTGCACTCTGCACCAAGAGGTGGGCCGCGGGCGATCTTAGCCACGTTGCTGAATTCCTTCCCACCCCGCATGCAGCGGGGCTACTGCAGCCTGCGGGGGGGGGGGGTCCTGGCCGTTATGGGGCAGATCCGGAGTTCTCTTCTTCACCCACAAGCCCGGTGGGGCTCGGAGTTTTCCCGCAGGACCGGCGTGCACAGAGCCCTCCACCTCACAGAGCAGCTTCTTCTCAGGACCAGAGGTTCATGTAGACGAGGGAGCGTCACTGTTTTCTTTGCAGGATGGCACACCTTCTTTTTTTTTTTAAAGCTCATTTCTAAACACAGGATAACTACCGGCCTTGGAGGTAGGTAGGTGTGGGTTCAATCCCTGACTCTGTCTCTTATTATGCGTGTGACTCCTGAACAAGTTACTTAACTTTTAAATCTAAATTTTCTTTTCTGTCATATGGAAATACTGATCTGTAGGAGACCGTTCTGCGTGGTGTGGGCCCAGCTCCCACTGGAGATGCACAGGACCCACGCCCACGGATAGGTTCTCCTGTGGGGAATCAGGCCTGCAATGTGCCTAGGCCTCTTTGAGTCTTGCTCTTGCTAAAAATCTCCCTCACCCTGAATTGAGGACATTTACTGCAAAGTAACTTCCTAAAATCCATGCTAAACCTTCCAAGGATGAGTGTAACCGGTTCAACCACTTTTGCCTTTTCATTCGCAAATATCCCTCTTCTGTGATGTGATTAGCAGCATTGGCTCCTTTGTTTTCTGTAAAAGATAACCACCTAAAGCAAACCTGTGCATAGTAAATGAGGACCATCATGTAAAGTGCAGGGATAGAAATAAAGGCCTGACATGGCAGAGGCCGAGGCTTTTACTCCCCTTGAGAGAAAAGCCATGCTGTCCCTTTTCCTGCACCGGACTTGGTAGTCCGTGTGAATGTCTCATTTCATCCATAATGACGTGGACACTGTGGACGGGTGTCTGCATCACTGATCCTACTATATAGACTTGTTGTGAGAATTAACTGAGGTCATAGAACTATTTTTATGCAATTACGATAAATAGAACATCAACCAAAAATGCTTGAACAGCCACCCCAAACTCCACTATTAAATAGAGCCCACAAAATGTTATGTAGCATAGGCTCACTTCTCCTGCTTAGTTTACACACCATTTGTGTTACCGATATCTGGAAGGCTGGAAACATTTAAATGGGATATTGATAATGTCTGTACTCCGGGCAACCCAGCTAAATGCGGGGATGCCCTGGCTTTCAAAGTGTCTCTATTCCTAGGAACCAGTGACTTGACTGGTTTCCGTTTCTCTTTGTCCTCTTGCCCTGTTTCTGCTACCATCGAATTCAAGTCATTGTGGGTTATCTCAGCTTTGTAAATACGTCTAGCTGTTTGCCAAGGCTGCTGACAACTAGATCACTTTTCAGTCCTTCCTGTCCGGGTATCAGTGACCCAAGACTGTGATAAGCAGTCATTTACTGAAGTTTGTGAACAATGGGTTACTTGGCTGTTCGTAGACCTTCTGAGCTTGTCACTTCCTCTCTGCCAACTTATCCCACTTCCCCAATCCTCTGGAAACACCCAAGCTTGTACCTAATTAGGCAGAGAGATAACAATTCAGGCCTCCTTTGTCCCCTCTACCTTCTGGGTGTTTTCCTCCCAGAACCAAATGGCTCACCCAAGTGTTTTGTTATGTTCCAGAGAGAATTTATGCTGCTCTCTCAGGAGGCAGAAGCTGCCTCGTTCAGTGACAGGTTCAAATCACCTTCTCCCTCCTGCCCCCATCACACACTCACTCATTAAGTTCTTACAAAGTACCTACTGTATGCCTAGTCGCAGTAATCAAAAATGCTAAGGAAGTCTCCATTCCTGAACTGCTTAGCTTGGTCCCTGTTGTCTGTCTAGCCTGTGAATAACTGTCGTGACTTTAGCAAACAGAGACGTAGAGTGAAAACTGGGATAAAATACATTTTCTCCTCGCAACGTGCAATCATCCAAATGTCACTTCTAAGTCCTCGCTTGCACACTCAGAAAGCCAAACTACCGCAGCTCTGGGTTAGCACTGATATTCCAGGTAGGAAGGAGGGAAAAAAATACTATAGACATCACGATGTAATTGACGGCTGCCAAGTCCTGCCGGCAGAGGTATGATGGCCAAAGAAATAAGAAACAGCACCTGGGTAGGATTTAGCGTCTTCCCTTGTTCACTCTGGAGGCACAGTTCTCCTTCCCCTGCCACCAGGGTGGCAGCGTCTCTGTATGTCCTTGTCTCCCTGGAATAGTCATTTAATTTAGAAGTCCTGAAGACAGAGCTGGCAGGTGATTCCTTACTGCAGGGTTTTCAAAGGGAGCTGGAGCAGTCGGTGGTGTCAAAACTCAGGCAGGACGGGGCTATTCAGAGCTGTATCAGGTGGCCTATCTAGATAGACATTCATCTGTGGCTCTAACATGATCGGTCCCGTAATAACCAAAACTTAGCATTTTAATATGGCGCACGTGAACGCTCACAATCCTGTTTTTAACGGCAGCCGCGATTAAAGTGAGGTCATCTAAAAGTGGCTGTTCAACCTGCAACTGAAATCTGGAAGGCTTAATTTAGAAAAGCTAACACCTGTACCAGGTGCGTTCCTGCCGAAAACACTCCATAAAACAACGCCAGATTCTCAGAACACTGGCCCAAATAAGCATTTAGCATTAGAATATTTTGTTTGCCTCCTGATAATTCCTGTGAAACATTAAGTAGGTTTAGGTGGGCATCAGTACTCTTTTTCTGCCCCTTTGGACTAGGCTATTTTATCATCTGCAGGCAATCAGAGAAAAAGAATTTGTTATTAAAGGGATTTCGGCTCGCTTCAGAGTTTTTAATTGCCTCTTTTTCCCTCCTTGAAACACCCAATATTAAATAGGAAGAAAAAAGTACACAGAGAACAAACACTTTTATAAATAAACAAAAAACACCCAAAAGTATTATTGACTGCAGTGGAAGCTTTCCACAAAAATAGATGAAAAAACTAAGGCTGTCTTCCATGCACTGGCTTAGCGGGGTGAGCTGTCTTAAGGTTCTTTCCAGGACTGTGAAATACTGTCACTTCTGTGATGAGAGGAGGCTGAGGAAATTATACCCACTGGTGACATTTGTGCTCAGACTCTAGACATGGGGCACAACCAGCCCAAATGGACAAGAACGTGGAAATATTTCTCCTGCTGGCATTTTCTCTGAGTTTTAGCACAGAATGGGGCTTTTCCCTGGTTACAATGAAATCCCATTTTTCCATCCTCGGGAGAGCTATGGCTGTATCTTGTTGTTAATGCCTCAGAAGGCACTGAAGCCTTTCTTCAGATTCCAGTCACCGTCTGTGTGACATCAGGAAGGAATCCATCAGTTGTCACCCAGGGAACAGACTTGTCACCAAGGGAACAGTTTTAGAGGAGCAAAGACCTGAAGGTATATTTATAAGAGAGAGGAGCTGGCTCTTTCCAAGATTTCTAATGGTGAAGTTTGCAGGTTCAGGTAACCCTACAGCCAGAGAGGTGCTTGCCCTTCAAAAAAAGTAACTGAACAACAAACATCATTCACCATGTTGATGAAAGCCAAACTAGGGTGTATTTAATTTTCCTTGGAAATACCCCGATTTCCTTTTCCCTGGTGTGAATCCTGCCACACGCACATGGCTCTGTCACCTACAGTCTTTGGCCAGCATGGATGCCAAGCAGGGAACCAGTATGGAGGGCAGGGAAGGAGAAATGTCACGCGTTCCTACTTAACACACAGCAACACAAACAGCCGGAAGATACAGGAGGCAGTCCATCCCTGTCTGGGGGTTAATATCCCACAGAACCGGAGACAGGTGCCCCCACCCCCCTTGCAGCAGGGTGTGGTAAGAGTAACTGTCAATGACAATGACGAATACAGAGAAAAACTGTGTCTTTGGGTCAGTGAGAAGCCATAACAATGGCAAAGTTTGCCTGACCTCTTGCCAGGGAGCGGTACAGGGAACTGATGAAGAATGTGGGCTGGGGAGCCTGACAGGCTTTGCTTTGCATGTTTTACTAACCCGTGACCTTGGGTGGTTCCGTTTCCTATGGATAAAATGCGGGTGGTAACTGCATTGCTTTCTAGGCTGAATATAAGGTGTATGGCACTCAGTACAGTGCCTGGCACGTGGGAAGTGCTCAAAAAAATGTAGCAATGGGGTAGGACAGAAGCTAGCTGTGTGGGAATGTGGCTGCTTGATTAAGGAGAAGCAAATGGACTTGCCTAATGAGTTAATTTAACAAAGCACAGATACTCTGTGTAGATGCCATGCCAGGCTTGGGGATGTAAGGGCAAGCGAGAGCCAGGCTCTGCATTCCTGGCGCATCCAGTGATGGATCCAGGTATTAAGTCACTCATCACACTAAGAGCTATATGTAATTACACCACGTGCCTTGAAGAAAATATAACTCATTCCCTAAGAGAATAGAACAGGGACTCTAAACTGGACTCCGGGGTCAGGAAGGACCTCCCTGAGAAGGTGGTGTTCAAGCCAAACCGTGAAGGATCAGTAGGAGTTAGCCAGGGAAAGGGACTGGGGCTGGGGCTAAAGTGCAGGGAACAGCGTGTGTGCAAGAGCTGAGGCAGGATGCCCTTGGAACATTCGGGAGAAGAGGGCAGCAGAGAGAGGGGGAGGGGCAGAAGAAAGAAGTTGCAAAAGCACATGGTGGCCAGATCATGAAGAAACGCCCAGGTTCTTCTTAACCACTTCGACTTTTTTCCCCCCTAAACAATATCAGGAAGCAGTTAAAGGGATCTGAGCATAGTAATTGTCAAAAGCAAACGTGCATTTTCTAGAGATCGTGCTGGCTACTGTTTGAGAAAGGCTCCGGAGAGGGAAGAAGGAGACGAAGAGGTTACGCCTTCCCTGGACAAGCCCTAGTGCACAGGGATGGACGGGGCACACCTTGGCCGGAGCTCTGGAGTCCATGGCACGCTTAGGATGCCCGAGGAGGGAGGGGAGGGCATGATTCACGGCCCAGGTGACGACACGCGGAGGGTGGCAGAACCCGGGAGGCACGCCCGCACTGTGCAGGTGAGAGGGGGCGCCCACGGAGACCTCGAGCTAGACTGAGGAGGTGGCCTAGGTCCCGTCCCACCTCACTGGGGTGCAGCCCTCGACTCTGTTCACTACCTCGGGTGCGGCCTGGGAGCTGCTTGTTCAAGTCTGCAGTGCTAAGTTTATAGAAGGTTCTAGAAGCAGAAGCACTGTGGCCAAATTATGCAAAAGAGCTTATGTTGGGTTTCTGGTGCAAATGGGACTCAATTCTAGTTGTTCTCTTTTCTGGCTTGGGTTGGACGGGCGAGAGCGCTGCTTTCCGCTAAGCTGATGATGAATTAGGCGTGTTTTCTGTCACAGAAACTGACAAGAGGAAGCGTCTCGTGGTCATCGCGTTTCTGATTACGGAAGGATCATTAACAAGCAAACATCTGGCCATTGCCCCTGATGAATCTGTTCTTTGATATCACTTGACAAGGAGAGGGGAGGGGTCAGCGGATTCAAGCCCAGACGAGCCGGCTGGCCAGGACCCTGGCCGTTGGCTCTAGTCGTTATTGTTAATGAAGCATCTTGCATAATTGATTATTTGAGAGTGAAAGATGTATCTGTCAAATTTGCCAGAGGGTGCTTGCGCTGGCTCGGGAGCAGAAGCACCACCAGGAGGAGGCGTGTTTGGGGCGCTGGCCGGGGACTGAGCTCGGTGGATCCAGAAGACGCACGGGGGCCATGGGTAAAAGCCCCAGCTTCCTGACACCAAGTGTGGGCAACGGAGTGAAGAGTAGAAGGTCTTCCCCTCAAACCCTGAAAGCCTTCGCTCAGCGATACCCTTTCCCTGAGGGCTGAGGTCACCTTCCAGACTGACGACCCGCCAGGGCAGGTGATCCTCAGAGACTTGCAGCGGGAACCGGCGGAGAGGGCTGGCACCCGGCAGCCTCCCGCTCGGGGTGTGCTATTTCTGGGCCTTGCTGCAGAGGGGCAAGATGCTCGGTTACATCTTCCCAGGGCCTCGTCTGCCACTCCCTCAGGGAGGGTGACAACAGCCAGGCGAAGTTCTCCTTGAGCTCCGACGGGAGGGAGGGCACCTTGGCTGTCCCAGCGGCGCCCCGCCACCTTCAGAGATGTGCCAGGCAGGAGCATCTTGCTAGCTGGCTGCCCTGGGCCCCCTGTGCTCCTCCTCACTGTGGAGATTTAGGACCACTTTCACGACAGTCTGACGGGGTGTCAGACATCACCCAGGCCGTGGCTGGTCTCACAGAAGGGGACAGTGAGGGCTGAGTAGGAATCTGCCAGGAGCAAGAGCTGGGGCGGAGCTCAGAGCCCTTTCTCCTTGATGCTGTATCTTCTCTGTCTGGAAAGGTGACGTATTAGGTCTGGAACCGTGTGATAATGCAGAGGGCAAGGGCAGCCAGGGTGCCCTCGAGGACATCACTAAAAGGGGGCACCCAGCCTTTAGACAATCTGCCGCCAGTTGCACAGCTGCTCGACACTCTCTCTCATTTCTCTCCCCTGCTTCCCCTCTGGTCGTTTCCTCTTTCACAGAAACTCTGCTGGGTGTCTGTCCAGGGCCTTCCCGGGGCCAGCATCCTGGGTCAGCCCCGAGGCCACAGAAGCGTTTTGCCTGTCCCCTGCCCCAGCCTCTTCCTTCTTGGCTGTCCCTGCCCCCCAGGGCTGCTTCAGTCGCAGGTTTGCATCCCGACAGGGAGAGTCTGCTGCTCCACGTTTTTCAGAGTCAAACCGCTTCTTTGGGAGGAAAACCGAGAGCCTGGGTTTGGTATTCAGTTTCATCCATTATCTGTCCCCAAGCGGTGGGGTAATGGAAAGCGAGCCCGCCTGGGAAGCCGGGTTGCTGAGCGGCCCCTCAGCTCAGCCATTAGCCCTACGACTGGGGGGAAGGCGCTCGATCTCCGAGATTCGGCATCCTCGTGGCCAGGAGGTTAGGATGTTCGCGTTTTCGGGCTGCTCTGACTCCGCCTCAGTGCTCTCCACTGCCCCTCACGTTCCCAGGCTTTGCTGACTAGGTCTCTGACTGCTCCCTAACAGGGACCGTTCTTCTCACCATTCAACTCCACCCCGTGGCAATGCTGTCCATCATTGCAGATGCAGCCACAAAACCACCTGCAGCCATTCTGAGAGGAGGCCTAGAGGCTGTCCGGGCAGCGGGCCGTGCAGCTTCTGAACAAGCAGAGAGCCCTAGCGCCCAGCTGCTGCGTCGGCGGCGGTCCCACCGGCGTGCTCCGGGAACGTTTATGTCGCCCCTGACCATTTACTTAGCCAGGGGCACTGACCTTCTTTTCTCAGATCGCCAAATAAAAATCCGATTATAGCCAACACAGCAATAGCCATCCGGGGCAAATGAATCAGTTATACTTATTTTTTTTGTGTGTGTGTGCCAGATTGGGAAGGAGTAGAATGTGTTTTTTTGGTGTGCCACAGAATTTAGTAATTAGTTTATGTGCCCTGAGATGAACGCGGGTGAAAACCATCTCCACGACTGTTGCCCGATACTCCTTGGCGGTTCCCCTCTCGGCACCACAGACGCCGTCCTGCCTGGACAGTCGCTGGTGTTTTACTTGCCGATGAAATTCTAAACTTCCATACTTGGTCATGTTACATTTTCAGTTCTGTTTTGCAGGGAACTTATTATAGTTGGAGTTTTGGTTCGAGTCACTTAGAGAAGTGAGCTATGCAAATATGAAAAGCTACTTTTAACAATGACTTATTTAATAACAAAACCAGAAGACACCTTCAATGTCTTAGGTTTTGAAAAGTGACAACTTTAAATAAAAGGCTGGACTTTATCATTTACTTCTTATCAGGGGATCACAAAGAAAGAACGCTTTGGGAAAAATGTACTTGGAGAAAAATAATTCTTTCACTCAAAACGGCAGTCTTGGAAGATTTCCTTTAAGGCTGCGAACCTTGTCTGACTCTATCCCTGTAGCACCGATGTCTATATAGTTTCCACTAAATTATTTCAGTTCCAGAGAAAGCAATCTTAAGATTACTTGTTGTACTTATACAGAATAATTCTTGGGGGAATAAACTGAGTCTGCTGGTAACAGTTTCGTTTTACGAGTTATTATCATCATCATCGTTACTGGAGAATTCAGAAGATTTTGAACACTTTTAGGCACCGAAGCACACACACAACTCTGTGTGTAGAGCAAGAGCTCCTAAACATTCACTGCGTGATTGCATGAATGAATTGGGTCAACCCAATGTCCTCGCCTGAAATTCACACAGACGCAAAAGGAAATTCCAATGTGTAATGATCAAGAACGAAGCCTTATTTATTTATTTATTTAAGTTGATTTTAGAGAGAAAGGGAGGGAGGGAGGGGGAGAGAGGAAGGGAGAGAGAACAACATCTGCTTGTGGTCCCATTTGTTTATGCATTCATTGACTGATTCTTGTATGTGCCCTGACAGGGGATCAAACCTATAACCTTGGTGAATGGGGATAATACTCTAACCATCTGAGCTACTGGCCAGGAAGAACAAGGTCTTATTATACCAGAGAAGCCGTGTTGGATAAGATATGGTTTCCAACGAAAAGATTCGCAGAGAAAAATGCCAACAGACTACTATCATTATTATTTTTTTAGAAGGAATTGAAAATGCAGGGAAGGTTAGAAACAAGCAAGTATGAGATATGAGTAAAATCATTTATTTACTTATCAAATGCTTGTATTGGCTTAGGTGGCATTTTTCTAAGAACTTGATAAACACTGAGTCGTGTTGTCTTTGTGAGAGCCCTGGGAGGCCCGTGCTGCTGTTAGTCTCACCGCACAGATGAACCAGCTGAGGTGCAGGGAGGCTGTCGCGTTCCCAGGGACACTCACAGCACCCGGACTGAAGCGTGCATCCTTCCCCCTTGCACTCCGTCACCTTCTCCCTCTTTGGAGTCAGTCTCACTGCACCGCATCATGATCTGCCGCTGCTTCCCCAGCTCCTGTCTGTTGCTGAAATCATTTTCTATTGGCCGGTGCGTGTTACGTGCCCACCGCTGCACCCCGGGCTTCTGATGAGCAGAGTTCCTCCCTTATGTGATTGGTTGGCAAAGAGAAGTCAGGAAAATTACCAAACAAAAGGCGTACCTGGCATTATAATCAGCGCCAGGTGCACAGTAAGCAGGCTGAAAAAATGCTTCCCGAATGAACAAATTAGGCAAGAAGAGATTGTGTTCTGATTAGTGAGCTGTAGAGTAATCCTGGGTGTATTTAGATGGTTTACTGCAGACTCATATGCCTGAAACTTCATGCCTTATTAAAAAAAAATTAGGCAATGTGCTTGGAGTTCAGCTATAACCTTACTTAAGTCTCAATCTGAAAATATACTAATTTTATTGAAACGGAAGTGTTTGGAGACTGTGTCTGAGAGGAGCCAGACTTCTCCACAGAGGGGGCATTGCTCTCCTGCAACTGATAATGCAGTGGATTTTAACTGTCCCCAAAGCCAGAACTGTAGCTACAGTAGTCACCTGTTATCCACGGTTATCCATGGTCAACCTTGGTGCAAAAATATTAAATGGAAAATTCCAGCAATAAACAGTTCATAGGTGTTACACTGCATGTTGTTCTGAGTAGCGTGATGACATCTCACGCTGTCCCGTTCTGTCCCACCCAGAGCCGTGAATCCTCCCTTTGTCCAGCATCTCCTTGCTGTGCACACTCCCCTGCCTCTCCGTGAGCCACTGAGTGGCCGTCTGGGTTATCAGATCAACTGTCGCGGTCTCACAGGGCTGTGTTCAAGTGACCCTGTTTTACTTAATAATGGCCCAACGTGCAAGAGTAGTGATGCTGGCAATCCTGATGTGCCACAGAGAAGCTGTGAGTGCTCCTTCAGTGAAAAGGTGTGTTTGTGTAGGAAAAAGCATAGTGTAACGCAGGGTTTGGTGCTCTCCGCAATTTCAGGCATCCCTGAGGGGGGTGTCAGAACACATCCCCTTCAGATAAGGGGGATCACTATCAGTATATAGGAATACGTGAGTATATGTGAATAAAGAATATGGAAATAGATATACTGCTGGTCATATTCTTTTCTTAGATCATTTGATGGGCTCACATTCAGTAAATAAGTAAACAATAATCAAACATAAAGTAAAAAAGGGTATTAATAACCAATGACAAAAACATTAATGAACCAAAGATTATGATTAACATATTCCTATGCCCCGATATAATAACAATAAAATGTAGACTATCCTAAAAGTAGATTTATAAATATATCTTAAATGATATTTCACAGATTTTTAGTCCATTAGGGACTCATCAAGTCTCGTACCAGTGTTAATGGTTAATAACAGTTTAAGTGTGTGTGTGAGTAGGGGTGGTTTGGTAAAGGCCGCACGTAGGAAGATAGAAGATTTCGTTCATTAATTTACCCCATTTGTCCACTCAGTAAGCTTGTTATCAGCACAAACTATCGCTCTGGAACACTTCTGTAGGTAGCAGATGAAGTGGAAGACATACAAAGTTAAATATAACTCATTCATTCATTCCTTCTTCTATTCAAACAACAAGTCTTCATAGACTCTCTGCTGTACAATCCGCAATGCCTTAGGTGCCGGTGACATACTAGTTAATAAGCAAGCTCGGTCTCAGGGTGTCCCTGCTTGCATGCTGCTAGTGAAGGCAGGTATTCTGTAGGTCATTACTCTACAGTGTGATGGCAGATACGGCGGCAGCGCCACAGGGGCTAATGGAGAGCCAGGAGCTAATGGAAGGGGGCTTTTCACTCCCATGCCTATGAAAATCACAAAGGAAATGATATTTGGAAGGGGTCTTATAGGCTGAGTAAGAGTATCTTAGGTAGAGATGAGAACAGACCTTCCAGGGAGATGGACCAGAGATGAGAAAGCGTGAACATAAAACAAAACCAAAAAGGTAGCAAGTTGTTTTCAGGAAATGGAAATAGAATGATACACCTAGGACATTGAACACATAGGAAAGAAGGATTGGGGTACATTTTTTTTTATTCATTACAGTTTCTATCCTTTATTCCCATTCCAGCCCACCCACCCATTCCTCTCCTCCTCCCTCCCCTTTCCAACCCCCCTAGTTTAGTCCATGTGTCCTCTATATTTGTTCCTGTAAACCCT